>JARWIR010000125.1:0-600000 GCA_029959085.1 Nemophila menziesii
TCGATTATGTGTAAAAGAATTAAGTAATAACGAAATAGGTCCTTGTAAAAATGTCTTAATTAATGGTTTGAATATTTGCGAATATAAGATGTCTAAAATTTGTATGTGAATAGCTATTTATAAATACTAGGTAAATTTTGTGAAGTGAATTTTGTTGGCTTGTGAATTTTTTGTGCTAATTTAAAATTGTGATTACAGTAAGGCAAAAGGCAGAGCTTTTCTTGAGCCCAATAGAATGCTTTTTTGCGGTGATAATGAGTTAGGTAAGTCAAAGTTAGACGGAAATGAAAATGTTAAAGAGTTAAAGGATTAGTTGCGCAAATTTACAAGAATCAGAATGTTAATATAATACCTACAAATCCAAATAGTGATAATTTTTTAGTTACTCATCCTTAGCATTTTTAATATGTAATCCTACTACTTGGTGCTTTTTTGTTTATTGATAAGGAGCTTGTATTATTTCGTTGAACATATAATATTTAGTGATTCTACTTCAATTTGAAAAGTATTTTGTATTTGTATTGAAATTGTGATTTATAAAGGACTTGTGAAACAAATTCCATGTTAAATTTCCATGGGTAAACCCGTGTTTGGGTAACGCGAGTTTAGGGTAAAATTAACCCGACCTTTACCATTGGTAAAACCAAAACTCGACTAAATTACCCTATTCTTAACCTAGACCCCAACCCGGGGTAAACTCGGCCGGTACTCACCCCTAGTTTTTTTTATGTATTTCTAGAAAACTAGATGAATTTTATTATTCTATTTTAGAGTCCCGAAATCTAAACAATTAATAATGTTTAATAGATTACCAACTTCGAAATTTATTTTTAATTACGATAAAGTAGATATAGGCATAGAATTTAACTAATTATTCTAACCTTTAATTTTTTAATACTTATCTCAACTACATCTACAATTTTAAGTTTATATTAGAGAGTTCATTGGCATCAACTAATGTGGTTTCATTCCATGTCACCAATATGATGTTTTGTGTCATATCAGAGTGTGAGGGAGTGAGTACAATTATTATTATTGTATATATGATGTTTTAACTATGTAGGCTTGTGCTAATTCTGATAGGATATTGTACGCCAGAGACATAGTCCATCTCCTAAGAGAATATTAAGAGTCACTCGGTTAAACAAGTAGCATTTTACAGCACTATGTATAATAATGTGTATCCTCATTTCTAAATGTATAATGCTAATTACTTAAGTAGTTAAGCCTTATATAATCTTCTTAAATGAACATTATTATTTTTATTTTTTATAGAGAACGGACAAAAATTCGCATAAGATAACAGAAAGAAGAAAGTCATACAGTAGTGGAGTTGAAGTAACTATAGATTTATTAATAAAACGGTTTAAAAAGATGCGAGAGATATGAAAAATGGTATGGATACATGTAGAGGAGATTATGCCAATAACTCTCAGGAAAAACGACTATAATCCTCATCAAATATTCTTGGATCAAGTATTGCAATTTTATATTATGTTTGTCCTATAACACACCGTATTGTAAATTGGGTCACAAATATTTAACTTAGCTTGACTTGGACCGTGACAAGACAGCGACACATTTGAACATGATACACTTATTTTTCATATATATCTCTCTTCACATTTGAACATTTTGAATATTATTATAATAGAACCAAATTAATTTTTCATAAAAGCAAACAATATGGACGGTCAAATACGTCATGTCGTATTGAAAATGTTATTTAAAACAGTTCAATGAATCTTAATTCTATCTCATCGAATAAATATTGTAAAATAAAAAAACTCTTATTAATACCAATCGATTTAGATTTCTCAAACTAAGAAAAATTACGTTTAATGTCTCAATTATATAATCAAACTTGAATTTAAATCATACAACTATTATTGAGAAAACATAAAATTCAAACATAAAGATAAATTTTTTAATTAAAATATAGATAAATATACAAATATTCTATTAAACTTAATGTATACCTTTAGAAAAATCAAACTCTACTTTTGTAACTTAATTGTCATCTTCTGCATTAAACAATTATGTAGCTTATGAAACTTGTCTAAGAAACTCCAATATCATTCTTTCCTCCATTTCAAAAAAATGTTATTGTCAAACAATTTAAAAAGTCAATCCAAGAAATAATATGATTAATAATACATAAACTCAATACAGTAGACAATATATCTAATATGAATATCTATAACTACAACTCTAATCTTGCTAGTTTTCTAAAACATAAGGAATCATTTTTCAATTACTTTATAAAAGAGGATCAATTAAAAGTTCAAACTATTGAGGTTTGAATATAGTCCAACCCACCCTTGGAAAACAAAACTTTATATTTTAGTGTTACCTTGATAATTCCACAAACAAATATAAAAATTAGAAATTAATATTGTGAAGTGTTATATAAGAATAATAATCACCTTTCATGGTCTTTTTCTTGGTGTCGTTGATGACTAAGACTTATGTACAGGAGAATGACAACATGATGGTGAAATGTCACGTCCAATTATCTTAGATCAGATTTACAACCGTAAGATATATTACGCATGAATGTCTTTCGTGGGGGCAAAAACATAATATATCTAAAAAATACAAAAAAGTTCAATCTGGTGGGAAGAATAGATTCAAACGGCCTTTGGAAAAAGTGTTATCGGCTATTAAGCAAACGTTAATATGTAAGGAATATATAGTTGTAGAAAGGAGTGGAGCTATGTCCTGAAAGCAAAATTGGACAAAAAAATTAAATAATTTAAGTTACTGTATTCAATAGAATTTAAGGTTAGGTTTAAACTCCAATAATAAAAAATTATAGATTATTAATCACATTAGATATTTTAAATTACCAAGTTTTAATTTAATAAATTGGCACATTACTATGCATTATATTGATTTTGTAAAACTTTGTTTAACCTAGACAACTCTATATATTGATAATTATTGTTTGATCATTTAATAAAATGTGTATCATATATTAATGTTGTTTTACTTGAAGTTCTAAAACCTTGAATTCCCCTATCATGGTAAAATTGTGATCATTTATAATGAGATAATAATTATATGAATAATATGGATTTTAAATTTCAATAAAGTATTAACTGATACAAAGTTTTAAAATACCTTAGTTACATATACATATGGTTTGTCATATGGATGAATTTAATATGTTACAATATATTAAGAAATTCTAAGTATTAGATTGAAAGATACTTGGAGTTTCAATTCTAAGATATTTTAAAATATCAAGAGTAATCTTCTTGTTATTATGGATGTTGATTAATTATAAATATATTTTTATTAAATTTAAATTTGGGAATTCATGATTTCAAAAAGTATCAAATATCATAAGAAACATGTTTTGTGAATAATCACCACGTAAATTCTCAATATATATAGTTTTATGACTTAGGTATAGTGTTATATTTTAAAATTAATATATAATTAATTGAATTTAAAAACTATATATTCAAAATTTAAAATTTTAAAAAAAATAAATATGATTATTAATACATAATATCTTCTATTTGAAGTTTAAAACCAAATATAAATTTCTTATGAATATAAAAAAAAAATATTCGTTGTTTATTTTTTATAATTATTTAATAACATAAATTTATGATAATATTCTTACACCATTACACTAAAAGCCACCGATTTCGTTATCCCATGTGGTTGTCAAACCCTATCTCATTCCATTTGCTAATTTATTAATAGGATAACATGCCGCTACTTACTTTTGTCAAAAACCAGTACTTATTGTCTCCACCTCCCCTCATACCTAGATCTCCATCTCCTATTTGAATCCGTTTTTTTACATCTTTTTCTTTTTTATTACGTATCAACCTCTATTGTTATCCAAACCCAAAAATCGTACGATATTGTATCTCAGATTGTTGGACATGATATTTCAGTTTATTTCTCTATCAATCTCTTATTCATTGTACATGTCACTCCAATCATCAATGGCACCAAGAGAAAAAAATAAAAGGTTATTATTATTCTTATCTAACATCCTAATATCTTTTTTTATGTTTTATATTTTTCTTGGAATTATAAAGGTATCATTAAAATTGAAACGTGTTTATTCTCAAATCTGACTGAAATTATATTATAACCACAATTATGTGTTATTTTAATTATTTTATTATTTAATTAGTTGTTCAGTTAATATTTATATTGTGAAAAACTAAAAAATATATCTTCAAGCATGATTAATAATTTTTTTGTAAAAGGTTTTAATTTATAGATTGTGATATTTGAAAAAGTTTTGTTCAAGATAACACATATGTTTTAAATTATCCCATTAATTTCATATGTACAATTTTTAAAGGTCTTTAATTTAGTTCAATTGACGAAATACTATCCAATAACGAAAATAACTTGTGCAAACTAACATGCTTTTATTTGTGCAATGTACAAATTTCATCCATATAATTTCATTATTCTTATTTTTATTTTTACAAAAAATCAAACATAGAATTTGATAATCTTCTTTACCTTATCTCATTTAGCAAATAGGATCCTATTTAGGATTCACTGTCAATTCACCAACACTTCACAATATGAGCATCATACATGTTTCCTGCCAACTGTCTTTTACTATAGCAAGTACTTTACTTTTTATTTTACAATTTTATGATTTAAATATGTTCACAATAATTTTTAATTTTATATTTTCCATTCATTTTGATTTTTGTTTTCTGTGTAATTGGAATGTGGCATCGTCTAATATGATCACATTTGTTTATTGGGTTTGAGGATTAAATTGGCCATAGTTTTTAAAGTAAACTGTATATTTGTGTTGCCAGACTTTAAGTTTAGTGTTTTTTGTAAGGTTAAGCCTGGTCTGATAAAAGTAATGAATTGAGATTTCAGAAAGATTGACCATAAATTAGTCGATTATGTGTAAAAGAATTAAGTAATAACGAAATAGGTCCTTGTAAAAATGTCTTAATTAATGGTTTGAATATTTGCGAATATAAGATGTCTAACATTTGTATGTGAATAGCTATTTATAAATACTAGGTAAATTTTGTGAAGTGAATTTTGTTGGCTTGTGAATTTTTGGTGCTAATTTATAATTGTGATTACAGTAAGGCAAAAGGCAGAGCTTCTCTTGAGCCCAATAGAATGCTTTTTTACGGTGATAATGAGTTACCTGACTGGGTAAATCTCAGTTAGACGTAAATGAAAATGCTAAAGAGTTAAAGGATTAGTTGCGCAATTTGACAAGGATCAGAATGTTAATATAATACCTACAAATCCAGATAGTGTTAGTATTTGCGATGCTTTACCTGCAAATATAGAATTTGAGATGGATGGTGTACAGCTGTGTATAATTTATAATATTATTAGTAATTGATAATTTTTTAGTTACTCATCCTTAGCATTTTTAATATGTAATCCTACTACTTGGTGCTTTTTTGTTTATTGATAAGGAGCTTGTATTATTTCGTTGAACATATAATATTTAGTGATTCTACTTCAATTTGAAAAGTATTTTGTATTTGTATTGAAATTTTGTGCTTTATATAGGACTTGTGAAAAAAATTCCATGTTAAATTTCCATGGGTAAACCCGTGTTTGGGTAACGCGAGCGTAGGGTAAAATTAACCCGACCTTTACCATTGGTAAAACCAAAACTCGACTAAATCACCCTATTCTCAACCTAGACCCCAACCCGGGTAAACTCGGCCGGTGCTCACCCCTAGTTTTTTTTATGTATGTCTAGAAGACTGGATGAATTTTACTATTCTATTTTCGAGTCCCGAAATCTAAACAGTTAATAATGTTTAATAGATTACCAACTTCGAAATTTATTTTTAATTACGATAAAGTAGATATAGGCATAGAATTTAACTAATTATTCTAACCTTTAATTTTTTAATACTTATCTCAACTACATCTACAATTTTGAGTTTATATTAGAGAGATCATTGGCGTCAACTAATGTAGTTTCATTCCATGTCACCAATATGATGTTTTGTGTCATATCAGAGTGTGAGGGAGTGAGTACTATTATTATTATTATTGTATATATGATGTTTTAACTATGTAGGCTTGTGCTAATTCTGATAGGATATTGTACATCAGAGACATAGTCCATCTCCTAAGAGAATATTAAGAGTCATCCGGTTAAACAAGTAGCATTTTACAGCACTATGTATAATCATGTGTATCCTCATTTCTAAATGTATAATGCTAATTACTTAAGTATTTAAGCCTTTTATAATCTTCTTAAATGAACATTTTTTTTATAGAGAACATGCGAAAATTCGCATAAGATAACAGAAAGAAGAAAGTCATACAGTAGTGGAGTTGAAGTAACTATAGATTTATTAATAAAACGGTTTAAAAAGATGCGAGAGATATGAAAAATGGTATGAATACATGTAGAGGAGATTATGACAATAACTCTCAAGAAAAACGACTATAATCCTCATCAAATATTCTTGGATCAAGTATTGCAATTTAATATTATGTTTGTCCTATAACACACCATATTGTAAATTGGGTCACAAATATTTAGACACGTAATCAACAGCTAATAGGATGTATTGATTTTCATTGGATGGTACGAAGGGACCCATGAAATCAATACCCCATACATCAAATATCTCAACTTCAAGTACATTGTTACGTGGTATCTCGTCCCTCTTGGATATATTACCAGTAAAGTGGCATCTATGACATCTCTTGACATACTCATGACAATCCTTATGTAAAGTAGGCCAATAAAAACCAGATTGTAGTACCTTAGCAGCTGTGCGGTCACCTTTGAAATGTCCTCCAAAGGGTGAATCGTGACAACCCGCAACTACTGACAAAACATCTTTATCAGGTATGCATCTTCTCACCATTTTGTCACTACATACTTTGTAGAGGAAAGGATCCTCCCAAAAGAACTGTTTAGCACGGTGAATTAACCTCTTCCTATCTTGTGAAGTAGCTCCTTCAGGAAAGGAACCACTCACAATAAGATTCGCTATGTCCGCATACCAATGGATTCAAATTGCATAAATTGAAAACAAACTATCATCAGCAAACTCTTCTCTAACCAACTTAGGCCCAATGTTAGACTCAGAACCTTCAAGACGAGACAAATGATCTGCAACTTGATTATCACAACCCTTTCGATCTCAAATCTCTAAATCGAACTCTTGTAACAATAAAGCCCATCTAATTAAACGTGGCTTAGCATATTTCTTCTCCATAAGGTACTTGATTGCAGAATGATCGGTAAACACGACAATTTTCGCCCCAAGGAGATAGGAGCGGGACTTTTCAAATGCATACACAACAGCTAATAGTTCCTTCTCAATCACAGTATAATTAACCTGAGCACTAGTGAAAGTCTTACTTTCATAGTAGAGAGAATGGAATACCTTATCTTTTCTCTGACCCAACATAGCACCCATAGCTAAATCACTGGCATCACACATAACTTCAAACGGAATCTTCCAATCATGAGGTAATACAATAGGCGCAGTTTTAAGCTTCTCTTTAATCTCTTGAAATGCCATCATGCAAGCTTCATCAAAAAGTGATTTGGTGTCCTCTTCGAGTAAGTTATAGAATGGCTTAGCAATCTTAGAGAAGTCCTAAATGAAACGACGATAAAACCTAGCATGGCCTAAAAAGCTTCTAACCCCTTTAACAAGAATTGGAGGAGGAAGAGTCTTAATTACCTCAATCTTAGCACGATCAACTTCTAAACCTAAACTCAAACATAAAGATAAATTTTTTAATTAAAATATAGATAAATATACAAATATTCTATTAAACTTAATGTATAGCTTTAAAAAAAATCAAACTCTACTTTTGTAACTTAATGGTCATCTTCTGCATTAAACAATTATGTAGCTTATGAAACTTGCCTAAGAAACTCCAATATCATTTTTTCCTCCATTACATAAAACTGTTATTATCAAACAATTTATAAAGTCAATCCAAGAAATACTATGATTAAAAATACATAAACTCAATACAATAGATAATATATCTAATATGAATATCTATAATTACACCTCTAATTTTGCTAGTTTTCTAAAACATAAGGAATAATTTTTCAATTACTTTATAAAAGAGAATCAATTAAAATTTCATACTATTGAGGTTTGAAAATAGTCCAACCCACCCTTGGAAAACAAAACTTTATATTTTAGTGTTACCTTGATAATTCCACAAACAAATATACAAATTAGAAATTAATATTGTGAATTTTTATATAAGAATAATAATCACCTTTCATGGTCTTTTTCTTGGTGTCGTTGATGACTAAGACTTATGTACACGAGAATGACAACATGATGGTGAAATGTCACGTCCAATTATCTTAGATCAGATATACAACCATAAGATATATTATGCATGAATGTCTTTCGTGGGGGCAAAAACATAATATAACTAAAAAATACAAAAAAGTTCAATCTGGTGGAAAGAATAGATTCAGACGGCCTTTGGAAAAAGAGTTATCGGCTATTGAGCAAAGGTTAATATGTAAGGAATATATAGTTGTAGAAAGGAGTGGAGCTAGGTCCGGAAAGCAATATTGGACAAAAAATTTAAATAATTTAAGTTACTGTATTCAATAGAATTTATGGTTAGGTTTAAACTCCAATAATAAAAAATTATAGATTATTAATCACATTAGAAATCTTAAATTACCAAGTTTTAATTTAATAAATTGGCACATTACTATGCATTATATTGATTCTAAAATTGTAAAACTTTGTTTAACCTAGACGACTCTATATATTGATAATTATTGTTTGATCATTTAATAAAATGTGTATCATATATTAATATTGTTTTACTTGATGTTCTAAAACCTTGAATTCCCCAATCGTGGTAAAATTGTGATCATTTATAATGAGATAATAATTATATGAATAATATGGATTTTAAATTTCAATAAAGTATTAACTGATACAAAGTTTTAAAATACCTTAGTTACATATACATACGGTTTGTCATATGGATGAATTTAATATGTTACAATATGTTACCTTTCTTAAATTAAATAGAAAAAAAAGTTATAGACAAACCTTCTTACGCAGCGGATTGATTTCTGAATTCTTACTTTCTGAATTCTTGCTTTCTGATCGTGAATTTAATTACAAGAATTAAATTCTTTGTTTTCACCACCTAAGAGTCTGAGAATTTGTTTAAGTGTAATGGAATAAGAGAAGGAATTTTTGCTGAAGAAATTTTGTGTACTGTGAAGCTGTATGGAAGATGGAGTATGAAACTCCTATTTATAGAGTTCAGGAAGCGTTGGTTTATTAACTGATAATAAACCACCTTCCCATGATCTCCACCCCAAGCACTATCTTAGTGGGTAAGTTGTATCAGTTAAACCCAGGTAACTTCCTGACTAACTTCCCATAGTACGTTCATGTCAAACCCATCATGGGTGACATGGAAATAAAATTAATATATTAATTTATTTTATTTCTTTCATTCTCCCACTCGCACATGATGGGGTTACCATCGTACTATTAGGTACGTGCATCACAATGTCCCATTCATCAAAATTTCTCAAAATTCTCTCATATACACCCTTCTACAATAATTCATCATACTTGACAAATAGGTCGTGCGACCGACAAGCATACGAGCATATGTTACTATTAACCTGTTAGGGTACATAGTTGCTCAAATGAAATCTCATTCCTTACGTATCTTGTAGTACCCCAGACTAACAATATGTTGTATCATATTACAGTAACTCTGACCCCTTCAAATTTATATCACAACTTCTATGTGAAAAAGAGTTCACTGTCATTTCGTTTATGTGTCTCACTATCATGTTATAGTCCGTATTGACTTACATGATCGGTTAACCTGCAAGCACACATTTGATACACAATTCTAGTCTTCCCTTTACACTTATATCCTTTTATATTGATTAGGTTGCTTTCCCAAACATACCCCATTAGACCGAATCACTCATGATTATTGGTAATGTGTTCAAAGTAGCATACACCTAATCAAAATATCAAGATATAGTCAAAAGTAATAAGGGCACAAATCAAAGGTATCACACAGTGAAGAAACAGGGATCAATTCTTCACTTCCTTTTGGTCGAAAGCACACGTGGTATGACACACGTGTTATGGTATTATTCATATATCTCAAACTGTATGTCACAATTTTATAAATACCATACAGATATATAATTAGACAAGCCTCGTTGCCTAAGATGAATTCTTCGATCGATCAACCCTTCTATGAAATCAATCAAGCAACTCATATCTGGCTATTATAGACTTAGTAGATAGTGGGATTCTACTTCGATCATAATATAAGCTTAACATGGTTTATCCATGTTTATGATCTCATCTTAACACTTAGTTAAGGCGACTATCTTAACTCAAGTTATCTTAAGGGTTCTTCACAACTATGAGTTAGTCTCATCTTTGCGTACTTCTTATGCCAAAGGCGATTGCCCATGTGACAGGGTCAATCTCAGTCTATAGGACATACATAATTACAAAATCACACGCAATATATATAATACATATCAAACATGATATCATTAAAATAAACAGTTAAATAAACATACTAATGGAAATATATACATGAATGCACATAAACTAGCAATAATTCATACATTATATCTTGCTTAATCCTATAGATCTCACATGATCCATGAATACATCCCTTGGGATAGCTTTTGTGAATGGATCAGCAAGCATATTGCGTGTGGGTATATATTGCAAAGTAACATCCTTTTGTGCAATTATATCTCTAACGAAGTTATACTTTATATCAATGTGTTTGGTCTTGCTGTGATATTTTGGATCTTTCACATAAGCCATTGCAGCTTGACTATCACATTATATTGTTATTGGACTCCCACTATCACCAGAGAATCCTAAATGTTCAAAGAACCTTTTTAACCAAACAGCCTCTTGAACCGCAGCTGAGCAAGCTACAAACTCAGCTTCCATCGTTGACAAAGCTACACAGGTTTGTTTCTTGCTACTCCATGAGATTGCGCAATTATTTAGCAAGAATACATAACCTGAAGTGGATTTACGCCCATCTATATCACCAGCCCAATCAGCGTCTGTATATCCCTCTAGGCGTAATCTATCTCCTCGAAAGCATAAGGCATGATCTTTGGTGCCTTTTAGGTATCTCAATATCCTTTTCACAGTTTTCCAATGCACTTGTCCCGGGTTCGATTGAAAACGACTAACTAAACCTACTGCATAACAAATGGCTGGTCTCGTACACATCATAACATACATAAGACTACCAATGGCACTAGAATATGGTACTGTTGACATTTTCTGTTTTTCTTCTGTAGTACTAGGACACATGTCGAGAGTTAAGTTTATTCCCTTTGCTACAGGAGTGTCAATGGCATTGCACGTAGTCATACCAAAGCGCTCAAGTACATTCATGATGTAAGGTTCCTGAGATAAAGATAATAGTCTTCTAGACCTATCTCTATGAATCTTAACACCAAGAATATAATTTGCTTCTCCCATATCTTTCATATCGAATTGAGAAGCTAGCCACTCCTTGTTAGCTTGGATAAACTCTTTATCATTCCCAGCTAATAGGATGTCATCCACATATAGAGATAAAATCATGAAATTTTTCTTGAAACGTTTAATATAAACACAGTGGTCTTCACTTATCATCTCAAATCCATTTGACGAGATGACTTCATGAAATCTCAAATTCCACTGTCTCGAGGCTTGCTTAAGACCATAGATTGATTTCAACAATCTACATACTTTATTCTCTTGATCTTTTGCAACGAACCCCGAGGGTTGTTCCATGAAAATTACCTCTTCTAAATCTCCATTTAGAAATGCAGTTTTAACATCCATTTGGTGCAACTCCAGATCGAGATGCGCCACAATAGCTAAAATAAGACGTATTGAGGTAAATCTAACAACAGGAGAAAAGGTTTCCTCAAAATCTATTCCTTCCCGTTGAGTATAGCCTTTCGCTACCAAGCGAGCTTTATACCTGTCAATGGAATTGTCAGGTTTCCTCTTTATTTTGAGAACCCATTTGTTCCCAATTGCTTTACGTCCTATTGGGAGATCAACCAGTTCCCATACCTGGTTTTTCTTCATCGACTCCATTTCTTCTTCCATTGCTTTCCTCCATTCATTCTTAGCGGGACATGAGAGTGCTTCATTAACTGTTCGAGGTTCATCTTCGTCTTGTGGAGTTATCATAAAGACTTCTCCTTCGATTTCAAATCGGCGACGAGGAACTAAACCTCTAGCACTTCTTTTAAGTTGAGAATCTTGAGAAATAGGATTACTAGATGATGCAATGGTTTCTTCCGTCTCAAGATTTAGAGGAGTGCCCGTCTCTATTTCTTGAGTATGTGTTACCTTATCAGGCGTCACATTTGTTTGCATATCATCTTCCTGAATCTCATTTAATTCACATAAAATGGAATTTCTGTCAACCTCACCTCTGCTAGGAAAATCATTCTCTAAGAATGTAACATCTCGTGACTCAGTTTCAGTAAGACCCCATCATTATGTTCACCAATAAACACATATCCTTTAGAGTGATCTGGGTATCTAATAAAGATACACTTCTTACCTCTTGGACCTATCTTCCCATACTTATGAGATAGATCATGAACATAGCCTGCCGACCCCCAAGGTCGCAAGTATGACAGATTAGATTTCCTACCTGTCCATAGTTCATAAGGAGTTGATGGAATAGTCTTTGTGGGTACTCGGTTAAGTATATAACAGGCGGTTAACAAGGCATCTCCCCAATAAGATATTGGAAGATTTGCTTGTGCCATCATAGACCTAACCATTTCTAGGAGTGTTCTATTCCTCCTTTCAGCCACACCATTCTGTTGTGGTGTTCTAGGAATTGTAAGTTTCCTTACTATCCCTTTTTCATCACACAGTTCTTTAAACTGATCAGATAGATATTCACGTCCTCGATCGGTTCTTAAGGTTTTCACCTTCCTCTCTAACTGATTTTCCACTTCATTGATAAATGTCATAAAACATTTCAATGCTTCGGATTTGTGAGAAATCAGGTAGACATAACCAAACCTAGTGAAATCATCTATGAAAGTGATGAAATAACGTTCCCCACGTCTAGTTTGAACACTCATTGGGCCACAGATGTCTGAATGAATTACTTGTAATGGGTACTCGACTCGTTTAGCCTTTCCAAATGGTTTCCGTTTTGCTTTACCTGCTAGACAATTTTCACAAGTTGGCAAGTTGACTTTAGTCAACAAACCCAAAAGGTTCGCCTTAGCCAACAAATTCATACGGTCTTGACCAATATGACCTAATCTAGCATGCCATACATTTTCTTCTACATTAGAATTACTAGAAGAAGTATTAGTGGAAAAGCAACTACTTAAACAATAACTATTAAACGAGTTATCATCATCTAGTACAATTAAACCATGCGAAATAAAACCAGAACCATAATACCTAGCATCATAATAGATATCTACTTGTTTGTTATGAAAATGCAAATTAAAACCTAATCCTAGAAGAACAGTGACCGAGACTAAGTTCCGTCGAATGTCAGGTGCGTAAAGTACATCATGCATGTACAAGGTTTGACCACCTCGCAAGTTCAACTTGCAAGTTCCAACTCCTTTGACTTCAACCTTATTGTTGTCTCCTACATATATCCACCTTGATCCCTCTGGAATCCGACGGTACTCTACATATGCCTCTCGGTCTTTGGCTACATGGTCTGTCGCTCCTGAGTCCACAGTCCACAAAGGATTAGAATCAGCAAGCAATACAGTACGGGTAACATAAGTAAAATTACAAGAAGTAAATGAAATTGCTACCTTTCTGAGCTCGCTGCACTCGCGAGCGAAGTGACCCATTTTCTCACAGTTAAAGCATTTCATCTTACTCTTGTCTTTCTTCTTACGGAAACGTTTTCTATTATTGTTACCACCCTTCTTGTTCTTCTTGGAAACATGCTCATTTCCGTTCTTCTTCCCATTGTTCTTGCGCTTATTGCCAGAAACTTTGTGGGAACTTGACTCAGCAACATAAGCCTGACCCTGAGGCTTAATTGCATCTAGACGTTCATCTTCCAATGTCACATGACGAGCAGCATCATCAAAAGTTTTGATGTTGTCATTGTGAGTCAAGTTTATCTTCAAATGCTCCCAATTATTTGGAAGAGATCGGATCACAGCTTGAACCTGTTGTTCATCAGTAAGGTTATGACCTGCATTCTTAAGTTCCCTAATCATGTTAGACATCTCTCGGAGATGTTGTTGCATGGTTTGATTAGGCTTTTTCTTGCAAGTGTCAAACTTAATGGTCAATTGACGCAACTTAGTCACAGTCGTACCCCCATACTTCTCCTTAAGAGCATTCCACATTTCGTGAGCAGTAAGGTATCGTTGACATTCATAGACAAGATCGTCATTCATGGAGCCTATCAAGATGCCTCTTGCAGTGGAATCTTTATTTTTCCACTTCTCATAAGCCTCCATGTCCCTTCTGTTTTGAGCTGTGTTGCCTTCCTCAGGCTGAGCCATGACATTGTTAACAGCCTCAAGAACATCTTGCTCTTCTAGAACATAGTGTATCTTGAGCTTCCAAAGGTTATGGTTCTCACCATTCATCTTTTCTCCTTTGTTGAGATCAGCAATGATGGTTTTCGATGCCATTTTCTCTATAAAGTAAGAGATTTCCATTAATATCATACATTTATTTAACAACTCTATGCTATTAATGCAAACAGAATGAATAAGATAGATAACAAAATAAGTGATAAAGAAAGTTCACTATGTTCCCAATCATGAACCACTATATTTTGTTTGTCTTAACCATTCAATCAATTTCATTAACTGCAAAATTAAGTTCTTCAAGAACTCCCACTTACTGTAACATGAATAGAGAAAAAAATGTATGAAAACTAAACAACTAATAACATAAAAGCAAATAATCTAGTTGAATTCATACATAAATGAAAAAACATGTTTGGTAAACAAATAACCAAATAAAATTCAAAGACTAACATTTGAAACGAACTACCAAAATAAACTACCTAGCAAAGAAACTCTAACTTATACATGACAATCACTCGTATCTCGTTTTCAAAGGAATCGATTTTTCAAAACCCTCTTTTACATAGAGACTTATCGGATCATACTTAGTAGGCGAATTCATCTCACAAGGACATTTGAAAAAACTTGTATGCCTTTTAAAATGATTCCACATATGAGATTCAGTGAAGTCATATACGACCCAACCATATGTTTTTGATCTCCTATCTACATAATTTTCGGGATTCACATTCCTCCATATATCAAGGAGATCTTTTCTCAAGTCTTTTGGCAAAGTCCTGAGAAGGGCATCAACCTTGTCATTCTCATTCATGTGATAGGCATATCTTATGACACCTTGTATCATATCATTTACAATCTTCACGTGTTGTATTAAAGAATGTGATGATTTCAACTTATAATTTCGAAGTGTCATTATTTTGTTTTTCAAATCTTCCCTTTGTCCATCTGACTCGGGTTCTTTGGCGGTGTAAACCAATTTTGCTTTATTAGTATTCTTTATGTTCTTGTAATCAGTCCTGTAGTTCATCAACAGGTCGCGTCTGAATGCACGTAATCCCCGGGATCGTGTAATCACCATTTTCCTCTATAGAAAAATTAAGAACAAAAATAATTCACCACCTTTTTGAATTAAAATAATACATTTCTGAAATTTGTTATAAATGAAACATATATTCTTGTAAGTAACAACTAATTGTATAGAAAAAATGGTTAAGTGACTAGGCATTGGTAGGGTTAGCCAGGGCCTACTATGGTGAACTAATTTAAGTGTCCAGACCTAATAGAATTAATTTCTTTGACAGAAGCGTTCTTTGACAGAAAAAAATAAATTCTTCCAACAAATTTCTTTATTTATTTAAAAAAAAATTTATTGTATAAATCGCATGAAACAAGACGAAGCAAAAATAATCCAGGTAACAAAAGCTCTGATACCAATTGTTACCTTTCTTAAATTAGATAGAAAAAAAAGTTTTAGACAAACCTTCTTACGCAGCGGATTGATTTCTGAATTCTTACTTTCTGAATTCTTGCTTTCTGATCGTGAATTTAATTACAAGAATTAAATTCTTTGTTTTCACCACCTAAGAATCTGAGAATTTGTTTAAGTGTAATGGAATAAGAGAAGGAATTTTTGCTGAAGAAATTTTGTGTACTGTGAAGCTGTATAGAAGATGGAGTATGAAACTCCTATTTATAGAGTTCAGGAAGCGTTGGTTTATTAACTGATAATAAACCACATTCCCATGATCTCCACCCCAAGCACTATCTTAGTGGGTAAGTTGTATCAGTTAAACCCAGGTAACTTCCTGACTAACTTCCCATAGTACGTTCATGTCAAACCCATCATGGGTGACATGGAAATAAAATTAATATATTAATTTATTTTATTTCTTTCACAATATATTAAGAAGTTCTAAGTATTAGATTGAAAGATACTTGGAGTTTCAATTCTAAGATATTTTAAAATATCAAGAGTAATCTTCTTGTTATTATGGATGTTGATTAATTATAAATATATTTTTATTAAATTTAAATTTGGGAATTCATGATTTCAAAAAGCATCAAATATCATAAGAAACATGTTTTGTGAATAATCACCACGTAAATTCTCAATATATATAGTTTTATGACTTAGGTAAAGTGTTATATTTTAAAATTAATATATAATTAATTGTATTTAAAAACTATTAATTCAAAATTTAAAATTTTAAAAAAAAATAAATATGATTATTAATACATAATATCTTCGATTTGAAGTTTAAAACCAAATATAAATTTCTTATGAATATAAAATAAAATAATATTAGTTGTTTATTTTTTATAATTATTTAATAACATAAATTTATGATAATATTCTTACACCATTACACCAAAAGCCACCGATTTCGTTATCCCATGTGGTTGTCAAACCCTATCTCATTACATTTGCTACTTTATTAATAGGATAACATGCCGCTACTTACTTTTGTCAAAAACCAGTACTTATTGTCTCCACCTCCCCTCATACCTAGATCTCCATCTCCTATTTGAATCAGTTTTTTTACATCTTTTTCTTTTTTATTACGTATCAACCTCTATTGTTATCCAAACCCAAAAATCGTACGATATTGTATCTCAGATTGTTGGACATGATATTTCAAGTTTATTTCGCTATCAATCTCTTATTCATTGTACATGTCACGCCAATCATCAATGGCACCAAGAGAAAAAAAATTTATGTTTTATAGTTTTCTTGGAATTATAAAGGTAGCATTAAAATTGAAACGTGTTTATTCTCAAATCCGACTGAAATTATATTATAACCACAATTATGTGTTATTTTAATTATTTTATTATTTAATTAGTTGTTCAGTTAATATTTATATTGTGAAAAACTAGAAAATATATCTTCAAGCATGATTAATAATTTTTTTGTAAAAGGTTTTAATTTATAGATTGTGATATTTGAAAAAGTTTTGTTCAAAATAACAAATATGTTTTAAATTATCCCATTAATTTCATATGTACAATTTTTAAAGATCTTTAATTTAGTTCAATTGACGAAATACTATCCAATAACGAAAATAACTTGTGCAAACTAACATGCTTTTATTTGTGCAATGTACAAATTTCATACATATAATTTCATTATTTTTATTTTTATTTTTACAAAAAATCAAACATAGAATTTGATAATCTTCTTTACTTATCCAATTTAGAAAATAGGATCCTATTTAGGATTCACTGTCAATTCACCAACACTTCACAATATGAGCATCATACATGTTTCCTGCCAACTGTCTTTTACTATAGCAAGTACTTTACTTTTTATTTTACAATTTTATGATTTAAATATGTTTACAATAATTTTTAATTTTATATTTTCCATTCATTTTGATTTTTGTTTTCTGTGTAATTGGAATGTGGCATCGTCTAATATGATCACATTTGTTTATTGGGTTTGAGGATTAAATTGACCATAGTTTTTAAACTAAACTGTATATTTGTGGTGCCAGACTTTAAGTTTACTGTTTTTTTGTAAGGTTAAGCCTGATGTGATAAAAGAAATGAATTGAGATTTCAGAAAGATTGACCATAAATTAGTCGATTATGTGTAAAAGAATTAAGTAATAACGAAATAGGTCCTTGTTAAAATGTCTTAATTAATGGTTTGAATATTTGCGAATATAAGATGTCTAACATTTGTATGTGAATAGCTATTTATAAATACTAGGTAAATTTTGTGAAGTGAATTTTGTTGGCTTGTGAATTTTTGGTGCTAATTTATAATTGTGATTACAGTGAGGCAAAAGGCAGAGCTTCTCTTGAGCCCAATAGAATGCTTTTTTACGGTGATAATGAGTTACCTGACTGGGTAAATCTCAGTTAGACGTAAATGAAAATGCTAAAGAGTTAAAGGATTAGTTGCGCAATTTGACAAGGATCAGAATGTTAATATAATACCTACAAATCCAAATAGTGTTAGTATTTGCGATGCTTTACCTGCAAATATAGAATTTGAGATGGATGGTGTACAACTATGTATAATTTATAATATTATTAGTAATTGATAATTTTTTAGTTACTCATCCTTAGCATTTTTAATATGTAATCCTACTACTTGGTGCTTTTTTGTTTATTGATAAGGAGCTTGTATTATTCCGTTGAACATATAATATTTAGTGATTCTACTTCAATTTGAAAAGTATTTTGTATTTGTATTGAAATTTTGGGCTTTATATAGGACTTGTGAAAAAAATTTCATGTTAAATTTCCATGGGTAAACCCGTGTTTGGGTAACGCGAGCGTAGGGTAAAATTAACCCGACCTTTACCATTGGTAAAACCAAAACTCGACTAAATCACCCTATTCTTAACCTAGACCCCAACCCGGGTAAACTCGGCCGGTGCTCACCCCTAGTTTTTTTATGTATGTCTAGAAGACTGGATGAATTTTACTATTCTATTTTCGAGTCCCGAAATCTAAACAGTTAATAATGTTTACTAGATTACCAACTTCGAAATTTATATTTAATTACGATTAAGTAGATATAGGCATAGAATTTAACTAATTATTCTAACCTTTAATTTTTTAATACTTATCTCAACTACATCTACAATTTTGAGTTTATATTAGAGAGTTCATTGGCATCAACTAATGTAGTTTCATTCCATGTCACCAATATGATGTTTTGTGTCATATCAGAGTGTGAGGGAGTGAGTACAATTATTATTATTATTGTATATATGATGTTTTAACTATGTAGGCTTGTGCTAATTCTGATAGGATATTGTACGTCAGAGACATAGTCCATCTCCTAAGAGAATATTAAGAGTCATTCGGTTAAACAAGTAGCATTTTACAACACTATGTATAATCATGTGTATCCTCATTTCTAAATGTATAATGCTAATTACTTAAGTAGTTAAGCCTTTTATAATCTTCTTCAATGAACATTTTTCTTTTTATTTTTTATAGAGAACGGACAAAAATTCGCATAAGATAACAGAAAGAAGAAAGTCATACAGTAGTGGAGTTGAAGTAACTATAGATTTATTAATAAAACGGTTTAAAAAGTTGCGAGAGATATGAAAAATGGTATGAATACATGTAGAGGAGATTATGACAATAACTCTCAGGAAAAACGACTATAATCCTCATCAAATATTCTTGGATCAAGTATTACAATTTAATATTATGTTTGTCCTATAACACACAATATTGACCGTGACAAGACAGCGACACATTTGAACATGATACACTTATTTTTCATATATATCTCTCTTCACATTTGAACATTTTGAATATTATTAGAATAGAACCAAATTAATTTTTCATAAAAGCAAACAATATGGACGGTCAAATACGTCATGTCGTATTAAAAATGTTATTTAAAACAGTTCAATGAATCTTAATTCTATCTCATCGAATAAATATTGTAAAATAAAAAACTCTTATAAATACCAATCGATTTAGATTTCTCAAACTAAGAAAAATTACGTTTAATGTCTCAATTATATAATCAAACTTGAATTTAAATCATACAACTATTACTGAGAAAACATAAAATTCAAACATAAAGATAACTTTTTTAATTAAATTATAGATAAAGATACAAATATTCTATTAAACTTATTGTATAGCTTTAAAAAAATCAAACTCTACTTTTGTAACTTAATTGTCATCTTCTGCATTAAACAATTATGTAGCTTATGAAACTTGCCTAAGAAACTCCAATATCATTTTTTTCTCCATTACATAAAACTGTTATTATCAAACAATTTATAAAGTCAATCCAAGAAATACTATGATTAAAAATACATAAACACAATACAATAGACAATATATCTAATATGAATATCTATAACTACAACTCTAATCTTGCTAGTTTTCTAAAACATAAGGAATCATTTTTCAATTACTTTATAAAATAGAATCAATTAAAATTTCAAACTATTGAGGTTTTAATATAGTCCAACCCACCCTTGGAAAACAAAACTTTATATTTTAGTGTTACCTTGATAATTCCACAAACAAATATAAAAATTAGAAATTAATATTGTGAAGAGTTATATAAGAATAATAATCACCTCTTATGGTCTTTTTCTTGGTGTCGTTGATGACTAAGACTTATGTACAGGAGAATGACAACATGATGGTGAAATGTCACGTCCAATTATCTTAGATTAGATTTACAACCATAAGATATATTACGCATGAATGTCTTTCGTTGGGCAAAAACATAATATATCTAAAAAATACAAAAAAGTTCAATCTGGTGGGAAGAATAGATTCAAACGGCCTTTGGAAAAAGAGTTATCGGCTATTAAGCAAACGTTAATATGTAAGGAATATATAGTTGTAGAAAGGAGTGGAGCTAGGTCCTGAAAGCAATATTGGACAAAAAAATTAAATAATTTAAGTTACTATATTCAATAGAATTTAAGGTTAGGTTTAAACTCCAATAATAAAAAATTATAGATTATTATTACATTAGATATTTAAAATTACCAAGTTTTAATTTAATAAATTGGCACATTACTATGCATTATATTGATTCCAAAATTGTAAAACTTTGTTTAACCTAGACGACTCTATATATTGATAATTATTGTTTGATCATTTAATAAAATGTATATCATATATTAATGTTGTTTTACTTGATGTTCTAAAACCTTGAATTTCCCAATCATGGTAAAATTGTGATCATTTATAATGAGATAATAATTATATGAATAATATGAATTTTAAATTTCAATAAAGTATTAACTGATACAAAGTTTTAAAATACCGTAGTTACATATACATACGGTTTGTCATATGGATGAATTTAATATGTTACAATATATTAAGAAGTTCTAAGTATTAGATTGAAACATATTTGGAGTTTCAATTCTAAGATATTTTAAAATATCAAGAGTAATCTTCTTGTTATTATGGATGTTGATTAATTATAAATATATTTTTATTAAATTTAAATTTGGGAATTCATGATTTCAAAAAGCATCAAATTAAATAATTATCATAAGAAACATGTTTTGTGAATCATCACCACGTAAATTCTCAATATATATACTTTTATGACTTAGGTAAAGTGTTATATTTTAAAATTAATATATAATTAATTGAATTTAAAAACTATTAATTCAAAATTTTAAATTTAAAAAAAAATATATGATTATTAATACATAATATCTTCGATTTGAAGTTTAAAACCAAATATAAATTTCTTATGAATATAAAATAAAATAATATTCGTTGTTTACTTTTTATAATTATTTAATAACATAAATTTATAATAATATTCTTACACCAAAAGCCACCGATTTTGTTATCCCATGTGGTTGTCAAACCCTATCTCATTCCATTTGCTACTTTATTAATAGGACAGCCGCTACTTACTTATTGTCTCCACATCCCCTCTAACCTAGATCTCCATCTCCTATTTGAATCAGTTCTTTTACATCTTTTTCTTTTTTATTACGTATCAACCTATATTGTTATCCAAACCTAAACATAGTACGATATTGTATCTCAGAATTGTTGGACATGATATTTCAGTTTATTTCTCTATCAATCTCTTATTCATTGTACATGTCACGCCAATCATCAATGGCACCAAGAGAAAAAAATAAAATGTTATTATTATTCTTATCTAACATCCTAATATCTTTTTTTATGTTTTATATTTTTCTTGGAATTATAAAGGTAGCATTAAAATTGAAACGTGTTTATTTCTCAAATCCGACTGAAATTATATTATAACCACAATTATGTGTTATTTTAATTATTTGATTATTTAATTAGTTGTTCAGTTAATATTTATATTGTGTAAAACTTGAAAATATATCTTCAAGCATGATTAGTAATTTTTTTGTAAAAGGTTTTAATTTATAGATTGTGATATTTGAAAAGGTTTTGTTCAAAATAACACATATGTTTTAAATTATACCATTAATTTCATATGTACAATTTTTAATGGTCTTTAATTTAATTCATTTGACGAATTACTATCTAATAACGAAAATACCTTGTGCAAACTAACATGCTTGTATTTGTGCAATGTACAAATTTCATCCATATAATTTCATTATTTCTATTTAGATTTTTACAAAAAATCAAACATAGAATTTGATAATCTTCTTTACCTTATCCTATTTAGCAAATAGGATCCTATTTAGGATTCATTGTCAATTCACCAACACTTCACAATATGAGCATCATACATGTCTCCTGCCAACTGTCTTTTACTATAGCAAGTACTTTACTTTTTATTTTATGATTTTATGATTCAAATATGTTCACAATAATTTTTAATTTTAGATTTTCCATTCATTTTGATTTTTGTTTTCTGTGTAATTGGAATGTGGCATCGTCTAATATGATGACATTTGTTTATTGGGTTTGAGGATTAAATTGACCATAGTTTTTAAACTAAACTGTATATTTGTGGTGCCAGACTTTACGTTTAGTGTTTTTTTGTAAGGTTAAGCCTGGTGTGATAAAAGAAATGAATTGAGATTTTAGAAAGATTGGCCATAAATTAGTCGATTATGTGTAAAAGAATTAAGTAATAACGAAATAAGTCCTTGTAAAAATGTTTTAATTAATGGTTTGAGTATTTGCGAATATAAGATGTCTAACATTTGTATGTGACTAGCTATTTATAAATACTAGGTAAATTTTGTGAAGTGAATTTTGTTGGCTTGTGAATTTTTTGTGCTAATTTAAAATTGTGATTACAGTAAGGCAAAAGGCAGAGCTTTTCTTGAGCCCAATAGAATGCTTTTTTGCGGTGATAATGAGTTAGGTAAGTCAAAGTTAAACGGAAATGAAAATGTTAAAGAGTTAAAGGATTAGTTGCGCAAATTTACAAGAATCAGAATGTTAATATAATACCTACAAATCCAAATAGTGATAATTTTTTAGTTACTCATCCTTAGCATTTTTAATATGTAATCCTACTACTTGGTGCTTTTTTGTTTATTGATCAGGAGCTTGTATTATTTCGTTGAACATATAATATTTAGTGATTCTACTTCAATTTGAAAAGTATTTTGTATTTGTATTGAAATTGTGATTTATAAAGGACTTGTGAAACAAATTCCATGTTAAATTTCCATGGGTAAACCCGTGTTTGGGTAACGCGAGCTTAGGGTAAAATTAACCCGACCTTTACCATTGGTAAAACCAAAACTCGACTAAATTACCCTATTCTTAACCTAGACCCCAACCTGGGGTAAACTCGGCCGGTACTCACCCCTAGTTTTTTTTTTATGTATTTCTAGAAAACTAGATGAATTTTATTATTCTATTTTAGAGTCCCGAAATCTAAACAATTAATAATGTTTAATAGATTACCAACTTCGAAATTTATTTTTAATTACGATAAAGTAGATATAGGCATAGAATTTAACTAATTATTCTAACCTTTAATTTTTTAATACTTATCTCAACTACATCTACAATTTTGAGTTTATATTAGAGAGTTCATTGGCATCAACTAATGTGGTTTCATTCCATGTCACCAATATGATGTTTTGTGTCATATCAGAGTGTGAGGGAGTGAGTACAATTATTATTATTGTATATATGATGTTTTAACTATGTAGGCTTGTGCTAATTCTGATAGGATATTGTACGCCAGAGACATAGTCCATCTCCTAAGAGAATATTAAGAGTCACTCGGTTAAACAAGTAGCATTTTACAGCACTATGTATAATAATGTGTATACTCATTTCTAAATGTATAATGCTAATTACTTAAGTAGTTAAGCCTTATATAATCTTCTTAAATGAACATTTTTATTTTTATTTTTTATAGAGAACGGACAAAAATTCGCATAAGATAACAGAAAGAAGAAAGTCATACAGTAGTGGAGTTGAAGTAACTATAGATTTATTAATAAAACGGTTTAAAAAGATGCGAGAGATATGAAAAATGGTATGGATACATGTAGAGGAGATTATGCCAATAACTCTCAGGAAAAACGACTATAATCCTCATCAAATATTCTTGGATCAAGTATTGCAATTTAATATTATGTTTGTCCTATAACACACCATATTGTAAATTGGGTCACAAATATTTAACTTAGCTTGACTTGGACCGTGACAAGACAGTGACACATTTTTTTTTTTTGATCAAACTTACCATTTTATATCCACAAAACGACAAGTACAAATCAAACCCCTACTTGTTTTTGACTCAAAAACAAGCATGGCTAGGAAAACAAACCCTATACAACATTTACTAGAAAGTAAACCTATCAACTTGCAAACAACCTATACAACCATTGCTATAAAAAAAACAAAGTAAAGTAAAACCCTATACAACCATTGCTAGGAGAACCTATACAACAATTGCTAAAGTCTTATACTAAGTCTAAGCTCCAAGCTATCCTCCTTGATCCTCTTTCTCTCCTCACTTGAGCACTCCATGTAGCTTCCATCTTGCCACCAATCTCATATTCTCAACACTCCTCTTAAATAACTTTCTATTCCAAAGTGTATATTGAACATGTTTCACAACTATTTTCACAATATCCTCATATTTGGGATATATCTTCTTAAACTCATGTTTATTCCTCATATCCCAAATACAATAAAGAAAACTAAGGAAAGAAATGTTTGATATAGTATCCTTTAAAGTGTTACCATTGAATTTAAGCATAAAGTCAAGCCTTTCTTCCCAAGTACCACCCGAGTTGTGCCAATTGTGAAGAGCACAAATCTCTTTCCAAGCCAAAGTTGTGAACTTACACTTCACAAATAGATGATCCCTAGATTCATGATCTTCAAAGCAAAGGTTGCACATCTTGTCCACTTCCATACCCCACTTGCTAAGCCTATCCTTTGTGCTTAACCTATCCTTACAAATTAGCCAAGCACAAAACTTGTGCTTTGGCATACTCCATTTATGCCACACCACACTATACCATTTAGTTTTCTCATTAGGACCCCTTAGATCATACATAACATCCGAGGTCCTAAAGCCCTTATCTCCCCATCTTATAGTGTCATGCTCATCCTTAAGCACCATATCCCTTACCACCTCATACACCTTATTAAGCCTAGGTGGAAACCTCCACCTCTTTCCCACATAATAGTCCACCACCTTTTTGTTAATATTGTAATTTCCCAAAGAGATAGCATCCTTTTTTCCACAAATATCACCTACACACTTCCCTTTTATCCATCTATCATCTAGCATATAGGTTCTCTTACCATTTCCAACCTCGTGTACAATATATTTAAAAGCAAGGTACCTTATATTAAGCATAGCTCTCCATGTCCAAGGAAGGCTATTATCACAAGTAATGCTCCATATACTCTTGTTCCTTAGCCAATTTGAGTAGACCCATTGAGACCAAATATTATCTTTGTAGCCATACATTCTCCAAAAAGCTTTGAGAATAGCAACTTGATTGATTTGGAGAAGATTAGGTATACCTAGTCCTCCATTTTCCTTACTTTGACATAGTTCTTTCCAAGCCACTTTAGCACCATGGAAATCATTAGTATTACCTTTCCAAAGGAATCTACTCAAGAGTGATTCTATCTCATGAATAACTCCCATTGGAAGTATCATTACATTACACCAATACCTAGCTTTACTTTGTAAAACACTTTTGATTAAATGAAGCCTTCCCGCAAATGTAAGAAATTTATGCATCCACCCTTCAACACTTCTCACAATATTATCAATAAGGGTAGCACACATTAGGCTATTAGGACCCTTTGTAGTTAAAGGAGCCCCAAGATATCTAACCGGAAGTTTGCCCTTTTTAACATTGAGAATACAACTCAAATCATCATGAAGGTCTTTATTAAAACCTCCCATATAAAGCTCACTTTTTTCAGGGCTTATTTTAAGGCCAGAGAGTCTAGAAAAGAGATCTAGGCCTTGTTTTAGTCTCATAACCGAGTCTTTATCACCATTAAAGAAAACTAAGCAATCATCCGCAAAAATAAGGTGATTCAAACCCATTCTAGCACAATTAGGGTGATAAGTAAAAGCTTGATTATTAGCCACTTTCTCAAGAATAGATGAGAAACCTTGCATACATATAACAAATAGATAAGGAGATAAAGGATCACCTTGTCTTAGTCCTCTTTCTCCTTTGAAATAACCACATACACTACCATTAATGCACAAAGAAAACATAGGAGTTGTAATACACATCTTGACCCAAGATATAAGCTTTTTATCAAATCCCATGATTTGTAATAGTTTGAATAAGTACCTCCAATTAATTGTATCAAATGCCTTTTGGAGATCAATATTTAAAGTACATCTTGGACTCAAGTCCTTCCTATCATAACCGGTCACCACACTTTGAGCAACCAATATATTATCCGAAATACTTCTACCTCCCACAAAGGCAGCTTGATTATTAGATATAAGCTTCTCAAGACTCTTCTTCATCCTATTAGCAATGATTTTAGATATAGCTTTATAGAGGATATTACAACAAGCAATGGGCCTAAAGCTCTTTACTGAAGTGGGGTTTTTAACCTTGGGTATAAGAACAAGATTAGTAGCATTAATTTGCTTCAAAATTTGTCTATTCTTGAATGTTTCCTTTATAGCATTACAAACATCCTCACCAATAATACTCCAAGTAGCTTTGAAGAAGGCACTATTAAAACCATCTGGGCCAGGAGCTTTTGAGATGTCAATAGAGAAAATAGCTTCTTTAATCTCCTTATTAGTAATATCTTTCACCATGTCTTTTGCTTCTTCCTTAGTAATAGCTTTATTAACAAGCTTATTTAAACAACTTGAGCTAACACTCTCTTCATAAACATCCTTAGTACCAATTAAACTAGTATAGTACTTAATAAACTCATCATGAATAGCCTCCTCATCATCCACAACATCACCATTTTCAGTCACAATAGATGCAACTCGGTTTTGAGTGATTCTTGCCTTGATACTCTTGTGATAAAGGGTAGTACTACAATCACCTTTTTGTGCCCAAGTAATTCCAGATTTTTGCTTTAGAATCTCCTCTTGAATATTGAGAAGATGCATAAGTTTGTCCCTAAGTTCCTTCTCAATAGTAATCATAGATTGATCCCCATTCATAAGCAATATTTGTGCCTTCTCAAGCTCCTCTTTAAGCTCCATTATTTCTTTAGTAGAGTGATGAAAATATTTTCTATTGAAGATCTTCAAAGCTTTCTTTACTTCCTTCAATTTATTCACCACTTTATACATCATACTCCCTCTTACTTCATATTTCCACACCTTTTCAATCAAAGGCATAAATTCATCATGATCAATCCAAACATTAAAAAATTTAAAAGATGAAGGTTTAGTATTAGAACTCCCCTGAATTTTGAGGATAAGATTAGAGTGATCCGAGATTCCAGGAGCTTCAACCATCAAGTGAGATTTGAAACAAGTGAACCAAGCATCATTTATAAGCATTTTGTCAATTTTACTAGATATAGAACATGATACACTTATTTTTCATATATATCTCTCTTCACATTTGAACATTTTGAATATTATTATAATAGAACCAAATTAATTTTTCATAAAAGCAAACAATATGGACGGTCAAATACGTCATGTCGTATTGAAAATGTTATTTAAAACAGTTCAATGAATCTTAATTCTATCTCATCGAATAAATATTGTAAAATAAAAAAACTCTTATAAATACCAATCGATTTAGATTTCTCAACCTAAGAAAAATTACGTTTAATGTCTCAATTATATAATCAAACTTGAATTTAAATCATACAACTATTATTGAGAAAACATAAAATTCAAACATAAAGATAAATTTTTTAATTAAAATATAGATAAATATACAAATATTCTATTAAACTTAATGTATACCTTTAAAAAAATAAAACTCTACTTTTGTAACTTAATTGTCATCTTCTGCATTAAACAATTATGTAGCTTATGAAACTTGCCTAAGAAACTCCAATATCATTTTTTCGTCCATTACATAAAACTGTTATTATCAAACAATTTATAAAGTCAATCCAAGAAATACTATGATTAATAATACATAAACTCAATACAATAGACAATATATCTAATATGAATATCTATAACTACAACTCTAATCTTGCTAGTTTTCTAAAACATAAGAAATCATTTTTCAATTACTTTATAAAAGAGAATCAATTAAAATTTCAAACTATTGAGGTTTGAATATAGTCCAACCCACCCTTGGAAAACAAAACTTTATATTTTAGTGTTACCTTGATAATTCCACAAACAAATATAAAAATTAGAAATTAATATTGTGAAGTGTTATATAAGAATAATAATCACCTTTCATGGTCTTTTTCTTGGTGTCGTTGATGACTAAGACTTATGTACAGGAGAATGACAACATGATGGTGAAATGTCACGTCCAATTATCTTAAATCAGATTTACAACCATAAGATATATTACACATGAATGTCTTTCGTGGGGGCAAAAACATAATATATCTAAAAAATACAAAAAAGTTCAATCTGGTGGGAAGAATAGATTCAAACGGCCTATGGAAAAAGAGTTATCGGCTATTAAGCAAACGTTAATATGTAAGGAATATATAGTAGTAGAAAGGAGTGGAGCTAGGTCCTGAAAGCAATATTGGACAAAAAAATTAAATAATTTGTAGTTACTGTATTCAATAGAATTTAAGGTTAGGTTTAAACTCCAATAATAAAATATTATAGATTATTAATCACATTAGATATTTTAAATTACCAAGTTTTAGTTTAATAAATTGGCACATTACTATGCATTATATTGATTCCAAAATTGTAAAACTTTGTTTAACCTAGACGACTCTATATATTGATAATTATTGTTTGATAATTTAATAAAATGTGTATCATATATTAATGTTGTTTTACTTGAAGTTCTAAAATCTTGAATTCCCCTATCATGGTAAAATTGTGATCATTTATAATGAGATAATAATTATATGAATAATATGGATTTTAAATTTCAATAAAGTATTAACTGATACAAAGTTTTAAAATACCTTAGTTACATATACATACGGTTTGTCATATGGATGAATTTAATATGTTACAATATATTAAGAAGTTCTAAGTATTAGATTGAAAGATACTTGGAGTTTCAATTCTAAGATATTTTAAAATATCAAGAGTAATCTTCTTGTTATTATGGATGTTGATTAATTATAAATATATTTTTATTAAATTTAAATTTGGGAATTCATGATTTCAAAAAGCATCAAATATCATAAGAAACATGTTTTGTGAATAATCACCACGTAAATTCTCAATATATATAGTTTTATGACTTAGGTAAAGTGTTATATTTTAAAATTAATATATAATTAATTGAATTTAAAAACTATTAATTAAAAATTTAAAATTTTAAAAAAAATAAATATGATTATTAATACATAATATCTTCGATTTGATGTTTAAAACCAAATATAAATTTCTTATGAATATAAAATAAAATAATATTCGTTGTTTATTTTTTATAATTATTTAATAACATAAATTTATGATAATATTCTTACACCATTACACCAAAAGCCACCGATTTTGTTATCCCATGTGGTTGTCAAACCCTATCTCATTCCATTTGCTACTTTATTTATAGGATAACATGCCGCTACTTACTTTTGTCAAAAACCAGTACTTATTGTCTCCACCTCCCCTCATACCTAGATCTCCATCTCCTATTTGAATCAGTTTTTTTACATCTTTTTCTTTTTTATTACGTATCAACCTCTATTGTTATCCAAACCCAAAAATCGTACGATATTGTATCTCAGATTGTTAGACATGATATTTCAGTTTATTTCTCTCTATCAATCTCTTATTCATTGTACATGTCACGCCAATAATCAATGGCACCAAGAGAAAAAAATAAAAGGTTATTATTATTCTTATCTAACATCCTAATATCTTTTTTTATGTTTTATATTTTTCTTGGAATTATAAAGGTAGCATTAAAATTGAAACGTGTTTATTCTCAAATCCGACTAAAATTATATTATAACCAGAATTATGTGTTATTTTAATTATTTTATTATTTAATTAGTTGTTTAGTTAATATTTATATTGTGAAAAACTAGAAAATATATCTTCAAGCATGATTAATAATTTTTTTGTAAAAGGTTTTAATTTATAGATTGTGATATTTGAAAAAGTTTTGTTCAAAATAACACATATGTTTTAAATTATCCCATTAATTTCATATGTACAATTTTTAAAGGTCTTTAATTTAGTTCAATTGACCAAATACTATCCAATAACGAAAATAACTTGTGCAAACTAACATGCTTTTATTTGTGCAATGTACAAATTTCATCCATATAATTTTATTATTTTTATTTTTATTTTTACAAAAAATCAAACATAGAATTTGATAATCTTCTTTACCTTATCCTATTTAGCAAATAGGATCCTATTTAGGATTCACTGTCAATGCACCAACACTTCACAATATGAGCATCATACATGTTTCCTGCCAACTGTCTTTTACTATAGCAAGTACTTTACTTTTTATTTTACAATTTTATGATTTAAATATGTTCACAATAATTTTTAATTTTATATTTTCCATTCATTTTGATTTTTGTTTTCTGTGTAATTGGAATGTGTCATCCTCTAATATGATCACATTTGTTTATTGGGTTTGAGGATTAAATTGACCATAGTTTTTAAACTAAACTGTATATTTGTGGTGCCAGACTTTAAGTTTAGTGTTTTTTTGTAAGGTTAAGCCTGGTGTGATAAAAGAAATGAATTGAGATTTCAGAAAGATTGACCATAAATTAGTCGATTATGTGTAAAAGAATTAAGTAATAACGAAATAGGTCCTTGTAAAAATGTCTTAATTAATGGTTTGAATATTTGCGAGTATAAGATGTCTAACATTTGTATGTGAATAGCTACTTATAAATACTAGGTAAATTTTGTGAAGTGAATTTTGTTGGCTTGTGAATTTTTGGTGCTAATTTATAATTGTGATTACAGTGAGGCAAAAGGCAGAGCTTCTCTTGAGCCCAATAGAATGCTTTTTTACGGTGATAATGAGTTAGGTAAGTCAAAGTTAGACGGAAATGAAAATGTTAAAGAGTTAAAGGATTAGTTGCACAAATTTACAAGAATCAGAATGTTAATATAATACCTACAAATCCAAATAGTGATAATTTTTTAGTTACTCATCCTTAGCATTTTTAATATGTAATCCTACTACTTGGTGCTTTTTTGTTTATTGATAAGGAGCTTGTATTATTTCGTTGAACATATAATATTTAGTGATTCTACTTCAATTTGAAAAGTATTTTGTATTTGTATTGAAATTGTGATTTATAAAGGACTTGTGAAACAAATTCCATGTTAAATTTCCATGGGTAAACCCGTGTTTGGGTAACGCGAGTTTAGGGTAAAATTAACCCGACCTTTACCATTGTAAAACCAAAACTCGACTAAATTACCCTATTCTTAACCTAGACCCCAACCCGGGGTAAACTCGGCCGGTACTCACCCCTAGTTTTTTTTATGTATTTCTAGAAAACTAGATGAATTTTATTATTCTATTTTAGAGTCCCGAAATCTAAACAATTAATAATGTTTAATAGATTACCAACTTCGAAATTTATTTTTAATTACGATAAAGTAGATATAGGCATAGAATTTAACTAATTATTCTAACCTTTAATTTTTTAATACTTATCTCAACTACATCTACAATTTTAAGTTTATATTAGAGAGTTCATTGGCATCAACTAATGTGGTTTCATTCCATGTCACCAATATGATGTTTTGTGTCATATCAGAGTGTGAGGGAGTGAGTACAATTATTATTATTGTATATATGATGTTTTAACTATGTAGGCTTGTGCTAATTCTGATAGGATATTGTACGCCAGAGACATAGTCCATCTCCTAAGAGAATATTAAGAGTCACTCGGTTAAACAAGTAGCATTTTACAGCACTATGTATAATAATGTGTATCCTCATTTCTAAATGTATAATGCTAATTACTTAAGTAGTTAAGCCTTATATAATCTTCTTAAATGAACATTATTATTTTTATTTTTTATAGAGAACGGACAAAAATTCGCATAAGATAACAGAAAGAAGAAAGTCATACAGTAGTGGAGTTGAAGTAACTATAGATTTATTAATAAAACGGTTTAAAAAGATGCGAGAGATATGAAAAATGGTATGGATACATGTAGAGGAGATTATGCCAATAACTCTCAGGAAAAACGACTATAATCCTCATCAAATATTCTTGGATCAAGTATTGCAATTTTATATTATGTTTGTCCTATAACACACCGTATTGTAAATTGGGTCACAAATATTTAACTTAGCTTGACTTGGACCGTGACAAGACAGCGACACATTTGAACATGATACACTTATTTTTCATATATATCTCTCTTCACATTTGAACATTTTGAATATTATTATAATAGAACCAAATTAATTTTTCATAAAAGCAAACAATATGGACGGTCAAATACGTCATGTCGTATTGAAAATGTTATTTAAAACAGTTCAATGAATCTTAATTCTATCTCATCGAATAAATATTGTAAAATAAAAAAACTCTTATAAATACCAATCGATTTAGATTTCTCAAACTAAGAAAAATTACGTTTAATGTCTCAATTATATAATCAAACTTGAATTTAAATCATACAACTATTATTGAGAAAACATAAAATTCAAACATAAAGATAAATTTTTTAATTAAAATATAGATAAATATACAAATATTCTATTAAACTTAATGTATACCTTTAGAAAAATCAAACTCTACTTTTGTAACTTAATTGTCATCTTCTGCATTAAACAATTATGTAGCTTATGAAACTTGTCTAAGAAACTCCAATATCATTCTTTACTCCATTTCAAAAAAATGTTATTATCAAACAATTTAAAAAGTCAATCCAAGAAATAATATGATTAATAATACATAAACTCAATACAGTAGACAATATATCTAATATGAATATCTATAACTACAACTCTAATCTTGCTAGTTTTCTAAAACATAAGGAATCATTTTTCAATTACTTTATAAAAGAGGATCAATTAAAAGTTCAAACTATTGAGGTTTGAATATAGTCCAACCCACCCTTGGAAAACAAAACTTTATATTTTAGTGTTACCTTGATAATTCCACAAACAAATATAAAAATTAGAAATTAATATTGTGAAGTGTTATATAAGAATAATAATCACCTTTCATGGTCTTTTTCTTGGTGTCGTTGATGACTAAGACTTATGTACAGGAGAATGACAACATGATGGTGAAATGTCACGTCTAATTATCTTAGATCAGATTTACAACCGTAAGATATATTACGCATGAATGTCTTTCGTGGGGGCAAAAACATAATATATCTAAAAAATACAAAAAAGTTCAATCTGGTGGGAAGAATAGATTCAAACGGCCTTTGGAAAAAGTGTTATCGGCTATTAAGCAAACGTTAATATGTAAGGAATATATAGTTGTAGAAAGGAGTGGAGCTATGTCCTGAAAGCAAAATTGGACAAAAAAATTAAATAATTTAAGTTACTGTATTCAATAGAATTTAAGGTTAGGTTTAAACTCCAATAATAAAAAATTATAGATTATTAATCACATTAGATATTTTAAATTACCAAGTTTTAATTTAATAAATTGGCACATTACTATGCATTATATTGATTCCAAAATTGTAAAACTTTGTTTAACCTAGACAACTCTATATATTGATAATTATTGTTTGATCATTTAATAAAATGTGTATCATATATTAATGTTGTTTTACTTGAAGTTCTAAAACCTTGAATTCCCCTATCATGGTAAAATTGTGATCATTTATAATGAGATAATAATTATATGAATAATATGGATTTTAAATTTCAATAAAGTATTAACTGATACAAAGTTTTAAAATACCTTAGTTACATATACATATGGTTTGTCATATGGATGAATTTAATATGTTACAATATATTAAGAAGTTCTAAGTATTAGATTGAAAGATACTTGGAGTTTCAATTCTAAGATATTTTAAAATATCAAGAGTAATCTTCTTGTTATTATGGATGTTGATTAATTATAAATATATTTTTATTAAATTTAAATTTGGGAATTCATGATTTCAAAAAGTATCAAATATCATAAGAAACATGTTTTGTGAATAATCACCACGTAAATTCTCAATATATATAGTTTTATGACTTAGGTATAGTGTTATATTTTAAAATTAATATATAATTAATTGAATTTAAAAACTATATATTCAAAATTTAAAATTTTAAAAAAAATAAATATGATTATTAATACATAATATCTTCTATTTGAAGTTTAAAACCAAATATAAATTTCTTATGAATATAAAAAATAAAAAATCTTCGTTGTTTATTTTTTATAATTATTTAATAACATAAATTTATGATAATATTCCTACACCATTACACTAAAAGCCACCGATTTCGTTATCCCATGTGGTTGTCAAACCCTATCTCATTCCATTTGCTAATTTATTAATAGGATAACATGCCGCTACTTACTTTTGTCAAAAACCAGTACTTATTGTCTCCACCTCCCCTCATACCTAGATCTCCATCTCCTATTTGAATCCGTTTTTTTACATCTTTTTCTTTTTTATTACGTATCAACCTCTATTGTTATCCAAACCCAAAAATCGTACGATATTGTATCTCAGATTGTTGGACATGATATTTCAGTTTATTTCTCTATCAATCTCTTATTCATTGTACATGTCACTCCAATAATCAATGGCACCAAGAGAAAAAAATAAAAGGTTATTATTATTCTTATCTAACATCCTAATATCTTTTTTTATGTTTTATATTTTTCTTGGAATTATAAAGGTATCATTAAAATTGAAACGTGTTTATTCTCAAATCTGACTGAAATTATATTATAACCACAATTATGTGTTATTTTAATTATTTTATTATTTAATTAGTTGTTCAGTTAATATTTATATTGTGAAAAACTAAAAAATATATCTTCAAGCATGATTAATAATTTTTTTGTAAAAGGTTTTAATTTATAGATTGTGATATTTGAAAAAGTTTTGTTCAAGATAACACATATGTTTTAAATTATCCCATTAATTTCATATGTACAATTTTTAAAGGTCTTTAATTTAGTTCAATTGACGAAATACTATCCAATAACGAAAATAACTTGTGCAAACTAACATGCTTTTATTTGTGCAATGTACAAATTTCATCCATATAATTTCATTATTCTTATTTTTATTTTTACAAAAAATCAAACATAGAATTTGATAATCTTCTTTACCTTATCTTATTTAGCAAATAGGATCCTATTTAGGATTCACTGTCAATTCACCAACACTTCACAATATGAGCATCATACATGTTTCCTGCCAACTGTCTTTTACTATAGCAAGTACTTTACTTTTTATTTTACAATTTTATGATTTAAATATGTTCACAATAATTTTTAATTTTATATTTTCCATTCATTTTGATTTTTGTTTTCTGTGTAATTGGAATGTGGCATCGTCTAATATGATCACATTTGTTTATTGGGTTTGAGGATTAAATTGGCCATAGTTTTTAAAGTAAACTGTATATTTGTGTTGCCAGACTTTAAGTTTAGTGTTTTTTGTAAGGTTAAGCCTGGTGTGATAAAAGTAATGAATTGAGATTTCAGAAAGATTGACCATAAATTAGTCGATTATGTGTAAAAGAATTAAGTAATAACGAAATAGGTCCTTGTAAAAATGTCTTAATTAATGGTTTGAATATTTGCGAATATAAGATGTCTAACATTTGTATGTGAATAGCTATTTATAAATACTAGGTAAATTTTGTGAAGTGAATTTTGTTGGCTTGTGAATTTTTGGTGCTAATTTATAATTGTGATTACAGTAAGGCAAAAGGCAGAGCTTCTCTTGAGCCCAATAGAATGCTTTTTTACGGTGATAATGAGTTACCTGACTGGGTAAATCTCAGTTAGACGTAAATGAAAATGCTAAAGAGTTAAAGGATTAGTTGCGCAATTTGACAAGGATCAGAATGTTAATATAATACCTACAAATCCAGATAGTGTTAGTATTTGCGATGCTTTACCTGCAAATATAGAATTTGAGATGGATGGTGTACAGCTGTGTATAATTTATAATATTATTAGTAATTGATAATTTTTTAGTTACTCATCCTTAGCATTTTTAATATGTAATCCTACTACTTGGTGCTTTTTTGTTTATTGATAAGGAGCTTGTATTATTTCGTTGAACATATAATATTTAGTGATTCTACTTCAATTTGAAAAGTATTTTGTATTTGTATTGAAATTTTGTGCTTTATATAGGACTTGTGAAAAAAATTCCATGTTAAATTTCCATGGGTAAACCCGTGTTTGGGTAACGCGAGCGTAGGGTAAAATTAACCCGACCTTTACCATTGGTAAAACCAAAACTCGACTAAATCACCCTATTCTCAACCTAGACCCCAACCCGGGTAAACTCGGCCGGTGCTCACCCCTAGTTTTTTTTATGTATGTCTAGAAGACTGGATGAATTTTACTATTCTATTTTCGAGTCCCGAAATCTAAACAGTTAATAATGTTTAATAGATTACCAACTTCGAAATTTATTTTTAATTACGATAAAGTAGATATAGGCATAGAATTTAACTAATTATTCTAACCTTTAATTTTTTAATACTTATCTCAACTACATCTACAATTTTGAGTTTATATTAGAGAGATCATTGGCGTCAACTAATGTAGTTTCATTCCATGTCACCAATATGATGTTTTGTGTCATATCAGAGTGTGAGGGAGTGAGTACTATTATTATTATTATTGTATATATGATGTTTTAACTATGTAGGCTTGTGCTAATTCTGATAGGATATTGTACATCAGAGACATAGTCCATCTCCTAAGAGAATATTAAGAGTCATCCGGTTAAACAAGTAGCATTTTACAGCACTATGTATAATCATGTGTATCCTCATTTCTAAATGTATAATGCTAATTACTTAAGTATTTAAGCCTTTTATAATCTTCTTAAATGAACATTTTTTTTATAGAGAACATGCGAAAATTCGCATAAGATAACAGAAAGAAGAAAGTCATACAGTAGTGGAGTTGAAGTAACTATAGATTTATTAATAAAACGGTTTAAAAAGATGCGAGAGATATGAAAAATGGTATGAATACATGTAGAGGAGATTATGACAATAACTCTCAAGAAAAACGACTATAATCCTCATCAAATATTCTTGGATCAAGTATTGCAATTTAATATTATGTTTGTCCTATAACACACCATATTGTAAATTGGGTCACAAATATTTAGACACGTAATCAACAGCTAATAGGATGTATTGATTTTCATTGGATGGTACGAAGGGACCCATGAAATCAATACCCCATACATCAAATATCTCAACTTCAAGTACATTGTTACGTGGTATCTCGTCCCTCTTGGATATATTACCAGTAAAGTGGCATCTATGACATCTCTTGACATACTCATGACAATCCTTATGTAAAGTAGGCCAATAAAAACCAGATTGTAGTACCTTAGCAGCTATGCGGTCACCTTTGAAATGTCCTCCAAAGGGTGAATCGTGACAACCCGCAACTACTGACAAAACATCTTTATCAGGTATGCATCTTCTCACCATTTTGTCACTACATACTTTGTAGAGGAAAGGATCCTCCCAAAAGAACTGTTTAGCACGGTGAATTAACCTCTTCCTATCTTGTGAAGTAGCTCCTTCAGGAAAGGAACCACTCACAATAAGATTCGCTATGTCCGCATACCAATGGATTCCAATTGCATAAATTGAAAACAAACTATCATCAGCAAACTCTTCTCTAACCAACTTAGGCCCAATGTTAGACTCAGAACCTTCAAGACGAGACAAATGATCTGCAACTTGATTATCACAACCCTTTCGATCTCAAATCTCTAAATCGAACTCTTGTAACAATAAAGCCCATCTAATTAAACGTGGCTTAGCATATTTCTTCTCCATAAGGTACTTGATTGCAGAATGATCGGTAAACACGACAATTTTCGCCCCAAGGAGATAGGAGCGGGACTTTTCAAATGCATACACAACAGCTAATAGTTCCTTCTCAATCACAGTATAATTAACCTGAGCACTAGTGAAAGTCTTACTTGCATAGTAGAGAGAATGGAATACCTTATCTTTTCTCTGACCCAACATAGCACCCATAGCTAAATCACTGGCATCACACATAACTTCAAACGGAATCTTCCAATCATGAGGTAATACAATAGGCGCAGTTTTAAGCTTCTCTTTAATCTCTTGAAATGCCATCATGCAAGCTTCATCAAAAAGTGATTTGGTGTCCTCTTCGAGTAAGTTATAGAATGGCTTAGAAATCTTAGAGAAGTCCTAAATGAAACGACGATAAAACCTAGCATGGCCTAAAAAGCTTCTAACCCCTTTAACAAGAATTGGAGGAGGAAGAGTCTTAATTACCTCAATCTTAGCACGATCAACTTCTAAACCTAAACTCAAACATAAAGATAAATTTTTTAATTAAAATATAGATAAATATACAAATATTCTATTAAACTTAATGTATAGCTTTAAAAAAAATCAAACTCTACTTTTGTAACTTAATGGTCATCTTCTGCATTAAACAATTATGTAGCTTATGAAACTTGCCTAAGAAACTCCAATATCATTTTTTCCTCCATTACATAAAACTGTTATTATCAAACAATTTATAAAGTCAATCCAAGAAATACTATGATTAAAAATACATAAACTCAATACAATAGATAATATATCTAATATGAATATCTATAATTACACCTCTAATTTTGCTAGTTTTCTAAAACATAAGGAATAATTTTTCAATTACTTTATAAAAGAGAATCAATTAAAATTTCATACTATTGAGGTTTGAAAATAGTCCAACCCACCCTTGGAAAACAAAACTTTATATTTTAGTGTTACCTTGATAATTCCACAAACAAATATACAAATTAGAAATTAATATTGTGAATTTTTATATAAGAATAATAATCACCTTTCATGGTCTTTTTCTTGGTGTCGTTGATGACTAAGACTTATGTACACGAGAATGACAACATGATGGTGAAATGTCACGTCCAATTATCTTAGATCAGATATACAACCATAAGATATATTATGCATGAATGTCTTTCGTGGGGGCAAAAACATAATATAACTAAAAAATACAAAAAAGTTCAATCTGGTGGAAAGAATAGATTCAGACGGCCTTTGGAAAAAGAGTTATCGGCTATTGAGCAAAGGTTAATATGTAAGGAATATATAGTTGTAGAAAGGAGTGGAGCTAGGTCCGGAAAGCAATATTGGACAAAAAATTTAAATAATTTAAGTTACTGTATTCAATAGAATTTATGGTTAGGTTTAAACTCCAATAATAAAAAATTATAGATTATTAATCACATTAGAAATCTTAAATTACCAAGTTTTAATTTAATAAATTGGCACATTACTATGCATTATATTGATTCTAAAATTGTAAAACTTTGTTTAACCTAGACGACTCTATATATTGATAATTATTGTTTGATCATTTAATAAAATGTGTATCATATATTAATATTGTTTTACTTGATGTTCTAAAACCTTGAATTCCCCAATCGTGGTAAAATTGTGATCATTTATAATGAGATAATAATTATATGAATAATATGGATTTTAAATTTCAATAAAGTATTAACTGATACAAAGTTTTAAAATACCTTAGTTACATATACATACGGTTTGTCATATGGATGAATTTAATATGTTACAATATGTTACCTTTCTTAAATTAAATAGAAAAAAAAGTTATAGACAAACCTTCTTACGCAGCGGATTGATTTCTGAATTCTTACTTTCTGAATTCTTGCTTTCTGATCGTGAATTTAATTACAAGAATTAAATTCTTTGTTTTCACCACCTAAGAGTCTGAGAATTTGTTTAAGTGTAATGGAATAAGAGAAGGAATTTTTGCTGAAGAAATTTTGTGTACTGTGAAGCTGTATGGAAGATGGAGTATGAAACTCCTATTTATAGAGTTCAGGAAGCGTTGGTTTATTAACTGATAATAAACCACCTTCCCATGATCTCCACCCCAAGCACTATCTTAGTGGGTAAGTTGTATCAGTTAAACCCAGGTAACTTCCTGACTAACTTCCCATAGTACGTTCATGTCAAACCCATCATGGGTGACATGGAAATAAAATTAATATATTAATTTATTTTATTTCTTTCATTCTCCCACTCGCACATGATGGGGTTACCATCGTACTATTAGGTACGTGCATCACAATGTCCCATTCATCAAAATTTCTCAAAATTCTCTCATATACACCCTTCTACAATAATTCATCATACTTGACAAATAGGTCGTGCGACCGACAAGCATACGAGCATATGTTACTATTAACCTGTTAGGGTACATAGTTGCTCAAATGAAATCTCATTCCTTACGTATCTTGTAGTACCCCAGACTAACAATATGTTGTATCATATTACAGTAACTCTGACCCCTTCAAATTTATATCACAACTTCTATGTGAAAAAGAGTTCACTGTCATTTCGTTTATGTGTCTCACTATCATGTTATAGTCCGTATTGACTTACATGATCGGTTAACCTGCAAGCACACATTTGATACACAATTCTAGTCTTCCCTTTACACTTATATCCTTTTATATTGATTAGGTTGCTTTCCCAAACATACCCCATTAGACCGAATCACTCATGATTATTGGTAATGTGTTCAAAGTAGCATACACCTAATCAAAATATCAAGATATAGTCAAAAGTAATAAGGGCACAAATCAAAGGTATCACACAGTGAAGAAACAGGGATCAATTCTTCACTTCCTTTTGGTCGAAAGCACACGTGGTATGACACACGTGTTATGGTATTATTCATATATCTCAAACTGTATGTCACAATTTTATAAATACCATACAGATATATAATTAGACAAGCCTCGTTGCCTAAGATGAATTCTTCGATCGATCAACCCTTCTATGAAATCAATCAAGCAACTCATATCTGGCTATTATAGACTTAGTAGATAGTGGGATTCTACTTCGATCATAATATAAGCTTAACATGGTTTATCCATGTTTATGATCTCATCTTAACACTTAGTTAAGGCGACTATCTTAACTCAAGTTATCTTAAGGGTTCTTCACAACTATGAGTTAGTCTCATCTTTGCGCACTTCTTATGCCAAAGGCGATTGCCCATGTGACAGGGTCAATCTCAGTCTATAGGACATACATAATTACAAAATCACACGCAATATATATAATACATATCAAACATGATATCATTAAAATAAACAGTTAAATAAACATACTAATGGAAATATATACATGAATGCACATAAACTAGCAATAATTCATACATTATATCTTGCTTAATCCTATAGATCTCACATGATCCATGAATACATCCCTTGGGATAGCTTTTGTGAATGGATCAGCAAGCATATTGCGTGTGGGTATATATTGCAAAGTAACATCCTTTTGTGCAATTATATCTCTAACGAAGTTATACTTTATATCAATGTGTTTGGTCTTGCTGTGATATTTTGGATCTTTCACATAAGCCATTGCAGCTTGACTATCACATTATATTGTTATTGGACTCCCACTATCACCAGAGAATCCTAAATGTTCAAAGAACCTTTTTAACCAAACAGCCTCTTGAACCGCAGCTGAGCAAGCTACAAACTCAGCTTCCATCGTTGACAAAGCTACACAGGTTTGTTTCTTGCTACTCCATGAGATTGCGCAATTATTTAGCAAGAATACATAACCTGAAGTGGATTTACGCCCATCTATATCACCAGCCCAATCAGCGTCTGTATATCCCTCTAGGCGTAATCTATCTCCTCGAAAGCATAAGGCATGATCTTTGGTGCCTTTTAGGTATCTCAATATCCTTTTCACAGTTTTCCAATGCACTTGTCCCGGGTTCGATTGAAAACGACTAACTAAACCTACTGCATAACAAATGGCTGGTCTCGTACACATCATAACATACATAAGACTACCAATGGCACTAGAATATGGTACTGTTGACATTTTCTGTTTTTCTTCTGTAGTACTAGGACACATGTCGAGAGTTAAGTTTATTCCCTTTGCTACAGGAGTGTCAATGGCATTGCACGTAGTCATACCAAAGCGCTCAAGTACATTCATGATGTAAGGTTCCTGAGATAAAGATAATAGTCTTCTAGACCTATCTCTATGAATCTTAACACCAAGAATATAATTTGCTTCTCCCATATCTTTCATATCGAATTGAGAAGCTAGCCACTCCTTGTTAGCTTGGATAAACTCTTTATCATTCCCAGCTAATAGGATGTCATCCACATATAGAGATAAAATCATGAAATTTTTCTTGGAACGTTTAATATAAACACAGTGGTCTTCACTTATCATCTCAAATCCATTTGACGAGATGACTTCATGAAATCTCAAATTCCACTGTCTCGAGGCTTGCTTAAGACCATAGATTGATTTCAACAATCTACATACTTTATTCTCTTGATCTTTTGCAACGAACCCCGAGGGTTGTTCCATGAAAATTACCTCTTCTAAATCTCCATTTAGAAATGCAGTTTTAACATCCATTTGGTGCAACTCCAGATCGAGATGCGCCACAATAGCTAAAATAAGACGTATTGAGGTAAATCTAACAACAGGAGAAAAGGTTTCCTCAAAATCTATTCCTTCCCGTTGAGTATAGCCTTTCGCTACCAAGCGAGCTTTATACCTGTCAATGGAATTGTCAGGTTTCCTCTTTATTTTGAGAACCCATTTGTTCCCAATTGCTTTACGTCCTATTGGGAGATCAACCAGTTCCCATACCTGGTTTTTCTTCATCGACTCCATTTCTTCTTCCATTGCTTTCCTCCATTCATTCTTAGCGGGACATGAGAGTGCTTCATTAACTGTTCGAGGTTCATCTTCGTCTTGTGGAGTTATCATAAAGACTTCTCCTTCGATTTCAAATCGGCGACGAGGAACTAAACCTCTAGCACTTCTCTTAAGTTGAGAATCTTGAGAAATAGGATTACTAGATGATGCAATGGTTTCTTCCGTCTCAAGATTTAGAGGAGTGCCCGTCTCTATTTCTTGAGTATGTGTTACCTTATCAGGCGTCACATTTGTTTGCATATCATCTTCCTGAATCTCATTTAATTCACATAAAATGGAATTTCTGTCAACCTCACCTCTGCTAGGAAAATCATTCTCTAAGAATGTAACATCTCGTGACTCAGTTTCAGTAAGACCCCATCATTATGTTCACCAATAAACACATATCCTTTAGAGTGATCTGGGTATCTAATAAAGATACACTTCTTACCTCTTGGACCTAACTTCCCATACTTATGAGATAGATCATGAACATAGCCTGCCGACCCCCAAGGTCGCAAGTATGACAGATTAGATTTCCTACCTGTCTATAGTTCATAAGGAGTTGATGGAATAGTCTTTGTGGGTACTCGGTTAAGTATATAATAGGCGGTTAACAAGGCATCTCCCCAATAAGATATTGGAAGATTTGCTTGTGCCATCATAGACCTAACCATTTCTAGGAGTGTTCTATTCCTCCTTTCAGCCACACCATTCTGTTGTGGTGTTCTAGGAATTGTAAGTTTCCTTACTATCCCTTTTTCATCACACAGTTCTTTAAACTGATCAGATAGATATTCACGTCCTCGATCGGTTCTTAAGGTTTTCACCTTCCTCTCTAACTGATTTTCCACTTCATTGATAAATGTCATAAAACATTTCAATGCTTCGGATTTGTGAGAAATCAGGTAGACATAACCAAACCTAGTGAAATCATCTATGAAAGTGATGAAATAACGTTCCCCACGTCTAGTTTGAACACTCATTGGGCCACAGATGTCTGAATGAATTACTTGTAATGGGTACTCGACTCGTTTAGCCTTTCCAAATGGTTTCCGTTTTGCTTTACCTGCTAGACAATTTTCACAAGTTGGCAAGTTGACTTTAGTCAACAAACCCAAAAGGTTCGCCTTAGCCAACAAATTCATACGGTCTTGACCAATATGACCTAATCTAGCATGCCATACATTTTCTTCTACATTAGAATTACTAGAAGAAGTATTAGTGGAAAAGCAACTACTTAAACAATAACTATTAAACGAGTTATCATCATCTAGTACAATTAAACCATGCGAAATAAAACCAGAACCATAATACCTAGCATCATAATAGATATCTACTTGTTTGTTATGAAAATGCAAATTAAAACCTAATCCTAGAAGAACAGTGACCGAGACTAAGTTCCGTCGAATGTCAGGTGCGTAAAGTACATCATGCAGGTACAAGGTTTGACCACCTCGCAAGTTCAACTTGCAAGTTCCAACTCCTTTGACTTCAACCTTATTGTTGTCTCCTACATATATCCACCTTGATCCCTCTGGAATCCGACGGTACTCTACATATGCCTCTCGGTCTTTGGCTACATGGTCTGTCGCTCCTGAGTCCACAGTCCACAAAGGATTAGAATCAGCAAGCAATACAGTACGGGTAACATAAGTAAAATTACAAGAAGTAAATGAAATTGCTACCTTTCTGAGCTCGCTGCACTCGCGAGCGAAGTGACCCATTTTCTCACAGTTAAAGCATTTCATCTTACTCTTGTCTTTCTTCTTACGGAAACGTTTTCTATTATTGTTACCACCCTTCTTGTTCTTCTTGGAAACATGCTCATTTCCGTTCTTCTTCCCATTGTTCTTGCGCTTATTGCCAGAAACTTTGTGGGAACTTGACTCAGCAACATAAGCCTGACCCTGAGGCTTAATTGCATCTAGACGTTCATCTTCCAATGTCACATGACGAGCAGCATCATCAAAAGTTTTGATGTTGTCATTGTGAGTCAAGTTTATCTTCAAATGCTCCCAATTATTTGGAAGAGATCGGATCACAGCTTGAACCTGTTGTTCATCAGTAAGGTTATGACCTGCATTCTTAAGTTCCCTAATCATGTTAGACATCTCTCGGAGATGTTGTTGCATGGTTTGATTAGGCTTTTTCTTGCAAGTGTCAAACTTAATGGTCAATTGACGCAACTTAGTCACAGTCGTACCCCCATACTTCTCCTTAAGAGCATTCCACATTTCGTGAGCAGTAAGGTATCGTTGACATTCATAGACAAGATCGTCATTCATGGAGCCTATCAAGATGCCTCTTGCAGTGGAATCTTTATTTTTTCACTTCTCATAAGCCTCCATGTCCCTTCTGTTTTGAGCTGTGTTGCCTTCCTCAGGCTGAGCCATGACATTGTTAACAGCCTCAAGAACATCTTGCTCTTCTAGAACATAGTGTATCTTGAGCTTCCAAAGGTTATGGTTCTCACCATTCATCTTTTCTCCTTTGTTGAGATCAGCAATGATGGTTTTCGATGCCATTTTCTCTATAAAGTAAGATATTTCCATTAATATCATACATTTATTTAACAACTCTATGCTATTAATGCAAACAGAATGAATAAGATAGATAACAAAATAAGTGATAAAGAAAGTTCACTATGTTCCCAATCATGAACCACTATATTTTGTTTGTCTTAACCATTCAATCAATTTCATTAACTGCAAAATTAAGTTCTTCAAGAACTCCCACTTACTGTAACATGAATAGAGAAAAAAATGTATGAAAACTAAACAACTAATAACATAAAAGCAAATAATCTAGTTGAATTCATACATAAATGAAAAAACATGTTTGGTAAACAAATAACCAAATAAAATTCAAAGACTAACATTTGAAACGAACTACCAAAATAAACTACCTAGCAAAGAAACTCTAACTTATACATGACAATCACTCGTATCTCGTTTTCAAAGGAATCGATTTTTCAAAACCCTCTTTTACATAGAGACTTATCGGATCATACTTAGTAGGCGAATTCATCTCACAAGGACATTTGAAAAAACTTGTATGCCTTTTAAAATGATTCCACATATGAGATTCAGTGAAGTCATATACGACCCAACCATATGTTTTTGATCTCCTATCTACATAATTTTCGGGATTCACATTCCTCCATATATCAAGGAGATCTTTTCTCAAGTCTTTTGGCAAAGTCCTGAGAAGGGCATCAACCTTGTCATTCTCATTCATGTGATAGGCATATTTTATGACACCTTGTATCATATCATTTACAATCTTCACGTGTTGTATTAAAGAATGTGATGATTTCAACTTATAATTTCGAAGTGTCATTATTTTGTTTTTCAAATCTTCCCTTTGTCCATCTGACTCGGGTTCTTTGGCGGTGTAAACCAATTTTGCTTTATTAGTATTCTTTATGTTCTTGTAATCAGTCCTGTAGTTCATCAACAGGTCGCGTCTGAATGCACGTAATCCCCGGGATCGTGTAATCACCATTTTCCTCTATAGAAAAATTAAGAACAAAAATAATTCACCACCTTTTTGAATTAAAATAATACATTTCTGAAATTTGTTATAAATGAAACATATATTCTTGTAAGTAACAACTAATTGTATAGAAAAAATGGTTAAGTGACTAGGCATTGGTAGGGTTAGCCAGGGCCTACTATGGTGAACTAATTTAAGTGTCCAGACCTAATAGAATTAATTTCTTTGACAGAAGCGTTCTTTGACAGAAAAAAATAAATTCTTCCAACAAATTTCTTTATTTATTTAAAAAAAAATTTATTGTATAAATCGCATGAAACAAGACGAAGCAAAAATAATCCAGGTAACAAAAGCTCTGATACCAATTGTTACCTTTCTTAAATTAGATAGAAAAAAAAGTTTTAGACAAACCTTCTTACGCAGCGGATTGATTTCTGAATTCTTACTTTCTGAATTCTTGCTTTCTGATCGTGAATTTAATTACAAGAATTAAATTCTTTGTTTTCACCACCTAAGAATCTGAGAATTTGTTTAAGTGTAATGGAATAAGAGAAGGAATTTTTGCTGAAGAAATTTTGTGTACTGTGAAGCTGTATAGAAGATGGAGTATGAAACTCCTATTTATAGAGTTCAGGAAGCGTTGGTTTATTAACTGATAATAAACCACATTCCCATGATCTCCACCCCAAGCACTATCTTAGTGGGTAAGTTGTATCAGTTAAACCCAGGTAACTTCCTGACTAACTTCCCATAGTACGTTCATGTCAAACCCATCATGGGTGACATGGAAATAAAATTAATATATTAATTTATTTTATTTCTTTCACAATATATTAAGAAGTTCTAAGTATTAGATTGAAAGATACTTGGAGTTTCAATTCTAAGATATTTTAAAATATCAAGAGTAATCTTCTTGTTATTATGGATGTTGATTAATTATAAATATATTTTTATTAAATTTAAATTTGGGAATTCATGATTTCAAAAAGCATCAAATATCATAAGAAACATGTTTTGTGAATAATCACCACGTAAATTCTCAATATATATAGTTTTATGACTTAGGTAAAGTGTTATATTTTAAAATTAATATATAATTAATTGTATTTAAAAACTATTAATTCAAAATTTAAAATTTTAAAAAAAAATAAATATGATTATTAATACATAATATCTTCGATTTGAAGTTTAAAACCAAATATAAATTTCTTATGAATATAAAATAAAATAATATTCGTTGTTTATTTTTTATAATTATTTAATAACATAAATTTATGATAATATTCTTACACCATTACACCAAAAGCCACCGATTTCGTTATCCCATGTGGTTGTCAAACCCTGTCTCATTACATTTGCTACTTTATTAATAGGATAACATGCCGCTACTTACTTTTGTCAAAAACCAGTACTTATTGTCTCCACCTCCCCTCATACCTAGATCTCCATCTCCTATTTGAATCAGTTTTTTTACATCTTTTTCTTTTTTATTACGTATCAACCTCTATTGTTATCCAAACCCAAAAATCGTACGATATTGTATCTCAGATTGTTGGACATGATATTTCAGTTTATTTCGCTATCAATCTCTTATTCATTGTACATGTCACGCCAATCATCAATGGCACCAAGAGAAAAAAAATTTATGTTTTATAGTTTTCTTGGAATTATAAAGGTAGCATTAAAATTGAAACGTGTTTATTCTCAAATCCGACTGAAATTATATTATAACCACAATTATGTGTTATTTTAATTATTTTATTATTTAATTAGTTGTTCAGTTAATATTTATATTGTGAAAAACTAGAAAATATATCTTCAAGCATGATTAATAATTTTTTTGTAAAAGGTTTTAATTTATAGATTGTGATATTTGAAAAAGTTTTGTTCAAAATAACAAATATGTTTTAAATTATCCCATTAATTTCATATGTACAATTTTTAAAGATCTTTAATTTAGTTCAATTGACGAAATACTATCCAATAACGAAAATAACTTGTGCAAACTAACATGCTTTTATTTGTGCAATGTACAAATTTCATACATATAATTTCATTATTTTTATTTTTATTTTTACAAAAAATCAAACATAGAATTTGATAATCTTCTTTACTTATCCAATTTAGAAAATAGGATCCTATTTAGGATTCACTGTCAATTCACCAACACTTCACAATATGAGCATCATACATGTTTCCTGCCAACTGTCTTTTACTATAGCAAGTACTTTACTTTTTATTTTACAATTTTATGATTTAAATATGTTTACAATAATTTTTAATTTTATATTTTCCATTCATTTTGATTTTTGTTTTCTGTGTAATTGGAATGTGGCATCGTCTAATAGGATCACATTTGTTTATTGGGTTTGAGGATTAAATTGACCATAGTTTTTAAACTAAACTGTATATTTGTGGAGCCAGACTTTAAGTTTACTGTTTTTTTGTAAGGTTAAGCCTGATGTGATAAAAGAAATGAATTGAGATTTCAGAAAGATTGACCATAAATTAGTCGATTATGTGTAAAAGAATTAAGTAATAACGAAATAGGTCCTTGTTAAAATGTCTTAATTAATGGTTTGAATATTTGCGAATATAAGATGTCTAACATTTGTATGTGAATAGCTATTTATAAATACTAGGTAAATTTTGTGAAGTGAATTTTGTTGGCTTGTGAATTTTTGGTGCTAATTTATAATTGTGATTACAGTGAGGCAAAAGGCAGAGCTTCTCTTGAGCCCAATAGAATGCTTTTTTACGGTGATAATGAGTTACCTGACTGGGTAAATCTCAGTTAGACGTAAATGAAAATGCTAAAGAGTTAAAGGATTAGTTGCGCAATTTGACAAGGATCAGAATGTTAATATAATACCTACAAATCCAAATAGTGTTAGTATTTGCGATGCTTTACCTGCAAATATAGAATTTGAGATGGATGGTGTACAACTATGTATAATTTATAATATTATTAGTAATTGATAATTTTTTAGTTACTCATCCTTAGCATTTTTAATATGTAATCCTACTACTTGGTGCTTTTTTGTTTATTGATAAGGAGCTTGTATTATTTCGTTGAACATATAATATTTAGTGATTCTACTTCAATTTGAAAAGTATTTTGTATTTGTATTGAAATTTTGGGCTTTATATAGGACTTGTGAAAAAAATTCCATGTTAAATTTCCATGGGTAAACCCGTGTTTGGGTAACGCGAGCGTAGGGTAAAATTAACCCGACCTTTACCATTGGTAAAACCAAAACTCGACTAAATCACCCTATTCTTAACCTAGACCCCAACCCGGGTAAACTCGGCCGGTGCTCACCCCTAGTTTTTTTATGTATGTCTAGAAGACTGGATGAATTTTACTATTCTATTTTCGAGTCCCGAAATCTAAACAGTTAATAATGTTTACTAGATTACCAACTTCGAAATTTATATTTAATTACGATTAAGTAGATATAGGCATAGAATTTAACTAATTATTCTAACCTTTAATTTTTTAATACTTATCTCAACTACATCTACAATTTTGAGTTTATATTAGAGAGTTCATTGGCATCAACTAATGTAGTTTCATTCCATGTCACCAATATGATGTTTTGTGTCATATCAGAGTGTGAGGGAGTGAGTACAATTATTATTATTATTGTATATATGATGTTTTAACTATGTAGGCTTGTGCTAATTCTGATAGGATATTGTACGTCAGAGACATAGTCCATCTCCTAAGAGAATATTAAGAGTCATTCGGTTAAACAAGTAGCATTTTACAACACTATGTATAATCATGTGTATCCTCATTTCTAAATGTATAATGCTAATTACTTAAGTAGTTAAGCCTTTTATAATCTTCTTAAATGAACATTTTTTTTATAGAGAACGGGCGAAAATTCGCATAAGATAACAGAAAGAAGAAAGTCATACAGTAGTGGAGTTGAAGTAACTATAGATTTATTAATAAAACGGTTTAAAAAGATACGAGAGATATGAAAAATGGTATGAATACATGTAGAGGAGATTATGACAATAACTCTCAAGAAAAACGACTATAATCCTCATCAAATATTCTTGGATCAAGTATTGCAATTTAATATTATGTTTTTCCTATAACACACCATATTGTAAATTGGGTCACAAATATTTAGACACGTAATCAACAGCTAATAGGATGTATTGATTTCCATTGGATGGTACGAAGGGACCCATGAAATCAATACCCCATACATCAAATATCTCAACTTCAAGTACATTGTTACGTGGTATCTCATCCCTCTTGGATATATTACCAGTAAAGTGGCATCTATGACATCTCTTGACATACTCATGACAATCCTTATGTAAAGTAGGCCAATAAAAACAAGATTGTAGTACCTTAGCAGCTGTGCGGTCACCTTTGAAATGTCCTCCAAAGGGTGAATCGTGACAACCCGCAACTACTGACAAAACATCTTTATCAGGTATGCATCTTCTCACCATTTTGTCACTACATACTTTGTAGAGGAAAGGATCCTCCCAAAAGAACTGTTTAGCACGGTGAATTAACCTCTTCCTATCTTGTGAAGTAACTCCTTCAGGAAAGGAACCACTCACAATAAGATTCGCTATGTCCGCATACCAATGGATTCCAATTGCATAAATTGAAAACAAACTATCATCAGGAAACTCTTCTCTAACCAACTTAGGCCCAATGTTAGACTCAGAACCTTCAAGACGAGACAAATGATCTACAACTTGATTATCACAACCCTTTCGATCTCAAATCTCTAAATCGAACTCTTGTAACAATAAAGCCCATCTAATTAAACGTGGCTTAGCATATTTCTTCTCCATAAGGTACTTGATTGCAGAATGATCGGTAAACACGACAATTTTCGCCCCAAGGAGATAGGAGTGGGACTTTTCAAATGCATACACAACAGCTAATAGTTCCTTCTCAGTCACAGTATAATTAACCTGAGCACTAGTGAAAGTCTTACTTGCATAGTAGAGAGAATGGAATACCTTATCTTTTCTCTGACCCAACATAGCACCCATAGCTAAATCACTGGCATCACACATAACTTCAAACGGAATCTTCCAACCATGAGGTAATACAATAGGCGCAGTTTTAAGCTTCTCTTTAATCTCTTGAAATGCCATCATACAAGTTTCATCAAAAAGTGATTTGGTGTCCTCTTCGAGTAAGTTATAGAATGGCTTAGCAATCTTAGAGAAGTCCTAAATGAAACGACGATAAAACCTAGCATGGCCTAAAAAGCTTCTAACCCCTTTAACAAGAATTGGAGGAGGAAGAGTCTTAATTACCTCAATCTTAGCACGATCAACTTCTAAACCTAAACTCAAACATAAAGATAAATTTTTTAATTAAAATATAGATAAATATACAAATATTCTATTAAACTTAATGTATAGCTTTAAAAAAATCAAACTCTACTTTTATAACTTAATGGTCATCTTCTGCATTAAACAATTATGTAGCTTATGAAACTTGCCTAAGAAACTCCAATATCATTTTTTCCTCCATTACATAAAATTGTTATTATCAAACAATTTATAAAGTCAATCCAAGAAATACTATGATTAAAAATACATAAACTCAATACAATAGATAATATATCTAATATGAATATCTATAATTACACCTCTAATTTTGCTAGTTTTCTAAAACATAAGGAATAATTTTTCAATTACTTTATAAAAGAGAATCAATTAAAATTTCATACTATTGAGGTTTGAATATAGTCCAACCCACCCTTGGAAAACAAAACTTTATATTTTAGTGTTACCTTGATAATTCCACAAACAAATATACAAATTAGAAATTAATATTGTGAATTTTTATATAAGAATAATAATCACCTTTCATGGTCTTTTTCTTGGTGTCGTTGATGACTAAGACTTATGTACACGAGAATGACAACATGATGGTGAAATGTCACGTCCAATTATCTTAGATCAGATATACGACCATAAGATATATTATGCATGAATGTCTTTCGTGGGGGCAAAAACATAATATAACTAAAAAATACAAAAAAGTTCAATCTGGTGGGAAGAATAGATTCAGACGGCCTTTGGAAAAAGAGTTATCGACTATTGAGCAAAGGTTAATATGTAAGGAATATATAGTTGTAGAAAGGAGTGGAGCTAGGTCCGGAAAGCAATATTGGACAAAAAATTTAAATAATTTAAGTTACTGTATTCAATAGAATTTATGGTTAGGTTTAAACTCCAATAATAAAAAAATTATAGATTATTAATCACATTAGAAATCTTAAATTACCAAGTTTTAATTTAATAAATTGGCACATTACTATGCATTATATTGATTCTAAAATTGTAAAACTTTGTTTAACCTAGACGACTCTATATATTGATAATTATTGTTTGATCATTTAATAAAATGTGTATCATACATTAATATTGTTTTACTTGATGTTCTAAAACCTTGAATTCCCCAATCGTGGTAAAATTGTGATCATTTATAATGAGATAATAATTATATGAATAATATGGATTTTAAATTTCAATAAAGTATTAACTGATACAAAGTTTTAAAATACCTTAGTTACATATACATACGGTTTGTCATATGGATGAATTTAATATGTTACAATATATTAAGAAGTTCTAAGTATTAGATTGAAAGATACTTGGAGTTTCAATTCTAAGATATTTTAAAATATCAAGAGTAATCTTCTTGTTATTATGGATGTTGATTAATTATAAATATATTTTTATTAAATTTAAATTTGGGAATTCATGATTTCAAAAAGCATCAAATATCATAAGAAACATGTTTTGTGAATAATCACCACGTAAATTCTTAATATATATAGTTTTATGACTTAGGTAAAGTGTTATATTTTAAAATTAATATATAATTAATTGAATTTAAAAACTATTAATTCAAAATTTAAAATTTAAAAAAAAAAAAAATATGATTATTAATACATAATATCTTCGATTTGAAGTTTAAAACCAAATATAAATTTCTTATGAATATAAAATAAAATAATATTCGTTGTTTATTTTTTATAATTATTTAATAACATAAATTTATGATAATATTCTTACACCATTACACCAAAAGCCACCGATTTCGTTATCCCATGTGGTTGTCAAACCCTGTCTCATTACATTTGCTACTTTATTAATAGGATAACATGCCGCTACTTACTTTTGTCAAAAACCAGTACTTATTGTCTCCACCTCCCCTCATACCTAGATCTCCATCTCCTATTTGAATCAGTTTTTTTACATCTTTTTCTTTTTTATTACGTATCAACCTCTATTGTTATCCAAACCCAAAAATACGTACGATATTGTATCTCAGATTGTTGGACATGATATTTCAGTTTATTTCTCTATCAATCTCTTATTCATTGTACATGTCACGCCAATCATCAATGGCACCAAGAGAAAAAAATAAAAGGTTATTATTATTCTTATCTAACATCCTAATATCTTTTTTTATGTTTTATATTTTTCTTGGAATTATAAAGGTGCATTAAAATTGAAACGTGTTTATCCTCAAATCCGACTGAAATTATATTATAACCACAATTATGTGTTATTTTAATTATTTTATTATTTAATTAGTTGTTCAGTTAATATTTATATTGTGAAGAACTAGAAAATATATCTTCAAGCATGATTAATAATTTTTTTGTAAAAGGTTTTAATTTATAGATTGTGATATTTGAAAAAGTTTTGTTCAAAATAACACATATGTTTTAAATTATCCCATTAATTTCATATGTACAATTTTTAAAGGTCTTTAATTTAGTTCAATTGACGAAATACTATCCAATAACGAAAATAACTTGTGCAAACTAACATGCTTTTATTTGTGCAATGTACAAATTTCATCCATATAATTTCATTATTTTTATTTTTATTTTTACAAAAAATCAAACATAGAATTTGATAATCTACTTTACCTTATCCTATTTAGCAAATAGGATCCTATTTAGGATTCACTGTCAATGCACCAACACTTCACAATATGAGCATCATACATGTTTCCTGCCAATTGTCTTTTACTATAGCAAGTACTTTACTTTTTATTTTACAATTTTATGATTTAAATATGTTCACAATAATTTTTAATTTTATATTTTCCATTCATTTTGATTTTTTGTTTTCTGTGTAATTGGAATGTGGCATCGTCTAATATGATCACATTTGTTTATTGGGTTTGAGGATTAACTTGACCATAGTTTTTAAACTAAACTGTATATTTGTGGTGCCAGACTTTAAGTTTAGTGTTTTTTTGTAAGGTTAAGCCTGGTGTGATAAAAGAAATGAATTGAGATTTCAGAAAGATTGACCATAAATTAGTCGATTATGTGTAAAAGAATTAAGTAATAACGAAATAGGTCCTTGTAAAAATGTCTTAATTAATGGTTTGAATATTTGCTAATATAAGATGTCTAACATTTGTATGTGAATAGCTATTTATAAATACTAGGTAAATTTTGTGAAGTGAATTTTGTTGGCTTGTGAATTTTTGGTGCTAATTTATAATTGTGATTACAGTGAGGCAAACGGCAGAGCTTCTCTTGAGCCCAATAGAATGCTTTTTTACGGTGATAATGAGTTACCTGACTGGGTAAATCTCAGTTAGATGTAAATGAAAATGCTAAAGAGTTAAAGGATTAGTTGCGCAATTTGACAAGGATCAGAATGTTAATATAATACCTACTAATCCAAATAGTGTTAGTATTTGCGATGCTTTACCTGCAAATATAGAATTTGAGATGGATGGTGTACAGCTGTGTATAATTTATAATATTATTAGTAATTGATAATTTACAATTGATAATTTTTTAGTTACTCATCCTTAGCATTTTTAATATGTAATCCTACTACTTGGTGCTTTTTTGTTTATTGATAACGAGCTTGTATTATTTCATTGAACATATAATATTTAGTGATTCTACTTCAATTTGAAAAGTATTTTGTATTTGTATTGAAATTTTGTGCTTTATATAGGACTTGTGAAAAAAATTCCATGTTAAATTTCCATGGGTAAACCTGTGTTTGGGTAACGCGAGCGTAGGGTAAAATTAACCCGACCTTTACCATTGGTAAAACCAAAACTCGACTAAATCACCCTATTCTTAACCTAGACCCCAACCCGGGTAAACTCGGCCGGTGCTCACCCCTAGTTTTTTTTATGTATGTCTAGAAGACTGGATGAATTTTACTATTCTATTTTCGAGTCCCGAAATCTAAACAGTTAAAAATGTTTAATAGATTACCAACTTCGAAATTTATTTTTAATTACGATAAAGTAGATATAGGCATAGAATTTAACTAATTATTCTAACCTTTAATTTTTTAATACTTATCTTAACTACATCTACAATTTTGAGTTTATATTAGAGAGTTCATTGGCGTCAACTAATGTAGTTTCATTCCATGTCACCAATATGATGTTTTGTGTCATATAAAAGTATGAGGGAGTGAGTATAATTATTATTATTATTGTATATATGATGTTTTAACTATGTAGGCTTGTGCTAATTCTGATAGGATATTGTACGTCAGAGACATAGTCCATCTCCTAAGAGAATATTAAGAGTCATTCGGTTAAACAAGTACTCCCTCCGTCCACTTTCATTTGTCCTTCTTTCTAAAAGAAGGTGTCCAACAATATTTGTCCATTTTATATTACCAAGACACTTTTTCTCCCATTTTTCCAATATCACCCCTAGTCAATTAGTTAAAAGCAATGGAGCATTAAATGATACTCTACTCATTGAATAAGGGTAATATAGTAAAGAGAGAGTGTATTTAATGGCTTTTTTAATCTTTGTGCCACAAAAAGTAGGACAAATAAAAATGGACGGAGGGAGTAGCATTTTACAGCACTATGTATAATCATATGTATCCTCATTTCTAAATGTATAATGCTAATTACTTAAGTATTTAAGCCTTTTATAATCTTCTTTAATGAACATTTTTTTTTATAGAGAACGGGCGAAAATTCGCATAAGATAACAGAAAGAAGAAAGTCATACAGTAGTGGAGTTGAAGTAACTATAGATTTATTAATAAAACGGTTTAAAAAGATGCGAGAGATATGAAAAATGGTATGAATACATGTAGAGGAGATTATGACAATAACTCCCAAGAAAAAAGACTATAATCCTCATCAAATATTCTTGGATCAAGTATTGCAATTTAATATTATGTTTGTCCTATAACACACCATATTGTAAATTGGGTCACAAATATTTAGACACGTAATCAACAGCTAATAGGATGTATTGATTTCCATTGGATGGTACGAAGGGACCCATGAAATCAATACCCCATACATCAAATATCTCAACTTCAAGTACATTGTTACGTGGTATCTCATCCCTCTTGGATATATTACCAGTAAAGTGGCATCTATGACATCTCTTGACATACTCATGACAATCCTTATGTAAAGTAGGCCGATAAAAACCAGATTGTAGTACCTTAGCAGCTGTGCGGTCACCTTTGAAATGTCCTCCAAAGGGTGAATCGTGACAACCCGCAACTACTGACAAAACATCTTTATCAGGTATGCATCTTCTCACCATTTTGTCACTACATACTTTGTAGAGGAAAGGATCCTCCCAAAAGAACTGTTCAGCACGGTGAATTAACCTCTTCCTATCTTGTGAAGTAGCTCCTTCAGGAAAGGAACCACTCACAATAAGATTCGCTATGTCCGCATACCAATGGATTCCAATTGCATAAATTGAAAACAAACTATCATCAGGAAACTCTTCTCTAACCAACTTAGGCCCAATGTTAGACTCAAAACCTTCAAGACGAGACAAATGATCTACAACTTGATTATCACAACCCTTTCGATCTCAAATCTCTAAATCAAACTCTTGTAACAATAAAGCCCATCTAATTAAACGTGGCTTAGCATATTTCTTCTCCATAAGGTACTTGATTGCAGAATGATCGGTAAACACGACAATTTTCGCCCCAAGGAGATAGGAGCGGGACTTTTCAAATGCATACACAACAGCTAATAGTTCCTTCTCAGTCACAGTATAATTAACCTGAGCACTAGTGAAAGTCTTACTTGCATAGTAGAGAGAATGGAATACCTTATCTTTTCTCTGACCCAACATAGCACCCATAGCTAAATCACTGGCATCACACATAACTTCAAACGGAATCTTCCAATCATGAGGTAATACAATAGGCGCAGTTTTAAGCTTCTCTTTAATCTCTTGAAATGCCATCATGCAAGCTTCATCAAAAAGTGATTTGGTGTCCTCTTCGAGTAAGTTATAGAATGGCTTAGCAATCTTAGAGAAGTCCTAAATGAAACGACGATAAAACCTAGCATGGCCTAAAAAGCTTCTAACCCCTTTAACAAGAATTGGAGGAGGAAGAGTCTTAATTACCTCAATCTTAGCACGATCAACTTCTAAACCTAAACTCAAACATAAAGATAAATTTTTTAATTAAAATATAGATAAATATACAAATATTCTATTAAACTTAATGTATAGCTTTAAAAAAATCAAACTCTACTTTTGTAACTTAATGGTCATCTTCTGCATTAAACAATTATGTAGCTTATGAAACTTGCCTAAGAAACTCCAATATCATTTTTTCCTCCATTACATAAAACTGTTATTATCAAACAATTTATAAAGTCAATCCAAGAAATACTATGATTAAAAATACATAAACTCAATACAATAGATAATATATCTAATATGAATATTTATAATTACACCTCTAATTTTGCTAGTTTTCTAAAACATAAGGAATAATTTTTCAATTACTTTATAAAAGAGAATCAATTAAAATTTCATACTATTGAGGTTTGAATATAGTCCAACCCACCCTTGGAAAACAAAACTTTATATTTTAGTGTTACCTTGATAATTCCACAAACAAATATACAAATTAGAAATTAATATTGTGAATTTTTATATAAGAATAATAATCACCTTTCATAGTCTTTTTCTTGGTGTCGTTGATGACTAAGACTTATGTACACGAGAATGACAACATGATGGTGAAATGTCACGTCCAATTATCTTAGATCAGATATACAACCATAAGATATATTATGCATGAATGTCTTTCGTGGGGGCAAAAACATAATATAACTAAAAAATACAAAAAAGTTCAATCTGGTGGGAAGAATAGATTCAGACGGCCTTTGGAAAAAGAGTTATCGGCTATTGAGCAAAGGTTAATATGTAAGGAATATATAGTTGTAGAAAGGAGTGGAGCTAGGTCCGGAAAGCAATATTGGACAAAAAATTTAAATAATTTAAGTTACTGTATTCAATAGAATTTATGGTTAGGTTTAAACTCCAATAATAAAAAATTATAGATTATTAATCACATTAGAAATCTTAAATTACCAAGTTTTAATTTAATAAATTGGCACATTACTATGCATTATATTGATTCTAAAATTGTAAAACTTTGTTTAACCTAGACGACTCTATATATGGATAATTATTGTTTGATCATTTAATAAAATGTGTATCATATATTAATATTGTTTTACTTGATGTTCTAAAACCTTGAATTCCCCAATCGTGGTAAAATTGTGATCATTTATAATGAGATAATAATTATATGAATAATATGGATTTTAAATTTCAATAAAGTATTAACTGATACAAAGTTTTAAAATACCTTAGTTACATATACATACGGTTTGTCATATGGATGAATTTAATATGTTACAATATATTAAGAAGTTCTAAGTATTAGATTGAAAGATACTTGGAGTTTCAATTCTAAGATATTTTAAAATATCAAGAGTAATCTTCTTGTTATTATGGATGTTGATTAATTATAAATATATTTTTATTAAATTTAAATTTGGGAATTCATGATTTCAAAAAGCATCAAATATCATAAGAAACATGTTTTGTGAATAATCACCACGTAAATTCTCAATATATATAGTTTTATGACTTAGGTAAAGTGTTATATTTTAAAATTAATATATAATTAATTGAATTTAAAAACTATTAATTCAAAATTTAAAATTTTAAAAAAAATAAATATGATTATTAATACATAATATCTTCGATTTGAAGTTTAAAACCAAATATAAATTTCTTATGAATATAAAATAAAATAATATTCGTTGTTTATTTTTTATAATTATTTAATAACATAAATTTATGATAATATTCCTACGAGTAATGCTGGGTATCACCCAAAAAGTGATCACCCAAATATCACCTTCCTATGTGGTCCAATTAAACTGTTTCTCTTTCTTGGTTACTTTTTTTCTCTCTCTTATATGAAACAGTTTAATTGGACCACATAAAAAGGTGATATTTGGGTGATCACTTTTTGGGTGATACCCAGCATTACTCTATTCCTACACCATTACACCAAAAGCCACCGATTTTGTTATCCCATGTGTTTGTCAAACCCTATCTCATTCCATTTGCTACTTTATTAATAGGATAACATGCCGCTACTTACTTTTGTCAAAAACCAGTACTTATTGTCTCCACCTCCCCTCATACCTAGATCTCCATCTCCTATTTGAATCAGTTTTTTTACATCTTTTTCTTTTTTATTACGTATCAACCTCTATTGTTATCCAAACCCAAAAATCGTACGATATTGTATCTCAGATTGTTGGACATGATATTTCAGTTTATTTCTCTATCAATCTCTTATTCATTGTACATGTCACGCCAATCATCAATGGCACCAAGAGAAAAAAAATAAAAGGTTATTATTATTCTTATCTAACATCCTAATATCTTTTTTTTATGTTTTATATTTTTCTTGGAATTATAAAGGTAGCATTAAAATTGAAACGTGTTTATTCTCAAATCCGACTGAAATTATATTATAGCCACAATTATGTGTTATTTTAATTATTTTATTATTTAATTAGTTGTTCAGTTAATATTTATATTGTGAAAAACTAGAAAATATATCTTCAAGCATGATTAATAATTTTTTTGTAAAAGGTTTTAATTTATAGATTGTGATATTTGAAAAAGTTTTGTTCAAAATAACACATATGTTTTAAATTATCCCATTAATTTCATATGTACAATTTTAAAAGGTCTTTAATTTAGTTCAGTTGACGAAATACTATCCAATAACGAAAATAACTTGTGCAAACTAACATGCTTTTATTTGTGCAATGTACAAATTTCATCCATATAATTTCATTATTATTATTTTTATTTTTACAAAAAATCAAACATAGAATTTGATAATCTTCTTTACCTTATCCTATTTAGAAAATAGGATCCTATTTAGGATTCACTGTCAATTCACCAACACTTCACAATATGAGCATCATACATGTTTCCTGTCAACTGTCTTTTACTATAGCAAGTACTTTACTTTTTATTTTACAATTTAATGATTTAAATATGTACACAATAATTTTTAATTTTATATTTTATATTTTCCATTCATTTTGATTTTTGTTTTCTGTGTAATTGGAATGTGGCATCGTCTAATATGATCACATGTGTTTATTGGGTTTGAGGATTAAATTGACCATAGTTTTTAAACTAAACTGTATATTTGTGGTGCCAGACTTTAAGTTTAGTGTTTTTTGTAAGGTTAAGCCTGGTGTGATAAAAGAAATGAATTGAGATTTCAGAAAGATTGACCATAAATTAGTCGATTATGTGTAAAAGAATTAAGTAATAACGAAATAGGTCCTTGTAAAAATGTCTTAATTAATGGTTTGAATATTCGCGAATATAAGATGTCAAACATTTGTATGTGAATAGCTATTTATAAATACTAGGTAAATTTTGTGAAGTGAGTTTTGTTGGCTTGTGAATTTTTTGTGCTAATTTATAATTGTGATTACAGTGAGGCAAAAGGCAGAGCTTCTCTTGAGCCCAATAGAATGCTTTTTTACGGTGATAATGAGTTACCTGACTGGGTAAATCTCAGTTAGACGTAAATGAAAATGCTAAAGAGTTAAAGGATTAGTTGCGCAATTTGACAAGGATCAGAATGTTAATATAATAACTACAAATCCAAATAGTGTTAGTATTTGCGATGCTTTACCTGCAAATATAGAATTTGAGATAGATGGTGTACAGCTGTGTATAATTTATAATATTATTAGTAATTGATAATTTACAATTGATAATTTTTTAGTTACTCATCCTTAGCATTTTTAATATGTAATCCTACTACTTGGTGCTTTTTTGTTTATTGATAAGGAGCTTGTATTATTTCGTTGAACATATAATATTTAGTGATTCTACTTCAATTTGAAAAGTATTTTGTATATTGTATTGAAATTTTGTGCTTTATATAGGACTTGTGAAAAAAATTCCATGTTAAATTTCCATGGGTAAGCCCGTGTTTGGGTAACGCGAGCGTAGGGTAAAATTAACCCGACCTTTACCATTGGTAAAACCAAAACTCGACTAAATCACCCTATTCTTAACCTAGACCCCAAACCGGGTAAACTCGGCCGGTGCTCACCCCTAGTTTTTTTTATGTATGTCTAGAAGACTGGATGAATTTTACTATTCTATTTTCGAGTCCCGAAATCTAAACAGTTAATAATGTTTAATAGATTACCAACTTCGAAATTTATTTTTAATTACGATAAAGTAGATATAGGCATAGAATTTAACTAATTATTCTAACATTTAATTTTTTAATACTTATCTCAACTACATCTACAATTTTGATTTTATATTAGAGAGTTCATTGGCATCAACTAATGTAGTTTCATTCCATGTCACCAATATGATGTTTTGTGTCATATCAGAGTGTGAGGGAGTGAGTACAATTATTATTATTATTGTATATATGATGTTTTAACTATGTAGGCTTGTGCTAATTCTGATAGGATATTGTACGTCAGAGACATAGTCCATCTCCTAAGAGAATATTAAGAGTCATTCGGTTAAACAATTAGCATTTTACAGCACTATGTATAATCATGTGTATCCTCATTTCTAAATGTATAATGCTAATTACTTAAGTATTTAAGCCTTTTATAATCTTCTTAAATGAACAATTTTTTTATAGAGAACGGGCGAAAATTCGCATAAGATAACAGAAAGAAGAAAGTCATACAGTAGTGGAGTTGAAGTAACTATAGATTTATTAATAAAACGGTTTAAAAAGATGCGAGAGATATGAAAAATGGTATGAATACATGTAGAGGAGATTATGACAATAACTCTCAAGAAAAACGACTATAATCCTCATCAAATATTCTTGGATCAAGTATTGCAATTCTTGGACATGTAAAGGTGGTGAACCGGTAGTGATACCACCCTTCTTTGGTACGCATTGAACCGGACTTACCCACTCACTACTAGATATGGGATAGATGATTCCCGCATCTAGTAGCTTAATAACTTCTTTCTTCACGACTTCTTTCATAGCTGGCATTAATCTCCTTTGGCCTTCAACTGAGTGTGCACTTTAATCATCCAGAATAATTTTGTGTTGGCAATAGGAAGGACTAATACCTTTGATGTCAGCTATAGTCCAACCAATCGCCTCTTTATTAGCTCTTAGTACACGCAGCAGTTTATCTTCTTGAGGACCTAAATATGCATACCTCAAGTGTGCTGGTAGTGGATTTTCTTCCAACTGCGAAGGAGATTTAATAGGATGGTCTCTTTTTAGTTATTATCTCCCCCGGCTCTCTTACAAGTCCATAGGCAGGACGCCTATACTTCGGATTTCCAGAACTGAGAGATGCCACTGTTTCGGCAAGCTCTTCCATCATCTCAGGTAAGTCAAGTGTTAAGGCAGCCTGCAAGTCATCATCATAATTACAACAATCAAATACCTCTTGGGTGGCGTGTTCTACTAGATCCATTCTGAAACAATCTCCTTGGGAATCTGGAAACTTCATAGCTTTAAACACATTGAACTTTACCTCCTCGTCTTAAATTCGCATAGTCAATTCTCCAGTTTCTACATCAATTAAACTACGCCCCGTGGCTAGGAATGGTCGTCCCAAAATGATGGGGACATTCCTATCTGCGTCGTATTCAAGAATAACAAAATCAATGGGAAAAATTAAAGTGCCTGCCTTGACGAGGACATCTTCTATTCGTCCCTCATGATGTGCGAGGGATCTTTCAGCCATTTGCAAGACCATAGAAGTGGGTCTTTCATTCCTAATCTTCAATTTCTCAAAAATCGATTTGGGCATAAGATTAATACTTGCACCGAAATCACATAAAGATTTTCCTTGCCACTCATTACCAATAGAAATCGGAATCGTAAAGCTCCCATGATCAAGTAACTTAGGTGGAAACTTACTTTGACAGATTGCACTACACTCTTCTGGCAATCCTATCATCTCATTATCACAATATGGCCTTTTATTGGCGATGGCCCTCTTCAAGAACTTCACATACTTTGGTACATCTTTAATAGCGTCGAAAAACGGTATGTTAATATTCAGACCTCTCACCATATTTAAGAATCTCTGATAATCAGCCATATCACCTTTTTTCTGAACTCTCGAGGGAAAAAGTGGAGGAGGACGGGTTTCTACAACATCTTTCTTCTTAGGAACTTCCGGAATCTTCTCCACTTCTACCACTTCAGGTTCATCATCTTTTTCCACCACATCCATTACCGTTTTCTTTTCTGGTTGTTTATTTTTCTTTCATAACAAGAAAAGGAGGTGGGGGAAGCTACTTACCACTTCTTAGCGCTATAGCACTACAAACTTCTTTCTATCTAGGATTTTCAGTGTCACTTGGGACTTGCCCTTGTGGACGCTGCTGTAATTGTTTTTCCATCTGATCCATTTGATTCTCTAACAACTTAATTGATGCGCCAGAAGATTGTTGATCTTGAGATGCTTTTGTTTGAAGGGCGAACAATTTTTCTTAAGTCTGATGAATATCTACCGCACCTTCTTGAGGTTGAGAAGGTAAAGCTCTTTGATTCATGGTGTCATTATAAGTTTCTTGAAGAGGTTGTCTCTGAGTGTGATTTCTGTAACCTTGTCCCCCTTGGTAGTTATTATGTGGTCTTGGTTGATAGTTATTACCTTGAGGACGCGGCTGATATGCATATGTAGGATTAGCTGCCCCATTAGGATTCGAATATTGGAAACCCGGATGGTTTCTATTTGTTTGATACCCTTGACCACCTGAATTGTAGTTCCCTAGGTTGGAAACAAACATCACGGATTTGGGATTACTTTGACAATGCTCTCAATCATGAACTTGAATACCACAGTTAGAATACCCATAAACTTCTTGTGTAACACTAACTTCTACTCTTTTACCTGAAAACCCCTCTTTAACGGCTAAAGTGAGCTGCTTCAACTGCTGTTCTAATGTAGTTTTCAATTTATTCTCTAAAGAAGAGAACGTTTCTTCAATACCAGCGCTATAAACTCAACCTCGAGTAGGTGTTCTCACAGTGTTCCAACCCATCTCATTCTTTACTGTTCTATTCAAAATAACTTTCACATGAACTGGTTGTTCTTGTAAAAATCGACCACCACAAAGTAGGTCTAAGTCTTTTCTTGATTGCCCATCAAGGACCTTATAGAATATCTTCATTTTTTGTGGTTTTATAAGGCCATGATCGGGAACTCTTCTTAATTAGAATCTTGACCAACTCCTACCCAAAGTCACATCTTGTTCTTTCTCAAAGGAAGTTAGAGAAATTTGTGCATTCAATCTCATGTTTATTGGGTAGTATCTGTCAAAAAACGTAGTTTGCAACTCATCCCAAGTATTAATCAATCCTGTTTCTTGCGAATCATGCCACTCACTAGTTGCGTCTATCACAAAGTATCTTAAATTCGCAAAGTACATCTGATCTCTAGTCACTCCTTGTGTTATATAAGAATCGCATATCTGCATGAATTTCTATACTATGCGAATCGGATCTTCTCCAGGTGCTCCTCGGAAATTTCCATAATTTTGAAATTGAGATAACATACTAGGATCGGGTCTGTATCTCGCGACATTAATATATGCTGGTCCGATCCCAAGAGCAGGAGTGCGATATGGAGCTTGTTCAGAGCCATTTATAAACCAAGGATCATTGTTAATGGGAGGTTGAGCTTGTTGTCCAGGTGGAAGAGGATCTCCATTCACCACTCTATGATTAATTTCATTCTCATTAGCCATTTCTGCGTCTCTAGCTAATCTCTCTCTTTCTTCCTTTTTTTCTTTATTTCTTTTGTTTGTAAGTCTGACTAATATCTCGGGGTTATTGAGCATACACCAAACTTGTAAACCTGAAAAAAGGAAGAACAAGAAAGCGTAAAAATGAAAACAGAAATGCAAATAAACAATAAAGGATTAACACTGGGGTCACATGCTACCGTTCTTCGCAGCGAGGCCAAAAACTTGGTGGGTCCTGGTGTGTTGTAAAATAATGCGATAAAAAATAAGGACTCACAGACCGCAAGTGTACGGTTGTCCAAGTAATAAACCGATAAATCGAGATTCGTTCGCAGGGACGGGATAGGTACAACTCAGATGTGAATCAAATAGTGGATTAATTGCAAGTACGGAAAAATAAATGATATAATATTTGTTTTGGTTTTCTAAAACTAAGATGCAAATAAATTAAATACTAAATTACTTAAACTGAAATGAAAATAATGAAATTAAGTGGGCTAGATGAAAGAGAAGAAGTAGTACTTGAGTCACACAAGGGTTTCACCTAAACCTTCTTAATTAATGCTTTATGTTAAGGGATGAACTGTTATATTTGTGCTAGTCAGGATTCTAAAGTCTCCTAGCCCCCGTCAGGGTGGACTTAGGAGCTCTCATACGGTATTATAAACTCCGTCAGGATGATTACAACTACTTTCAGATGGTTAAAGTTCTTACCGCATTGGTTATTGGTAAGATAACCATGTCAAGGTCATTGGCGAATACCAATGGCAATTACCGAGGTCTTTACCCAAACCCCCGTCAAGGTGATCACTACGCCAGTATAGTGAATAGCCTAGATGCTAAAAGTTACCCTTAGTTCATGACATCAAAAATAATAATTCAAGAATAAAATAAAGTCCAACACAAAATAACAAATTCAATTTAAATACTTAAATCCCAAATCGGAAAAAACATTTATTAATGAATTCAACCCAATATGTGATTCTCAGGTACAAAGGGAAATTAGCTCATAACGGAAAGAAAAACTAAATTAAAATAACAAGAACTCATGTTTGATTACAGTAACAAAAACTCATGTTTGATTACAGAAAGATGAAAGAACCTAATTAAGGATTAGGTTTGGCTGTGATTTGGAGAAGATGACTTTCTCAAGCTCTTAGCTTTCTCCTTTTCCTTGCATCTGACTTTCTCTCTGGCGTTTTTTACTTGTGTAAATTGAGTTATGTCTAAAAAATGAAGTCTAAAGGCCTTTATATAATGGAGAATTCGGATTGGGCTTTTTAATCAAGAGGGTTAGGTTAAATGAATAAAATCCCAAGTCCAAGTATGAAACCCCGTAACTGATGTGCAGCTGTTACTAAAACAGATGTAACTTTTGCGTCCGGACTCGAAATCACTCCGTTCAACTTGCAAAATCTTCCTGACTCAGAGATGCAGATTCCTTATTTCGCGACTCTAAAGCTGAATCAATGGCTAAGTGGCTGAAAAAAATGTTTTGTAACAGCGTTCCAGATTTCATTCTCCTCTAATATATTCTTCGAATCATTTTTTCTCGCCTTTGACTTTTACGCCCGATCTAAGAATTTAAATCTCGATTCCTCTCCTTGTATTGGTGTTCCATCTAATTCATGGACCTACAAACTTTGCACTAAAAACAACCATTTAACGTGCAAAAGCTTTAAAAATGAAATATAATTAATTCCAAGGAGAGAAAATGAAATATAACGAAATAACACTAAAAGTCTATAATATTAGTCAATTTTTTACCTAAAATGATGTCTCCTAAGGGCATAAAATTAGAACAAAAAGGGAGACATCAGTGACTTAGCGAAAGATCCAATAATTCCTATCTTGGATGTTAATAAAGCAAGGCAATAGCCTCAAGAGTATGTTCTATTTCTTCCTTACCATTTCTGTATATGATTTATTTACTTGTTTTTAATTTATTTTTAGAGTGTTTTTTGAGTCGTGGGCACATGCCTCACTTTTTAGTTGGGTGTGTGGGGATTCGTTGTCTCTCATATCCATTATGTGATTTTCTGTTTTTTAAAGAAATTAAAATTTTTGATACATGGGATTTAGTTGTAGAGTGTGTTTAATAGCTTGAAAGCGTAATCTTAGTAATTTAATGATAGAAAGTAATATTTTTATGAGCTGTTTTATTTTGTATGCTTTGAGTATTTACAGGAAACACAGATTGATAGTAAAGAAAATATTAGTAAGCAATGCGGTAGAAGTATATTTTATCTTAGGGCGACTTGAGTGGTGTGTAGGCCGTGAGATCCAAGCTAGTTGACAAATCCATTTGATGAACGTGCTAAAGGTAAGAGAATAACGAAATTGCATGGTTTAGAAAGTGATTAAGGCGGTTCTTTGATAAGCCCCTTATTTCCTTTTAGCTTGATGTCCATTTATTTATATTATTATCCTTCTCAGCCCCTTCTAGCATTTCTAAAACCTTTTTATTTAGCCATGTTATAAACCATATCCCTTTATATTTTAGGACTTTTCCATATGACCCGCACTCAAATCGCGATGCATAGACAATTGCTTTCGAGCTTGAGTTTGGGGTGGTGGGTCCACCATTATGGGAAATATTATTGGGTTGAGATTTTGAGCTTGTTAATTGTGCTCTATATTTTGATAATGATTCACAGGCCTATTATATTGTAACCCTTTGCTGGGGTAAAGTAGTTAGGTGGACCTTTGGATACTAGTGAAGTTAGATGACCAATATATAGCCTCCTTGGTAAGCTAAGTGAAGAACCTCTCGTTCGTGTAATCTGATCTTGAATTTTAGCCGTGTTGATCATGAATATGACAAGTGTACAGGTAATCTAGCTTTTGAATACTATTACATGAAATTTTATAAGTAGTTGCTTTGAGTTTATTTTATATATTCTTCTATCTTCTTCCCATTGTGCTTAAATTGACTTAGGTGTGTATTTAAAGACTTCTCTTTACTCTTATCTTTATTGTATCGGGACGATACAACTTTGAATTGGGGGTATTTATGTCTCCCTATTTGTGATATAATAATGTAGGTTGGAGACATCATTTTAGGTGTATTTTGATTAATTAATTATATATTTTTATTCATATTTTGATAAATTCTTATTTCTTGTCTTGATTTGATGATTTATTATTTTAGAGCATATTTGGTTTAACTTGTGTGTTAATGTAAAACTTTAAATACATATATATATATATATATATATATATATATATATATGGAATATAATTAGATTTCAAAGTAATTCTAAAGTCATAAGGAAAGAAGATATGGAAGGAATCAAGCGATAAAAGAAGGTAGAGATAAAATAGGAAAGAAAAAATTGTCAAGTAAATATGAAATTCTGTAGCTACGTCAACTAAAGTGAAGATAATTTCAAATCGGCTGGGAATTTAGATGAGCAATAGAAAGTTTAAATATAGATATTTTTGTTGTGGTCGTTTCGATACAAAGTAAGAGAAAATCAGACCAATAACAAAGACGATACGATCAAAACAAGACAGTAGTGTTTATCCTCTCTGATATTTTATGAAACAAATTTGAGTTGGACTTGGACTCAAATAAATTATCTTTACTCACCAATTTCTACCTAGGGCCTTCTTAGAATCTATAAATACACCCTCTTATAATTGTAAACATGTCCTTTCTCAGTTCTAAACCTTAGTTCAATCCTTAGTCATTCCAGAGAAGCAAGTTGACAGTATGTGTCTTTATTTTAGTTTATTTTATTGTTAGCATGAACTGATTTTTCCATATCTTGGGTTTTGCATATGTATAATCTTTTAATTCTATTTTCTTCTATCTAAGTTTGTTTGGGAAAACCTTTTCTAGCTTCTTAACCATATATTTATTTTATGTGCTTTGTTTATTTCCAGTCTTAGGTGTCGTTTGTTTTTTAAAGTAATAAGTGCTGAATGCTGAATGAACATCTGAATAGAACTTATTCTGTTAAGAGGCAGTGTCTGAATGATTCAAACTTAGTTTGAAATCTTAATGAAACAGACCCATTAAGAGGCATTCAGATCTGAATTGGACAGAAAAAACAAATAGTCTTATTGATCCAGTGTCTTAATGAACCATATTAAGACCTCATTAAGTGCAAACAAACACCCTCTTAATCTTGATCACATTAGGATTGTCTTAATAGTAGTTAGATGGTAACCCGGAAGGGGTGTCTAATTATTGAAAACACCACATAAGCATCTAGTGTGCGGTAGTGATCCGGAAGGGCTTGCCTAATTAAATAGTCATTAGGGTTTGAGATTTAACCACCGTTCATTGCCCAGGGTCCCCTTACCCAAGTCCCCTGGTAATTGTTAGGTCGCCACCTAAGTCCATCCGGAAGGGGGTTAAAAGGAATATAGAATCCTGGCTACTTATCTAAGATCTTTAATCACCCTTATTAACTAGTATAATAATAAGAAGGATACGTGTATACTAGCAAATCTAAGCTATATCTCTCTCATCTTATTCTTACATCTTTAATTTATTGTCTATAGTTTAATTAATCATTATTTCCTCAATCATTATTATTTACCTTTCTTGTCTTTTAATTATCTAAATTATTACTACGCTTTCTTGTTAACCCATTCGTATAACACACTAAATCCCTGAAAACGAATCTTAACTTATCATTAAAACTTGCATACGACTTGTGATACTTGCAGTGAGAAACATGGAAGTTAGAATGTTTGTTCTTACTAATTTTAATCTTATTTTTATTTCACTCTTTCCCCAACCAACGCAGTTGGATTTTCTAGAGGGATTTTGATTCTCAAGAATCATGAGGATATAGAAATCCATAGGCAGGTAATTGATATTTGTATATCTAAAGTCTCATGTACTTCATGGATTATATATGTAGTGTATGCAAGTACCAAAGTGTGGGTTTGTGATCTGCTTTGAGATGCTCTCAAGTAGGTCTCGTAAAATATGGCAGAACCATGGTTGGTTTTTGGAGATTTTAATCAGATAGGTAATTCAGAAGATGTGATGGCAGGATTTGAGGGAATACATCGCAGTATGGTCAAGTTCGCGAGGTGGGGAGACCAATGCGGGTTGGATGGTTTGGGGTTTGAGGGTCCTAGATTCACTTCGAGTGATTCATAAAATACAGGGATGATAATATTGAAAGGGTCAAATAGAGCCTACGTTAATCGGTATTGGGTTGAGAAATTCGAGGCCACAAGATTTAAATATATATATTCCCCGGATACATTTGGATCATGTTCACATTGTCATTACTCTAGCCGAGCCATCAACTCTTCTTGTGGTCAATAGACATTTTTGTTTCGAGGTGGCATGGTGTCATCACGATAGTTTTAGAGGCCTTGTAGAAGAGAAATGGAGGAAGGAAGGACATCCCTTGGGGGCGAACATAGATATTATAAGGGAGGAGGTGTGTAAAGTCGATACTTTCGGGGACATTTTCAAGAGAGAGTAAACTGCTAGCAATTATTTTTTTCATTCTAAGGCCTTTGTAGGAATCCTATAATGTGTCACTAGTTAAGTTAGAGATAATATTTTGAAACGAATTCGAATGTGTACTTGAGCAAGAGGAGATTCAGTAGTTTCAGCGAGCAAGTACAGATTGGGTTAACTCGAGAGAAAGGAATACGAGGTTTTATCAACGCACAACTGATGTCTCCCATTTTGTTCTAAATATAAGCGCTTAGGAGACATCATTTTAGGTGAATAATAGACTTATTTGATATAATTTTATGCTTATTTCGTTATATTGCATTTTCTCCCCTTAAAATTATGATATTTCATTTTTAGAGCTTTTGTATGTTAATGTGTTTGTTTTTAGTATAAATTTCTTAGGTTCATGGATGCTATGGAGAACCAAGACAAGAAGTCAAAGTGATAATTAAAGTCTTAGATCAAGCGGAGTAGGCGAAAGCAAGAAAAGAATTCCCGAAGAGTTGACTAAAAGAGATGGAAAGCTAGAAAACCGTCACTAACTGCTGTTTTCGAGCCATTTCGGAAATGATTCAGGACTGGAAATCTGAAATAGAAAGTGTGCCTTTGATTTAGGAAGATTTGAGGACTGGAATCAGGTGATTTAGATATGAGACACAAATATTACGGCCGTTTTACCAACAACTGTATAGCAGTCTCGGGATTTTGAAGATGGACTTGGGCTTTTTATCATTGAACTTATTATTCTTAAGTAAATAGTCCAACCTAATTCTCTATTATAAATAGACCTTTAGACCTCATTTTTAAACTTCAGACAGTTCATTACACGTTAAATTACAAGTCATAGCAAAAGACATAAGAGGAAGCTAGAGCTATAGAATCCCCATTCCTCCATCAACAGCTCAATCCAACGCTTCAATTAGGTTTCATATTTTATTTATGTAACTTAGTATAATGTCTTTTCTTTATCTTATTTCAGTTTTTAATTCAAACATGAGCTAAATTATTTAGTACTTGAGAATCGCACTTATGGGTTAAGCCCTAGTCGATTTAATTGATGTTTTCTGAATTTGGGATTTAATTATTTACTTTAAACTCGGTATTTTGTGTTGACTATTATATTAATTTGATTTACTATTTTTGAAGTCATGAATCAAAAGTAGGTTACAATAATTAGGCTATTCACTTTAGTGGTGAAGTGATCATCTTGTCGGGGTTAATTACGGGCCTATGTAATAGACGAGTGGTGTACGTGAATGATCCTGACGGGCTTGACTAACCACGCAGCCAATGAGGTAAAAGACTTAAACATTCGAAAGTAGATATAATCGCTTTAAGGGGGTTTATATTGTTGTAGGATAGCTCATAAGTCTACCCTGATGGAGTTAAGAGATATTAGAGTCCCGACTAACACAATAATACCAGTTTAGCTCTTAAACACAAGCATTGATTATAAAAATTTAGGTGAAACCCTTGCGAGACTCAAGTACCTCTTTCATTATTGCGTCCAATCTTATTTACTTTCATTAATTCTTTTCAGTTAATCATTTTAGCATGATATTTTATTTCATAATAAGTTCTTAATCAAAACCAAACAAAAATCTTATCATTTTACTTTTCTATTTTAACAATTATTTCTACTAATCCGACTAATACGAGTGTTATAACCATCCGTCCCTAAGAACAAAATCCATATTATTTACAAATTATTTGGAATGACCCGCGCACTTGCGGGTAGTGTCCATCTCATTTAGGATGGTCATTTTATCACACACCGGGAGGGACACCAAGTTTTTGGCGCCGCTGCCGGGGACGGTAGCGTGTGACCCTAGTGTTAATCCTTTAGTAGTTTGATTGTTATTTTATTTTTCAGTTTTACGATTTTGTTTGTTCATTCTTTCTCAGGTTTTACAGGTTTGGTGTATGATTGATAACCCCTAGATATTATTCAGACTTCAAAACAAAAGAAAGAAGGAAGAAAAGGAAGGAAAAGAAAAAGAAGAAAGATTAGCCAAAGAAGCAGAAATGGTTAACGTTGATAATCGTGATCCTTCTCGGACGGTGGTCAATGAAAATCCTCCTCCACCTAGAGGACAAGCTCAACCTCAAGTCCTTCATGATCCATGGTTCGTACAAGAACCTGAACAAATTCCATATCGCGCTCCTGCTCTTGGTGTTGGTCATCTAGATATTGATGTCGCAAGATACAGACTCGATCCGGGTATGTTATCTCAATTCCAAAACTTTTGAAACTTTCGTGGAGCACCTAGAGATATGCCAGTTCGTGTAGTACAAAAATTTATGCAAATATGTGATGCGTATATAACGCAAGGTGTAACAAGAGAACAGGTGTATTATTAAAATTTAAGATTTTTCGTGATAGACGCAGCGAGTATATGGCATGATTCACAAGAACCGTGATCAATTACTAATTGGGATGAGCTACAAACAGCGTTCTTTGATCATTATTACCCGAGAAACATGAGATTGAATGCACAAATCGCATTGACATCCTTCGAACGGGAACAAGATGAATCAGTGGATAATTGTTGGACAAGGTTCCAACAATGTTTGAGAAGAGTTCCAGATTATGGTCTTTCATAAGAGAAACAAATGTCGATATTTTATAAAGGCCTTAATGAACGTTCAAGAAAGATCTAGACCTACTTTGTGGTGGGGGATTCTTACAGGTAACAACAGCTAATGCTAAAATTAATTTGAGTAGAACGGTGAAGAATGAGTTGGATTGTAATACTGAGAGAGCACCTATCCGAGGTACAGGTTATAAAGAGAGTAGGGCTGGATTTGATGAGAAATTATCTTCATTAGAGAAAAATTATAGAAAACATTGGAGCAACAGTTAAAACAACTTATCTTAGCTGAAAAAGAAGGTTTTTCAAGTAGGAGAGATGATGTTAATGTTACACAAGAAATATATGGGTATTCTAACTGTGGTGTACAAGATCATTATTGGGAGCATTGTCAAAGTAATACAGAATTTGTGATGTTTGTTTCCAACCAAGGGAACTATAATTCAGGTGGTCAAGGTTATCAACAAAATAGAAACCATCCAGGTTTCCAATATTCAAATTCGAGTGGGGCCGTAAATCTAACTTGTGCATATCAACCGCGACCCCAATGTAATAACCATCAACCAATACCACTGAACAACTACCAAGGGGGACAGAATTACGGAAATCAAGCTCTGAGACAACCTCCTCAAAACACCTATACCGATGTTATGAATCAAAAGGTGTGTTAGATGTTCACAAACTTTACAGACACTAATTGCTATGCAAGAGAAATTGCAACAAGATCAACGAGCTTCTACCCAACATTCAAAATGTTAGAAATTAGATAGCTCAGATGGCAAAACAGTTAAATCAGCGTCCACAAGGGAAACTCCCAAGTGACACTGAAGATCCAAAACAGAGAGAAGATTGTAATGTTATAGCACTCAGAAGTGGTAAGAAGCTAGCGCCACCTCTTTTTCCCGTTATGAAAGAAAAAGAAACAACTGTGAAAGAGAAAACGGTAAAAGAGATGGTAGAGAAAGAAAGAGAAGCAGAAGTAGAAGAGGTGGAAGTGGAGAAAATTCCGGAGAATCCCAAGAAGAAAAATGTTGTAGAGAATCGTTCTCCTCCACCTTTCCCCTCAAGAGTTCAGTAGAAAGGAGATATGGCTGATTATCAGAGATTCATGAATGTGGTGAGAATTATTAACATTAATATACCATTTTTAGATATTATTAGAGATGTACCAAAGTACGTGAAATTCCTGAAGAAAGCTATCACCAAAAAAAATGCCATATCTTGAGAATGAAATGATAGGTTTTCCAGAAGAGTGGGGTGCCATATGCCAGAGTAAGTTTCCACCTAAACTTCTTGATCATGGGAGTTTCACAATTCCTATTTCTATTGGTAATGAGTGGAAATGGAAAGATTTGTGTGATTTGGGTGTGAGTATTTAAATCATGCCCAAATCAATTTTTGAGAAGTTGAAGATAGGAAATGCAAGACCGACCTCTATGGTCTTGCGAATGGCTGACAGATCCCCCGTATATCCAGAGAGACGAATAAAAGATGTCCTCGTCAAGGCAGGTACTTCAATTTTCCCCGTTGATTTTGTAATACTTTAATATGACGCGGATAGGAATTTCCCCATCATTTTGGGAAGACCATTCCTAGCCACGGGGCGTACTCTTATTGATGTAGAAAATAGAGAATTAACTATTCAAATTCAAGACGAGGAGGTTAAGTTCAACGTGTTTAGGGCAATGAAGTTTCCAGATATCTAGGAGAATTGTTTCCGAATAGATGCAATTGAGCATACCACACTTTTGATGATATGAATTTTGATGATGTCTTGCAGGCTGCCCTAACACTTGACTTACCTGAGATGATGGAAGTGCTTGCCGAAACAGTGGCGGCTCTAAATTCTGAGAATCCAAAGTATAGGCGTCTAGCCTATGAACCCGTGAGAAAATCGGGAGAGATGGAACTTAAAAAGAAACAATCTATTGAATCTCCTCCGCAATTAGAAGAGAAGCCGCTTCCGACACATTTAAGGTATGTGTATTAGTAACTAACAACACTACCCGTTATTGTTGTAGCTACTTTAACGGATCCTCAAAAAGATAAACTGTTGCGTGTACTAAGAGCCAACAAAGAGGAAATTGGTTGGACTATTGCTGACATCAAAGGCATTAGTCCTACCATTTTCCAACACGTAATTATTTTGGAAGATGATAGTGCACGCTCAGTTGAAGGACAAAGGATACTAATGCCAGCTATAAAAGAGGTGGTTAAGAAAGAAGTAATTAAGCTACTAGATGCGGGGATTATCTTTCCCATAGCTATTAGTGAATGGGTGAGTCTGGGTCAATGCGTACCAAAGAAGGGTGGTATCACTACTATCATAGAATGCTCAGAATGAAGTCATCCCATCGAGAACCATTGTTGGTTGGAGACTGTGTATGGACTATCGTAAGTTGAACAAGGCTACCAGAAAAGATCATTTTCCTCCTCCGTTCATAGATCAAATGTTAGATAAGTTAGCTGGGAGAGAGTATCATTGCTTTTTGGATGGGTATTCAGGATACAACCAGATATATGTAGATCTTAAAGACCAACATAAGACAACCTTTACATGTCTTTTTGGTACCTTTTCTTTCCGAAAAATGCCATTTGGATTATGTAATGCACCTGCTACTTTCCAGAGATGCATGACGGCAATCTTTTGGGAAATGATTGATCACTTCCTTGAGGTATTTATGGATGAATCTATGTGCTTGGTGATAACTTTGATGAGTGTTTACAGAATCTGGAGAAGGTGTTAAATAGATGCAAGGAAACTGATTCGGTCTTGAATTGGGAGAAATGTCATTTCATGGTTCGTGAAGGAATAGTGTTGGGACACAAGGTTTCGAGTTCAGGCTTAGAGGTTGATCGAGCAAAGATTGAGGTAATCAAAACTCTCCCCCCCCCCCCTCTTGTTTCCGTTAAACAGGTGAGAAGTTTCTTGGGTCATGCTAGTTTTTATTGCCGTTTCATTAAAGATTTCTCTAAGATCGCTAAGCCAATGTGTAACTTACTCGAGAAGGACGTAAAAATCCTTTTTGATGAAGCTTGCATGGTGGAATTCAAAGAGATCAAGGATAAACTCATATCTACACCAATTGTATTACCTCCTGATTAGGAAATTCCGTTTGCAGTTATGTGTGATGCTAGTGATCTTGCTATGGGTGTTGTATTGGGTAAGAAAAAAGAAAATGTATTTCATTCTATTTACTATTCTAGTATGACTTTCACGAGTGCTCATATTAATTATAACGTGACGGAGAAGGAACTACTAGCTGTTGTGTATGCATTTGTAAAGTTTTGTTGCTACCTTCATGGGGAAAAAACTGTTGTGTATACAGATCATTCCGCAATCAAATACCTTATTGAGAAGAAAGATGCAAATCCACGTTTGATCAGATAATTATTGTTGTTACAAGAGTTTGACTTGGAGATTCAAATTCGAAAGGGTTGTGATAATCAGGTTGCAGATCATTTGTCGCGTCTTGAAGGTTCTGAGTTTAATAGTGGACCAGAGTTGCTCAAGGAAGAGTTTCCTAATGAAAGTTTATTCTCTATATACTCAACTGGTACTCCTTGGTATGCATACATAGCAAATCTTATTGTGGGTGGTTCTTTTCCTGAAGGAGCTACCTCACAAGAGAGGAAGAGGTTAATTCACCGTGCAAAACAGTACTTTTGGGAGGATCATTTCCTCTACAAAACATGTGGTGATCATATGGTGAGAAGATGCATACCTTAGAGTGATATTCAATCGGTGGTTGCTAGTTTTCATGATACACCCTATGGAGAACACTTCAAAGGTGATTGTACAGCTGCAAAGGTACTTCAATCTGGTTTCTATTGACCTCCTTTACATAAAGATTCTCATGAATATGTTAAAAGTTGTCACAGATGCCAATTTACTGGCAATATATCTAATAGAGATGAAATGCCACGTAATAATGTTCTTGAATTTGAGATATTTGATGTATGGGTTATTGATTTCATGGGTCCCTTTGTACCATCTAACGGAAATCAATGCATCCTACTAGTTATTGATTACGTGTCTAAATGGGTAGAGGTTGTAGCTCTACCAACGAATGATTCGCGAGTGGTGATAAAGTTCTTAAAGTCACACATCTTCACTAGACATGGCACGCCTAGAGTTATTATCAATGATGGAGGTTCTCATTTTGTGAATAGATACTTGAAGGCAGTTTTAGAGAAGTATGAGGTGAGACTTCGTGTATCTACTACTTATCATCCACAAGGTAATGGCCAAGTTGAGGTCTCTAATCGAGAGATCAAATCCACTTTAGAGAAGCCTGTTGGACCCACATGCAAATATTGGTCAGTAAAGATGACAACTAAGCCAAAGAGAGTATTTGTTAGTTGGACTGAGCAAGTTCGTGAGCGAGTGGCTACTTTGAAGTTTGGTATAAAAAAAGGATTTCCTTCAGGCATTATGAACAGTGTATTTAAAAATTATAATATAATATGTGACAAGTTTGGTTGGAAATAATTGAGAAAAAGAGACCTCACGTGTATCCCTGCTTTGGTTCGTTAATTTTATGAAGAACTAGCTTTTGCGAATGGACGGTCAATTATCCTATGCAGAAAGATACTACCTTTCTCAATAGAGCTTATTCGTGAGACACTGAAATTACCAAACATGACTGGTCTATGCCCATACCACGAAGCAATTAATGATGCATCCTTCGCATGGGAATCTTTTTACGATCAAATCCTGATTCGTGGAGGACTTCCCATCCCAGTAGGAGAAGATATGCAGTATAGGTATTGAGTAGAGATTTGCTACCACGCGCTAAAGTATGGTCCCGTTTCATAATCCCTACCTTCTTCGGCAACAATCATATTTCGGAGTTAACAAAAGAACATCTTATTTGTATAAAAGTGTATTCTTGAGAAGAAAGAAACTGATGTTGCCCGTTTCATCTATAACCTCATCATGGAATTCGGAAAATCCCATATTCTCCAAAGAAACCTCAAATTCCTGTGCACCATAACCGCAATTTGTTCAGCAGCAACGATACCATGCAAGAATGAAGAGGATGAGTCTACAGAAAAAGGGGAAAAGATGAAGGAAAGATCAATAGAGAATGTCCATGAGGGAGTTGCAAAATTGGGTATAGACCTAGACAAGACCTATGGGGAAGAGAAAGGTACCAGACCTCCTACACTAAAGAAGAAGACAGTGAACAGAAACGAGTTGGAAAACGAATGAAGACTTTAGAAGAGAAACAAGATGAGATTATAGCAGTTGTAAGAAAGGTAACAAAAGAGTTGGTACTCATAAAAACTATCCTGTGAAGGTTGAGCACTTCACAGTATGAGACCAACACAATGCAAAACAAAGAAGCCCAACCTGAACGCAACAATGGAAACCAGTCTAGTGCTGGTTAACATACGTCTCCTTCTCCCTTTTCTCATTATTAGTGTACATTAGTTTATTTGATTTATTGAGTCTTTTCGAGTCGTGGGGACACGACTCAGTTTTTAGTTTGGGGTGGGTTTCGTTGCCTCACCCCAATTTTATGTGTTATGTGTTTTATTGTTTTCGGTTAAATTAATTGAGGATTGTGTTTGACTGTAGAGTGTTTTAAATGTCCCCATTAAGCATGTTTTTTATGAATTTATGATAGAAAAATAGTAAACCTTAGGAGTTAGTATAAAACGCATTTGGATTGCATGCAAACATTAGGTAATTGATAGAAAAAAATTAATGAACAATGCAAAATAAGTAAACTTGTACTTAAGGAAATTGGGTGGTTTGTAGAATGTGAGATCTGAATGAGTAGAGAACCCACTTAGGTATGAACAAGAGGCAAACTATGTAACTAGGAAAATGATAAAGGCAGTTCTTTGTGAGTCATTTGAAACTTTTTAGCTTTCTATCCCATGATTTAATTATATCTTTCTGAGCCCCATATTTAGCCTTTAATTCTTTCTTTTGTCGCCACGATATAAGCCCATATCCCCTTAGTTAATTAGGCATTTCCATATGACCCGCACTTGAATCACGATCTTGAGACTTCTTGTCTTGGGCTTGAGTTTGGGTGGTGGGATTCATTATTAGGAAATTACATTGGGAGGGACTTTTATGCGTTTGTATTTATGCGCAATTGTTGATGAGATATTAATTGTAACCCTTTGTCGGGGTCTCTGAACTAAAAAAAACGATTGTTACCTATACGATTTGCATAAAGGTACTAGTGAATCGAATGCGTCATTTGCTGGCAAATGACATTGGTCCCTTCGAGAGTAGCTTCTTACCACGCCGCTCTACCATTGATAATGTAGTCTTGGTTTCTAAGTTTGATCATTTGCTTAGACATCATAAGGGCAGGAAGAGTTATATGGCGGTTAAGGTGGATCTCGCCAAAGCGTATGACAAAATTAGATGGGACTTTATTCGGGATTCCCTGGAGTCTTTAGAAATTCTGAAGAGGTTACATAATTAATTGAGTATTTCGTGGTGTGGCTCTCCACTACCGCCGATCTCGTAGGATAGAGGAATTCGACAAGGCGACCCCATGTCACCTTACTTGTTCATTATATGCATTGTTGTTACTCATACAACAACTCGTGATGGAAGGATGGTGGCGACCTATCCGACTTAGTTCAGGGGGATTTCCGAAATCTCATATATTCTCTGTTGATGACCTTATATTATTTGTTGAGGCCTCTATTCATGATTTTGATCTTTTGCAGGATACGTTGACTATATTCCGACAAGATGTGGTCCAAACGATTAATAAGGAGAAGTCGATTATTTATTTATTAATTGAAGGATGTGAATGAAGTAGTGGTGTCCGATATCACGGCGGAAGCGGATATATACGAAGCGAGTGGCTAGGAAAGTATCTCGGTATACCTATTCTTTTAGGGAGAAGACAGAGAGGTTTTTTACGGTAAAATTATCAATGGGCTACGAGGGAATATTGCAAAATGTAAGGGAAATTCTATGTCACTCTCAGGGTGTATAACATTAGCTCAATCCGTCCTTAGCGATGCACCGATATATATCATGCAAGTGAAAAAACTGCAATTTATGTTTGTCACGAGATTGATAGAAAACAGAGATTTTATTTGGGGTAATACAGATGAAGAGAAGCATATTAATTGGATAGCGTGGGAAGACGTGTGGACCAAAAAGCGTGGGAGTGCTTAGTTTTTTCTTAGCTGAACTAGGTAAGTTAGGTTGGAAGGTAGTTCATGTTAAGTCAATTATGTGGTCCATTGTGTTGAGATAAAAATACTTCAGGTCAAACCTTCTCCAGTATAAGCCTAACTCGAATGATTCGTGAATATGTAGAACCACCGTGAAAGGTATCGTTGTAATGAGACGGGGATCCTGATGGATAGTACATAAGGGTAAGATGGTTTTCTTCTGGTTGGATGTTTGGATTGGCGACTCGCCCATGATTGATCATGTTATTGGTATTTATTGAGGGCAAAGAAAGATTCAAGAAAGTAGAGGATTACGTGTTGTTTGATGGATCGTGGGATTGAGCTAGTTTTCAGCACTTTCTTTCTTCCTTCAAACTTCTTGAATTCGCAGGAGTTAGGGTGAAGAGAGGGGGCGAGGATAAGGATAAGCTATCCTGGTTGAATGAAATATATGGTGAATATTCGGTAAAATCAATTGAGTGGAATTATGATATTAGTAAGGTGAATACGACGATTAATTGGGACAAAGTGTGGAAATCAAAATGCCCCTAAAAACGGGAGTCCTAATTTGGCGGGCGGACCAACAAAGGTTAGCGACAAGAGAAAATCTTTGGAAGCGGGGAATGGAGATATCTGCACTTTGTCCTTGCTGTGGGGAGGTGGAGGAGAATGTGTTGCATCTATCAAAGATTCCGTGAAGACTAAAGAGGCTTGGGAATGGATTCGAGCTGAGTCGTCTTATTATTGTAGGACTGAATGGGAAGGTAAGGACCAAACTCTTGTATGGAATTCTGCACTGTTAAATGAATCAGGGACCTCAAGTGCAATTAAACGTTATCAGCTAGTTGGGTCGTTTAGACAGCAGCAGGCCAACCTTCGTTGAGACAGCAGGTCGAGAGCAAACCGCTACAACATTATTAATTCCGAACAGTTGGCCTTGAACGCGGAGGGGGTACACTACAGTGGCGTGGGATTGACAGCGAGTCTAAATGAACAGTTAACCTCTGCTGGTGTATTCATACAAAGACAGCTAGTTAATGTATCAATAAGGACTATGAACTCTAAGGCTACACAGGCTGCTGCATTTAGGGCTTTCTACTGATGGAACGTGTTAGACCAAACAGTTTTCCAGCAAAAACATCTTCTCAGGCGCTATATGGAGTGTGCTTTTCGGGGCTTTAACTTAGACTATTTGACGAGAACAAAATGATGTAGTTTTTAATGGTAGCAAATTTCCCAGGTGTAAGGCGATGGTCAAAAAAACGCAATTTCTGGCGCATAAATATTTACAGCTTGGGTCGTATTTCGGATAAAGTGCCGCCTAGAAAGAACTATGTACACCTTATTGGATGGAGCAAGTTGAATCGAGGAGTGAAATTGAACACCGATGGTTGTTGGAACAAATGGAGGTGTATTGGTGATGGAGGAGTAATTCGAGATGAGGATAGTAATTGGCTTCATGGTTCACAATGAAAATCAACCAAGATTTACTAGTAGTTGTTGAGATCATCGCGCTATATAAAGGATTGGAATTGGTTGAAGAGCTAGGCTTGATCGGTGTAGAGGTGAATTATTGGTACAATACAATCGTACTCTCGACTAGGATTGGCAAACTGTTTGCCAATTGGTACTCCTTGTTACCTACAGAGTTAGTGGACCTTTTAAAGTTTGATAACCCTATTGTTGGGTAGGATGATTGATTTGTAATATTTATCTTTGAAAAAACAAATGCTGGCGGAGTTGTTACAAACAGACTCCACTTGATCAACCAAATTTTACCCAATGAATTTAACCACATTTAACCCAATTTCATCCACAATTTTGGAAAAATACGGTCATTCAATGGTTATTTTGACAGTGCACAATCACCAACTTTAAACAAACAACTACTTTGCATTGAGTTAGAAAAAAAAAAAAGGTAATATGCTCTTTACCTTGTGGAAAGAAACATGCAAAATTTCTAAACTAGTTACATGGTGATTGTGTTTGCGCCCATATGAACCATTAAGGGTCGAGACACAAATGGTTAATGCCCTAAACTAGTTTGGCTAAACATTAAAATAGGAGGTAATTAAAGTATCATTAAAAAACAAACCAAAAAAGAGTGGTTGATGCACACCATACCATGACTCACTTATATTATTAATCCACTTCTTCGATAAATACCAAAGTGTATATTTTGCGTGAAAAGAATTTTTAGAAGCCACGAACTGAAAAGATGATAAAACAAAGTGCGGAAGAAGAAATAAAATTCCATATCTCTACAACAAAGCTGAACTTTAAATTATCAACTCAACCTCCAAATAAATAAATAAATCTAGTTACACATGAGATTTCATCGCCTCACATACAACAAAAAAAAAAATTTCCTATTCACAGCCATTTTAGTGACACTTGTCATGAAGTGAAGAGCAAAGATGAATTTGTTCCTCCAAAGCCAAATGAATTTGACATGGCTGCTCTAATTTGCATCTCCTTTGAACTAGTTAATGGCATAAAACCGCCACTAAAAATTGGATCAGGCTTCACTAGATTTAAAGTTAAAGGAGCGATTCCCTGTAATTAATGATTATATTTTATTATAACTAGCATATAAATATAAATAAATAAGCAAATATTTTACATGATGTATTGCCAGAACAGCAAAAATTGCTTCAACTGCTCCAGCTGCTCCAAGAAGATGGCCTATAGCACCCTAATGTACCAAATAAATCATAAATTAAAATATAAAAATAAATAAAAAATAATACTTTATTTCGACTTAATTAGATATATATATATATATATATATATATATATATATATATATATATATATATATATATATATATATATATATATATATATATATATATATCTTCTTACCTTTGTTGAGGATAAGGCTAAGGCACCTGATGTTGCATGTGTTGAAAATACAGATTTCATAACTTTTGCTTCTATCTCATCACCTAAAAATAAAAAGTAAAAAATAAAATCCTCATGACATAAGAAAAGTAAAAAGTTTTTACTATAATTACCTAATGGTGTAGATGTAGCGTGCGCATTTATGTAATCCACCTCATTAGGATCAAGACCAGACTATGAATCACTCAAAACAAAATACGACACAAAATATTTACTTTACATTATTAAATGAAATGATAATAAAAACATCAAATATTTGCTTCTTACTTGCTTTAAGGCACGGGTAATAGCTAATATAGCACCTCTTCCATCACCATGTGGTTTCGTAATATGATATGCATCACCTGAGTAGAATGTGAATATAAACCTCTTAAAAAAATTTAAAAAAATTAAAACAGATTACACGAGAATTAATTAATAAAAAAAAAACCTGATGTCCCATAACCACGAAGTTCTGCATATATCTTAGCTCCTCGCTTCTGAGCATGCTCCATTTCCTAAGGAAATTAAGTAAAAAAAAAAATTAAACTAATTATTTCATAATATTTCTCGATAAAAAAAAAATAAGCAATACTTTGTAACTCCACTAACCTCCAATACCATTACACCAGAACCTTCACCTATCCTGAAAAATAAAATTTCATAATTTTTTCATTAAAAAAATTCTAAAAATCATTATTTACTTACACAAATCCATCACGGTCACAATCAAATGGTCTCGAAGCTGCTTCAGGAGAAGAATTATATTTAGTTGACAATGCTCTTAACCTACACAACACAAATCCTTAAATTGTATTTCCTTTAAGGACACATATATATGTATATATATATATGTATATATATATATATATATATATATATATATATATATATATATATATATATACCTACAAAATCCAGCTATAGATAAAGCATCAATACTAGCTTCAGTTCCACCAGCAAGCATAACATTAACATCACCAAATTGAATCATTCTAGCTGCATCACCGATACAGTGGGCCCCAGTTGCACAAGCTGTTACTGCAGCATGGTTTGGTCCCTAGATTCAACATTTTCTACATTCTTACGCATATAAAATCAATTTTTAATTAAATATCTTTTTTAATTACCTGAAAACCATACTTCATGCTTACATGACCAGATGCCATGTTTATTAATATCCTTGGGATAAAAAACGGACTAAGTTTACGTACTTGCTACAGTTAAACAACAAATAATTGTCACTTTGTGATAATATTTATTTTTATTTTAACTTATTAATTACCTTCTCGCAGATTAATCTTGATGCATCTAATATGTCACTTATGGATCCAGTTCCTGCACCTATTGAGACTCCCTAAAGATTATCAAGTGTTATTAATGGAATTGAATATTTATTTTAGGTATTAATTAATTACTGTCATTTCTTTCTCGTTTTGTTCAGTGGGTAACCAATTTGCATCTTTAAGAGCTTCATCAGCAGCACAGAGTGCATAGCCTATGAACCTAGCAACTGATCTATGATCCTGAAGAAAGTAAATGTAATTATATTTATATGTAATAAAAACTAAATTAAGGGAGTGTGTTTGTTTAAGTGTACTACACCTTGGAAGTGAGCCATGAATCTTCATTGAATTCACCTATATTAGATCCACAAGGTACGATAGCTGCAATTTTGGAGGTTAATTGATTGAATGTGTGAAGCTGAGTTTCTTTATCAAAATTATTCATCTTTAAATCTTCATGAGTTATTGCTCGTATACCACATTTTCCTTGTATTAAATGATTCCATGTAGTGTTCACACCTGAACCAAGTGGTGTCACCATTCCTAGTCCTGTATTACCATCGTTATAACCAATTGTTAGCTTTCAACACAGTGTGTGTGTGTATATATATATATATATATATATATATAGAGAGAGAGAAGAGGGTACCTGTGACGACAACTCGGCGAAGAGGGCGAAGAGGAGGTGGGTCAAACGGTGGTTGACTCCGGGAAGAGAATAAGCGTTTGAATGGGGAGCTATAATTTATGAGTCGCCGGAAAAAATTACCATTAGCCATTGTTAGGCGGCGACTATTTGCTGTTTTGGCCGTGTAGTTATTAAATTAATAAGAAGACCATCTCCAGAAGTTGAGTCAAATGAATATTGACTGCAAAACAATTCAAAAAATGCAGTATAAGACCAAATTGCTCACTCCAACACAAAAGGGCATCACTTCTCATACGGTAAAAGGCTTCCAACGGTCATAATAATGGCCATTGTCGAATTTGTATAAGAATATGATAAGTTATACTTAAATGAGATAATTTGAAAAATTGAAAAAGTGATATTTTTTAGAGTTCGAATGGTAAAAATTGATTTTTACCTTAATTTGGGTTCGCCGGGTTGATGATGATGGTGGAGAATGGTCCCGAGTGGCGGCGGTTTTCTTGTGCAGAGAGCGTCTTGGTGGGAAGTGAATGTGAAGAGATTTTATTTTTTTTTTTGAAAGCGAGTGTTAAAAGAGATGAGTTTGGGTTTCAAGGAATCTGGTGATGTTATTGCAGTAGAGTTAGTTTTTTTCTTTTTTTTGTCAAAGTACAAAAAGTTATTATAAATTATTGAAACCCTTTTAGAAATTGATTTAAAAATTCTATGCTATCATCGACATTGGTTTTTTTTTTTTTTGGTCAAAATACTTAAATAAAAATAGATATAATGTCTTACAAAACAGAAAATAAATCTCACCCAATTCTACTAGGAAATGGGGAGTTAACCAAGAGTTTTGCGAGTTGGTTAGGAGGGTTATGCACCCAATCCCAAGGCAATAAACCATTCAGCTGTTGCCTTGCGATCCAATCCGCATTCGTATTTTCTACTCTACGAATAAAATAGAAAGATACTAATCTATTACAGCACAAGTGTTTAATATCAATTACAAAATTCTTAAGCCTAGCATTAAGGGGGGGCTTTGGTATTCTTGAGCAGTTCCACCACCTTTTTGTTATCGCATAGTACTCGAATATCTTTCCGATGAAAATTAACTGCTGAATTCAATCCATTGCGCACTCCTTCTATTTCAGCTTCTTCTGGACTGTTACAAGAAAAAATTTGAGTATGTCCATGAATTAGTTTTCCATTTTTATCATGGATTACACAAGTAGAAGATGCATTATAATTTTCTTTAAAAGATGCATCTGTAAAAACTATTATTGTATCATTAGTCATTTCCGTATACCATACCTCACTTTTTATTTTACCTGTATTCATGTTTTGTTTTTCCTTTTTGTTTACCTGTTGTTCAGGAGACATCTTTGTACTTGGATTCAATGGCTTTTGTATTAAACTTTAATTTTGTTCTTGTTTTGCCTCAGAATTTTGTGATGTACATAATATATTCATCATAGGCGTTTATTCCTTGTTTAAGGATTTGTATAGGGTCAGGGACTAAACCTTCATAGATATATTTATTCCTTGATTTCCATATCTGCCATAATAAGAATATTCTCATCTCATAGAGGTCTCTACCCCTTATATCTTTTTGTTTCTGTAATATTTTTATCTCCATGAACCATTGTTCCATTCTCGCTGTATAGTTTGATTCAGTTAACATTTGTAATGGGGATATTAGCCATAGCGCTTTAACCCATGTACAATTAAACATCATGTGTTCTATTGTTTCTCTTTTTATCCCACAAACTTTACATATAGGGTCTTTAGCGCAATTTCTTTTGTATTTAAATTCCTCAGTTGGTATTTTTCCTTTTACAAGTTTCCATATAAAATTTCTTATCTTTGGTGGTACCTTGAGGTTCCAAACATCCTTCCAAATTAGATTTGGGGTTGAATAGGATCCTCCAGGTTTCTCACCTTTTTTCTGTACCTCTTTTTTCCTTTCCAATTCTTTTAGATGTGCATAAACCTCTTTCGAGGTTACTTCACCATTTTTTGATAATCCCCAATATAAGCTATCCTCGCATTTTGTTATATGTGTATTTATACTTAGTATTTTCTCCTTCATGTTATTACTAAACCACTTAGTAATAATCTCAGGATCCCATATATTCGAGTTAGCATAGAACAATTCAGCTACCTTTTCTAAGGGGCAATTTTTTGGTTTTTTCATCTTTTTTATTCCCGGAATCCAGCTTTGTTCCCAAATATTTATCATTTTTTCATTTTCAATTTTCCACTCTAAGTCTTTTGTAATGTTATTTTTACCTTCCAATAGACTTCTCCATCCCCAGGATGGATTATAGCCTATTTTTGCTTCAATAAAATGAGAATTTTTATGGTATAATCCTTTAAGTGTTCTCGCAAGTAATGAGTTAGGATTTTTTATAATTTTCCAAGCATTTCTAGATAGTAAAGATAGGTTTTTTATTCTCATACTTTTAAACCCCATACCACCATTACATTTATTAATAATCATGTTACTCCATTTTATCCAGTGTTGTCTTTTTTTTTTGTTATTATTCCACCAAAATTTAGCTATAGCTGAATCTATTTTATCACATATATTTATTGGTAGCATGAAAGCTGCCATTGTATATGAAGGGATAGCACTTATGACTGGCTTAATTAATGTTTCTTTTCCAGCCTCAGATAGATATATTGTGTTCCAGTTCTCTACTCTTTTTTTTATTTATTATATCAGTCATCCAATTTAGGGCTTTTATCTTTGATCTTCCCCAATCTGCAGGTAGACCAATATATTTTCCTAAATTTGGAAGCTTATTCATTCTTAGGTAGCTTAGAATGATTTGGCTTTTTTCTATAGGGGTGTTTTTGCAAAATACTATACCACTTTTGTTCAAATTTATACTTTGCCCCGAGGCATGGCTATATTCATTTAAGACATTATTAAATTGTTCCACATCCTCCATTTCAGCTCTAATGAAGAATAAACTATCATCTGCGAATAGTATGTGACTAAGGAGGGGACAATTCTTTTTCATTTTTAGGCCTCTTATCAGATTGTTGTCAATTTCCTCATTTATCAGGGATGTTAATCCTTGTGTAATAAGGCTAAATAGGAAGGGTGATAATGGGTCACCCTGCCTTAGCCCTTTAGCAGGTCTATCAAGTTGTACTTGTTGTCCAATTAGGAGAATAGAGTAAGATACAGATGTTACACAGCCCATTATCCATTTTATCCATAATTCACTAAAAAAAAATTAAAGTAGCTTCCAAAAAGTCCCATTCTACATTTTCATAAGCTTTGGCTATATCAGCTTTGATTGCCATGTAATGTTTATCAGTTTTTTTCTTTTTTTTAAGAATGACTCACTTCATGTGCTATAAGAATATTCTCAGTTATTTCTCTTCCAGGTACAAAAGCACATTGAGTTTCACTAACTATATAACTCATGTGTTTTTGTAGTCTATTAACAAGGATTTTTGCGAGGATTTTATATATCACATTAGCACAACTAATTGGTCTATAATGTGATATTTTAGCTGGTGAGTCTATTTTTGGAATAAGAGTTATGAGAGTTTTGTTAATCTCATATAAGTTACCTTCATTCCATAGATAATCTGAAATAAATCTTATTATATCATATTTAAGAATTTCCCAGTGTTTTTTGAAGAAGTATACTGGATATCCATCAGGTCCAGGAGATTTTTCATTTCCCATTTCCCATAAGGCATTTTTTATTTCATTTATACCTACTGGTTTGGTTAATTCCGAGTTTATTTCCTCATTTACACTAACTTTAATAGTGTTAATCACTGGAGAGAAGTCTCTAGGGCCTTTTGAGCTAAAGATGTTTCTAAAATATGATTTTATTTCTTTTTCCATTTCACTTTTATTCTCTACCCAATTATCTTCTTCAGTAAGAATTCTTTTTATTTTATTTCTCTTCCTTCTTCCCTTGGTAATAGCATGGAAATAGGAAGTGTTCCTATCCCCAAGTGTTAACCATTTTATTCTTGATTTTAATTTCCAATATATTTCCTCATTTTTCCATCTTTTTTCCATTCTTCCAACTATAGAGTTATATTCATCCCAGTTTATAGTTTCAGTGGAATTTATCATTTCCTTTAGTTTAGCATTATCTTTTTTCAGAGATTCTTTTTTTTCTTTTGCAAGATTTTTAGCCCACTCAGTTAGTTTTGCAGCTAGAGTGTTTAATTTTTTCCCTAACTTATGTATTCCTTTCCCTCGCATAAGGGCCATATCAATCCAATTTTTGATAATAAGGTCTATACATTCCTTATTATCAAGCCAAGTTTTACAAAAGAGAAATCTTTTAATGAAAGGAATGTTTTTTTCTTCTTTAATCAAGATTTGCATAGCATGGTCAGAACAAACTGGGGGTAGAATAGCTACCCAAGCATTTGGGTAGATATTATCCCATTCTTTATTTACAGTGCATCTATCAATCACCTGTTTAATGAGCTCATCAGAGCTTCTCTTGTTTGACCATGTAAATTTACAACCTTGTGATTGTAAATCATTCATTTTTATTGATTTAAGCCATGTATTTAGTCTCTCAGTGTTTATTTTGTTTGGACCATTTCCACCTAATTTTTCTGAGGACCATCTGTACATATTAAAGTCTCCTATTATATTCCAAGGGAGATTTGGGTAAAATCTTTGGCATTCAGTTATAGCTTTCTGTACATCATCTTTTAAGTTATCCTCAGATGGTATATAAACATAAGTTGAGCAATGTTTATGTTTTTCCTCAGTATAATTTATACAATGAATATAATAGTCTATAGCTTCCAGTATTTCTATTTTTATTTCAGGTAGTTTTAATAAGGCCAGCCCCCCACTAGTTGATTTAGGTTCAATAAGAATAGAAGCATCATATTTCATTTTATTAGAGATTTTTTTCACATAAGCAGATTTATTCTTTGTTTCAGATAGGAATATTACCTCACTAGTTGATTTAGTTGAATTCCATTGATTAAGGCTGCCCTTTTTTCTAATGCATCAAAAATTCTATTGCAGTAGACTTGTTTTATCATGAGATGCTTCGACGAGGGTTCAAGCCTAACAATGTAACTTATAATATTTAGAATCGATAACTTACAAGTTACAAAAGTATTTTGTTTTATTTTATTTGGACAAGGAAAGAAAACGGAAAAAAAGGAGAACAAAAGTTTTTAGCTTATTCCTATCTTATAAAAATCTTCCAAAATATCAGTCACATCGGTGAAATCATGTGACTGATTGGTGATTCCGTGTCTAGCAATCTTTGTGAGTATGCTTGTCTGACCGTTCCCTTCTAGATATGCCTGATGGTAATACGGGCAAATTTCCCAGCCATTTGAGTAAGTTTTCAAATGATCGATTGAATTCTCGAATTCGCTATTAACACCTGCCTCTAACCTTGAATTCAAGGTTATCCGAACAAATTGTTTTATCTTCCCTAGAAATTCTTTGCAAATTATTATTGTTTTAAGAACTGCCATTGCTTCTCTTTCCAAAATAAAGTCGCAGAACATTGCATCTTTGGTGTATACTTGGTTTCATGTATCTCTATGGACTTGGAAAATCCTAATATCGGTAGCTTCATAAATTTTTCCAAATGATGCATCACAAAATAAGGTGATAGATTCTAATACATGGTTCGCTTTCTTGGTTGGTATACGGGTTTGTTCTTGTTGTATGGTGTTACTGAAACATCTCCAATTTGTGTCATATAACTCTTTCATTAGCTTATTTGTTGAAAAAATAATTTGATCGGCATTTATAGAGGATTCTTCATATACCGCTTTCATTTTCGCTTTCCAAATTTTCTACATATTAATTATATTATAATTTATAACTTTGCTACATTCTCATCCTTGTTTAGAAAAATTGTTAGCTATTTTTAAAATCCAATCTTCAAGTTTATCTGGTTGGTTGATGTCCGTCTTAATTTGTAATGAAGATCTAGCCCAAATATTTTGGCTAATTTTGCAATTAACATGAAGATGAGTTATTGTTTATGTGGATCCTTGGCACCATATGCAATCGCTTGTGTTTGCGTATTTTCTTCTACAAATGCAGGGTCGGTCCTGGGCATAGGCCCAGGAGGCAACCGCCTTGGGCCCCAAAAAATTTGATATTTTCAAGAGACCCTTTTCAGAAAAATTAAATATTTATACGTATATATAGTTATATATTTGAATTCAATAAAATAGCATGAATCATAAATTAGCTTATTGGTAAAGTGATATATTTTTTTATGAGAGATTCAAGGTTCGAGACTCATCTCTTAATAAAATTTTTATAAAAAAAGTTTTCGATTTTTTTTATAATTATTTTCAATATAAATATATAGGGGCCCCTATTACGAAATTCGCCTTGGGCCCCTAATATGTCAGGACCGGCCCTGTACAAATGTTTTGTTTTTTTAGAATTGCATTATTATTTTCTTTCTAGATGAATATTATATCTTTTTTGGAATATTTAATCTCCATATAATTTTCACATATTTGTTTGTATCTCTACTGATGTCTTTATCGCTTGGGGTTGATGATAAACTTGTTCTTCTGAGAGTATTTTGTAACCTGTTTATGTAGAATATTGTACATCTTTCGAAAAAGGCCAAATCAATTATTCTTTCTATACATTGGTTTTGCAATTACTTTTAAAAAAAAATTAAAAATAAAAAAAACTTGAATATGTTTCACGGTTTCTGGTTGTATACTTTTTCTTATCTTAAACTTTATTAATTAATTTTGTATGATTTTAATTGGAAAAAATATAATATTTTAATATATTTGTAAAGTGTAATAAATAAACGTCACCCCCTTTGAGAGTCGAAATAAATATACAACGCGCCAAATTCACGCGCCTTTCTATTTTTAGCAAGTTGGTGGTACACGCTTCACGCTCTTATGCGTTTTTTATTTCTGATTCGAATCACACTCCAAAATATACAGAGTTACATACTCTTTTGATATTCTTTCTTTTTGATCTTTTATTATTTTCCACATGTTCTAAGATCTAGCACAAGATCTACTTATTTTTCAACTTTTTTTCTTCCCAATCTCGGATCTCTCTAGACCCCCCTCTCTCTCTTATTTTTTCATCTATTTAGTTTCTTCTTTTTTCTATCTCTTTTCTTTTCATTTTACCCATGGAACCAACTAAGAAATTGACTCAAAATGATATTACAAGGCATATTTTCAAAGATAGCAATCAATGTATGAGGAAATACGTTGTTGCTTAAAGATCTAATGGCAACAACAAAAATATTCAAAACAAGACCAAAAGCTTATTGCATAAATATTCTAACATCTCTCCTTCTAACAATGGTGAAGGAAAACAGAGCACAGAGGTTCTAAATCAACTTATTGTAGAGCAAGTCGAAATTATACATAAGGAAGTTGTTAATGAAGAAGATTTGAGTAAGCAAATTCAACAAGCTCAACAGAGACAAGTGGTTCCTTGGACCACTCTCTTTGAAGGTAACATCAAAAGAAACTCAAACTTGATTTTCATGAGCCAATAGTGCATGAAGGCATGACAATTAATAAACCTCCTCAAATTATTCTTGATGAAGGAGCAAAAATCTAGGCTAGCTGTCTTGTAGGTCAATTTATTGACTCTCTTCCTCCATTTTACATGGCCTCAAACTTTGTAAAATTTCATTGGAAATCATTTGGTAATATTGAGATCAAATCCAGTGGTAACATGTATATTTTTTGTTTTCATGATAATTTTTTAGTAGTAATAAAGCTATGGAGCAAGTCTGGCATGTTGGGGGTAAACCATTTTTTCTTAAGAAATGAAAGCCAGGTATATATTTTAGTAAAATAGATATTAATCAAGTTTCATTATGGATCAAACTAAAAAATGTTCCAATGGCCTAGTGGACTAAAGGAGGACTTGGATATGCTGATAGTGGAGTTGGAAAACCTTTGTAGATGGACTCAACCACAGAATCTAGAACTGGATTAGGGTAGCTCGAGTTTGTATTGAGGTGAATATGAAGGTTGTTCTACCTAACAAAGTGTATGTGGATTTAGTCCTTATTGATCTCCAAGAAGTGTAAACTTTATGATTTGAAGGCTATTTAATGCTTTAAGTGTAAGAGATTTGTAAACTATATGTGTAAAACTAAGAAGAAGGTTTGGGTGCCCAAACAAAACAATCATTATGTTCAAATTCAATTTAAAGAGAAAGAAGATGACGAAACTAAGTCAGTTCATAACGAAGCTGATAGATCTCCTCCAATTCGTAATATAGAGAATTGGAAATATGTTACTAGAAGTTATAAGGGAAATGATCACCCAAGCACAAGTTAGGGTCGGTTTGGGAGATTTTACGGGTCGACGGGTTCCCATGTGCAATCATATTCCTAACGGTATATAGTTTTTGGTTGTTGTTGATGCACTTATTCTCCATTCTATTTTCCCCCAAAAAGTTATGTCATGTGATGCTCAATTGTAGATACAAGTTAATTAATGTTAAACTTTGTTCCTTCATGTAGTTTTGCCATTTTCGATTTCTTTATGTTCCAAATTGTGAACAAGATATAAGATGTTATGATTATTTTATCTAATCCAACCTTTTCAAAATCCATAGAATCGTTTGTGGTCCAATTACCTAATTTCACATCCAACAACACATTATTCTTGATACGTGGTGTTGTAGACGCTTATACCTGTTTGCTCTCTAGACATATAATTAACAGATGTTCCACAGTTTCTTCTTGGCATGTACATATTGTACAATTTGTTGAACTCAAACATTTCCATCTCGCCATGTTCCTTGTCGTAGGTAGTGTGATGTTTCATCCTTTCCAAGCAAAAATCATAACCTTGGTTGGTGCAGTTGTGATTCAGATTTGTCTTCCAAATCCTTGGGTTGTGTTGTTCCACCATTTTATGTTTGAGGGTAATTCTTCACCAGAGTTATGACTTGTGTGTGATATCCTGATTTTGTGTTGTATATTGCATCATTCGTCTTTGGCCAAATAAACTTGTCCCTTTTCCTAATTTGTAATAATCTATTAACTTTCTTAAATTTTTTTACTATTATTTTACTTTTATGTTATTCCTACTATCATCGTCACAATAAAAAAAATCTTTAAATTATTCTAATATATTAGTGTATCACAAACTTTAAAGTTAAATGGATAGTAAATTTTGTTAAATAGGTAAATGGATAATAAATTTTGTCAAATATTTTTTACTAAAAATGATAGTATCATAAGTAAAGGGTTCTAATGTTTTTTTTGTTAAATAGCCTCAAAGGAGTCTCATTTTTTGTATATTTTCTTGAACTTGGTTTGATCTTTAAAAATGAGTATTTTAGACTATATTTTTTATTTTGTGTCCACGGTTAGTAATTCAATAATTATTTGACAAAACTAGCACACGTAACGCACGTGTATGTCTTTATATTTAAAAGAATTAGCATATGCAAGACATATTTATACCTTTATAATCATATATTTGATCTTTAGACGTGCTAATTTCGTCAAATAATTTCCGAATTACTAACATTGAGAACAAAAATAAAAGATATGACTCGAAAGGCTCATTTTGAAAGATCAGACCATATTAAAAATATATATAAAAGATGAGGGCTATTTAGCCTTTTCTAATTTCAGTAACTTATTTACTCGAGCCGGCCCTAATACCAACAAATAGTCCTACCTCAAGCATCTTGGTCACTATCACACCGCACAAAAACCATTTTTCCAACAACACTGCTACAACCTCAACAATAAGTGACATTCTTCGAAAACTCAAAGTTTTTATGGTAAGAATTCAATTTATTTCTATAGAACTCTAAAAAAAATACATAAAAAATTGATCTTTTAAAAAAACTAAAATTTATCCTTAAACTATTTCCTTCCCTTTCCCATTTTTCATAATTTTCCATAATTTTTTTAAAATTTCATTATTTTCTCATGTTTTCCTTACAAATATTTCTTGTATGACAAATCTATTTATAATGAAAAAATTTGCGTTAACATTATGAGCGGGCCAGGATTTTGTATTTGAAAAGGAGAAGGGGAGTTGAGAGACAAGAGGTTTCAAGGATAACATCTTCGCAATTTATTTTTGATTTAATTGCCCTTATCTCCTTATATTATGTGAAAATTACATCATAGGTCCTTATATTATATAAAATTGTTCTATAGATTCTCTTACTAATTTTTATATTTTTTAAATTATAAATATCCATATTTAATTGAGGAATATTATATTTTAAGTATAATAAGATAAAATTTTTAAAGTTGGAGAAGGTTGGGCATTTGTCCAAAGGAAGATTCTAAAATATTTTGAGATTCCATAAACTTATTAATTTTTTTATAAGGGAAAAGGTTTATTTTTTATGAAATTTGGGAAAGCAAGGACCCCAAATCTTTTAATGGTTCTGTCCCTAGTCTTAATAAAATACGATTGGATTAGATTATTAAAATTGGGTTTTGCCTTGCCTTAACACTTTGGACGCCGTGTAATTTGCAGAAGCGATTTGCTCTTACATGGTAAAATTTTGAATTTCATGCATTAAACTAAAGATTAGTAGCAATTGTAGGAGATGTTCTAACAATAATGTATGGGCTCCATTGATAGAAAGATGCTTACTATTTATTTTCTTTTGATAGGATCTTAAGGAAATGTGTAGCTTACCAAAAGATGAATGTGATATTTCTGTCACCCAACAACAATTGCAAGAAGAGCCTGGCCGACAAAGCTCAACAATGTATTACCTCCGTTTACTTTGTACTATCAAATATATTTAGAAATTGTTTGATATTGGTTATACACAAAGCTAAATCCTTGAAGTTAAGAATATTATCAATAATATAATGTTATATGAGATTTGCATAGTATGTAAACCCCTTTCAGCTTAACCATGATGTGTATGAAAATGTCCATTAATTGTTTGATTATGCTAATTACGAGAATATCTTTCTACAGTGTAATACTTAAACCACCAAAGGACGCAAAAAGGCAGTACTCTCCTCCTCGTGTAAGCACAATTGAAACCAGAGAATCCGAAATTAGAGAGAAGATCGAAGTGCTAAATAATCTTTTATCAAATCCTGAGGTTTTCTCTTACTTCTATTGTGTAATATATGTTCATCCCTTGGTTACTGCCACATAACTTGTGTGTATCTATCGTTAGCTTCAGGTCGTCATTGCAGAGCTCGTGCCTAAAGGAAAAGGAGTAGAAGATTACATTGATGATCTAAAGCAAGAGCTTTATGAATTACTATGGGCAAAAGGAGACACATATATGGATAATTCATCATCAAGATCCTCACTTGAATGTAATATTGATGGGTAAGATCACTATTGTTACTCAATAAAATCGCTTATAAAAATGTCCATTAATCGGTTGGTATGTTGATTACTATATTATCATTCTATAGTGAGGCATATTCCTTCAACCAAAATGACGTGAAATTTCAGCACAAGACTTCTTCTCCTCGTCAAAGCAAAAGTGAAACTAAAGGATCCAAAGTTAGAGAGAAAATTAAACGGCTACCTCAGATTCTATATAAGGTTTCACTTCCTTCTTTACTTGCACTATTTGTTAATCCCTTAGTTACGACCACCTAACATGTGTGTATCTATCGTAATCCATTCTAGGGTACGATTGCAAAGCTCTTGTATAAAGGAAAAAGAATAGAAAATATAATTGACGATCTAAAGTTAAAGACACTAATGAAGTTATAGATTTGGATGGGGTGTGGATTTCAAAGGGTGTTCTATGTTGGTGAGTATTATGTATATTTCATGGATAGATGACAAACTTAGTAGCAATTTGAAAAATTAAAATTATTACTTGCCTCTTTATTTTTAAGAATCAATTATTTTTTGTGTTATAATTGTTGTGCAATTAAATGAATAATTTTCTAAGTAAAATGTCAAATTTCAAAAAAAAAAAAAAAAAACCCAAACATTTAAGTGATATGTATGAAAAGGTGAATATAATTTATTTTGATATAAAAACAATGTTTTAATCAGAATTATTTAAAATACTTAATAAAATAGATCAATTAAAAATTACTCATATCTAAATCAATAAAAAAAGAAAACAACTACATTCATGTTTTATTGAAACACTTGTTTTTATTAAATGTAAATAAACATGATCTTATTTTTAATTTATAAATAGGTTAATAGTCTCCTATTAACAATGAGTTTAACTCTCTCCTAAATATATGCTTGTGATGCATTTGAAATATAAAAAATATATACATCTTATTCGATAATACTTATCCATATATTTTTCATGTTTTGTAACAGGTAACTTAGATGATAGTTGAAAGTATAAACCAGTATCTTGAAACATATTGTTATGAACCTGTCAACTCCCGTATTTTACCTTGGTCCCCAACCCTTAATGATTTTATCAAATCTAATGGAGATACTTGTTTTGTTAAGACTTATAAATATTTGTTTGAACGTGTTGGATGGATTACATGTGGTACTTTATTGTTTGGTACTGCAGTAACTTTTGTTGCTAGTTAACTTTAGAAGCTAAAAAATAACTATTTTAAATTATTGTATCGTATTTTGTTTTTCGTATTGTCATCATTGAAAGTGATATGTTACAAATTATTCAATTCAATCACCAAATGTTTAACAACAATTCTTTGAGAAATTTAAGAAATTTTACAACCAAACTAGCTTGGCCCATTGGAAAAATACTATTTATATATGTAAAAGAAAGTATAAAAGGTCCTATAAAATTAAAGTTCAAAAACTAAGGTATCAAAGAAAAGATTAAACTAGAAGATGTTAAAGGCTATACAAGCCTAACAAACACCATTATTGGGTATAGATTTTTAATGTCCATGTGATGTAATTAATAAAAATTTGCATATCAATGCAAAGAAAATCCTTCATATATATATATATATATATATATATATATATATATATATATATATATATATATATATATATATATATATATATATATATATATATATATATATATATATAAAAGTTGTTTATGGTCATTGGTTAGTTCACTTAAGAATAAACAACTTATAGGATAATCATCTTCATTACTCCGAAGATATTAAGTACATATATCATATGGCCATTAGTCTAAAATAGGTAATGATGTATAGCACTATTTCTTTTTTAATTCTAAGGGAATATCTATAATTGTACTACTAGAAGTTAATTAAATTTGATAATAATTTTTTTTAGGAATCTCATTAACTAATTACTACATTGGCTAATTAATGGTGCATCCTATTAGGTAACTCAATTTCACAAGAACATTATAAACTAATGACAATTTATTTAAAAAAATTGTAAATATCATTTTATCCCTAAGTGAATCTTATTAGATTATTAATATCATCAAACAACAAGTCCAAATTTAACAAACTCACAGTTGTTAGAACCATAAGACGTTACATCAAAAGTGTCGTCAACACTTGTTTCCATGACAGTGGTGCTTGGCCTAATCATGATCAAATGTCTCTTTTAGTGTTTGATTTTTTTTTCGATGTTTGGGATATCATTTGTGTGTTTTATTTGGTTATTCATATTATGACCTATTTGTGCAATATTGTATATTTCTTAGTCTCATGAGTTTTTATCGTATCTTGGTCAATTTCATTACTTTTTTTGTAGTTTTGATCGTTTTAGGTATAAGGTGCTAAAGGCGAGGATATATAGTAAATGGTGGAAGATTGAATCTGGATTGAGCATATAAAACCTTATTCTAAACTTGATAAATCGGGATAAAATCATAGGAAACGAGTAGTTCACTCTTCACCAATCAATGGACCCCATGGAGTTGATGAGAATATCACACAAAGCTTTCCACATATACTATGTCACCGCAACGGACTCTCCCTTGCACATCGGTGTGGTACATTTATGAGGCAAGTTGGAGAATGGATTTGAAGACTCGGTCCTTTGTGACCCAAAAGTTGAAGAATATATATTATTTCCAACCATTTATACATATTCTACTTCGCACTAGATAATTCTATTTCTGGTTTAGAAGAGAGAGATGGGAAACCCTGGATCTACTTTTTGTTTCCTTCATCTTTATCTTCAATAAGTAGTTTAGATAAATTTTTCTCTCATATATTAGCAATATTTTTGTTACTAAACATTTGGTAAAAGTTTCTTCCATCTTATACTTAATTTAATATATAGGTCAAATTTATACTTTCTCTCTAGTTTAAGTTTGTGATGTGAGACCTATTTTGTTATGTATGTGTAATATATGAGTTTACCTAATTATTATGTCCTATATTTATAATAATAACTCAAATCAAATTTGACCTAAGTCCATAGATCTACACTCGAGAGAAGGGATTGAAGGATCGATCGAGATGATTAGTGGTGCTTGTATTTATAATATTACCTTTCATATTATGACCTATTTGTGCAATATTGTATATATCTTAGTCTCAGGAGTTTTTATCGTATCTTGGTCAATTTCATTACTTTTTTTGTAGTTTTAATCGTTTTAGGTATAAGGTGCTAAAGGCGAGGATATATAGTAAATGGTGGAAGATTGAATCTGGATTGAGCATATAAAACCTTATTCAAAACTTGATAAATTGGGATAAAATCATAGGAAACGAGTAGGTCGCTCTTCACCAATTAATGGACCCCATGGAGTTGGTGAGAATATCACACAAAGCTTGCCACATATACTATGTCACCGCAACGGACTCTCTCTTGCACATCGGTGTGGTACATTTATGAGGCAAGTTGGAGAATGGATTTGAAGACTCGGTCCTTTGTGACCCAAAAGTTGAAGAATATATATTATTTCCTACCAATTTATTCATATTCTACTTCGCACTAGATACTTCTATTTCTGGTTTAGAAGAGAGAGATGGGAAACCCTGGATCTACTTTCTGTTTCCTTCATCTTTATCTTCACCAAGTGGTTTAGATAAAGTTTTCTCTCATATATTAGCAATATTTTTGTTACTAAACATTTGGTAAAAGTTTCTTCCATCTTATATTTAATTTAATATATAGGTCTAATTTATACTTCCTCTCTAGTTTAAGTTTGTGATGTGAGAGCTATCTTGTTATGCATGTGTAATATATGAGTTTACCTAATTATTATGACTTGTATTTATAATAGGAACTCAAATCAACTTTGACTTAAGTCCATAGATCTACACTCGAGAGAAAGGATTGAAGGATCGATCGATATGATTAGTAGTGCTTGATTGACGACCTGTCATAAATTTAACTTGGTACCATGATTTGAAACCTAACATATCTAAATCCTGGCTCATGGCGAGTTAAACGAAAGTGTGTCTTAGTTGACTAAGTAGGTTTTTGTTGGATTAGTTGGATGTGAAATGAATATGAATTGCATAAACACAAGTATGAATATAATGCAAAAGAATTGAATGAACTTTATTGTGAATGATTAAGGTGTGAAAACGTAGTCTACATTGGTTGATTTGATATATACTTCTCCTGTTTATAGAGTTTACTAGGTAGTTATCACGTAACTGCCTCCCCCGAGATACAAGTGGCAATTATATTTCCTTCCACAATCTTGATGTGGGTATTAAGGGTGTTATGTGTTGCTATTAACTGCTACCAAGATAAGAACATGTATTTTATTTCACGTCGTCGACTTCTCAAGGTTAGGCTAGGACTATCTTGCTTACTGAATGTTCATTTTTTCTTCATGCCTCGTCTATATGGATAACTCTTCCATTTCCTCGATCAGATTTGTATTACATTCTTTGATCTGGCCTACGTAGGGTATATCATGTTATTATCTTGATACTTTTTCTTATGAGAGTAGTAGTATAATCATGACTGATTTAAGTAGAGTGTCTTGGATTTACAAGTAGCCTTCTCCTTTTGTATCTCGAGTACCTTTCTTTTACGTGCAATTTCAACTGTACAAGATACATAAGTAAGCTTTTGGGTTTTGGTTTTTCTTCTATATCCCAAGTTATTTAGATTGAAACTTCCATTACTGACTTTTTTCCGGATTTTTTGTCTTCAGATCTACTTCTTTTTTCATTTAATTTATTTTATTGTATTCTCGAAGGAGAACTTATCCTTGTACTTTTTTAGAGCTCGCCTAGCTTCTATCCAATGAAATTTTTTAGTTGTCAGATGGACGTTGACCGAAATATTGAAGAAACTCCTTGCAAGCACCAAAACGATGGTGGACATGGCCGAAAATGGGGGAGGATGATTATGTGACAAAGGGGGTTCTACCACGACTCTTCATAATTCTTTTGTATGTCCTTACGGTCGTGGTGATAAGGCCTTAGGTTGAGTTGGCAGTGGTGTTTATAATAATCCTACACCCGTGCCAACCTCTTTGTTACATGTCATCGCTTCAAGCAGTTAGAAGAAGGAGGAAGCACTTTCAGTGTCTTACATCAAAGGAAAGAGACTCTTAAATGGTTCAACTTCCCCTCTGGCTAAGGATATTTTGAGCGTAAGTGTCAAGCATCTTTGGACCTCCAATGAATTGGCATCCAACCTTCCCTCTTGAAAAGGTAACTACAGGACCCTCCCGACCTTTTTTGAGAAGGCTCTGACTCACCAACATGATTCCATAGACGACCATTTCAACTTTATTGAAGGTTATATACCAATATTTCAAGTGGCTTGCGATAAATTAAAGCAATCTGTTACTAAGCTTCGTCATGAGATGGCCAATATTACCGATACTATGACATTGTTTAAGGAACCTTAAGGACCAGATGAACGCTGAAAATGTTGCTTGAGTACTAGGTTACTTCTTCTGTTGTAATTTTGCCTTTAGATTGAAGTCTCAAATCAAATTACCCAGATAAGAACAATAAGAAATACTGCGAGAAATTAAAGAACACCAAGATTTTTGCCGTGGTTCGGTCAATTGACCTACATCCACGTTGAGCTCCAATGAGAATAGCCCAGTCACTATAATGCCACGAGTATTACAACGTTTCAGTACACTTCTCAATACAAACCCAAACGAATCGAATCAATCAAGCTTCAAACCTAAATCTCTAACCCTAACTATAACTATAAGGCTATCTAGTGATTAATCAAGATGATTATCACAAATTACAAGAGATATATCAATACCAGAAGCTAAGCTAACGGTTACAAGCAAAACCAGAGGTTAAACTCTGTAAAACTAGGGTTCCGAATGAGAGAGGCGAGAGAGAGTTGTGAGCGTGAAAGAGAATGGGTTATGACGCCGGTCAACCCTTCTTCTATTTATATGAGACTTAAAAAAGGACCAAATATGAGCCGTCAGATCTTTAATCAACCTCAAGGGACAAGATAGTGTCACGTCACCATGGGATTAAAAAAGAGTCAAACAACTTGATATGCACTTCACCAAATATATAATGTACCATATACATATATATTCTACATCTTCCATGCAGGCTCGTAAAAAGATGGATAAAGATTTAGACATATTCTCTTCGAAAATGTCGGAGTTGAAACACAAGCTTGCCTGTTACCCAGAGTTCCTTAAAGAGGCTGGGTCTAACGCTGTCAACAATATTAGAACCTCGGGAGAGTTTGAACTCGAAATAATGAGTTTCACCTGTTTGGGCTAGTTGGATGGATTGTTTCCTTCAAAATTGGGATAAACGGATGACTTTGGATCTTAATACTTTACGTATTGCACAGGATCTTGTGAAAATGCTCGGGGGTGCTTTTACTTTTGGAGAGAAAGAAGACCTTTCTCCACCTAAATAGGTATATCGGGGTAGTAGGAACCTTGACATCATGGATATCGTGCCTCCGCATTGTACAATTTGTGTTGACAAAGTGTTGTGCATTTAAATGGTCAGATTTTTTTAAATTTTATTTTTTAAGTTTTATGTTTCAAATTTGTGTCGATGTTTTTTTTGCAACTAATTTGTGTCGATGTTTTTTTTGCAACTAATTTGTGTCGATGAGGATAAAGTAGTAAACGTAGAAAATTGATTGGACTTATATTTGAAATGAAAATTTTGAAGTCATTTTTTTCAATCTTCTTAAGCCATCAGATTTGGCCTTTTGATCTGGCGTCACAAAGGTCAAAACATAATGACAAAAAAATACCTTTACAAAGATCATCCATATTTTGATAAAAATGTACAAGTTACTTCACTCTAAAACAATGATTAAAGTCGGAATCGTGAAACCCATTGAACACGCTTGGGGATGTAGCTCAGATGGTAGAGCGCTCGCTTAGCATGCGAGAGGTACGGGGATCGATACCCCGCATCTCCAATTAATAATTTTTTTATCATCTACTAGCAGGTTTAGCACGCACCTGTACCACGAATATTTAGCCTATACATTAATTTACAAGTGCATCTACACACAATTTAGTTCATCGAGTAGCTAAATTCCTCAACAAGATCTTTTAAAGATTCCACGATGAAATTACATAAACCCCAAAAATCGAGCTTCCAGGACAAAACCAGATTGAGAAAATGAGCTATAATTTGATACATAATTCCAAAATTCTTTCATCATTTGATTTAGTGCTAGTTATTATTACATTCCACACGCTGTAACCAATCAGCAAAAGAAATAGTAATAAGCACAACAAATCCCTTTTCCTATAACAAGTCTAATAAAGACACAATAAAAATTCCTCCTTCTTCCAGCGAAATGCTTTGCTAAAAAATTCATCATCATTCCACTTCACATCTACGAAACCTTTCATTACCCTTTAGAACATGAAAATGAGAGGGATACATGGTTAAAGCTAGACACATCAAACAGTTCCATGAATCTTTGATCTGAAACTCTTGCTTTAGTGGCAGCAAAGCGTTGATACTCATCAAACACAGCTGTTAAGCACCATGTTTGCAGTTTTCTCAAGCATCCCACTAGACATCCCGTTCGGTGCTGAATTAGAACAGAACAACGCAAATTTAATATAATTTCAAATTAAATTAGGAGATTGAGTCTAAAAAGAAAAGGGATATATATTACCTTTCCTCTTTTGCAATGAATCAATAGAGGGTGATTTCTAACGTCTGTATCAAGGAAAGGAGAAGTGAATATTAGTGAATCTTATTTTATTTATATATAAATCAATCGAAATTAGATAATTGTATCTTGATACGTGTTAATTTTGATTACCTATGACAACTTTAAGTGCTTCACGTATTGTGTGTTCTGGGATATCCATATAAGATTCCTAATTCACAATTCCACATTCAGTTGGCAGTAAATTACAAATCGAATAAAGTAATCACTTACTTTAGATCCTTCCATACCGAAATTGAACAATTTAATCCCATTTGTCTTCAAAAACTCCATATTTGCTTCTGGGTAAGGCTCAGGACACAAATATCTACATATACATATTGAATAAAATTGAGTTGCACTTGTAAATGAAAATTAAATACTATAGCAAATACATACATTATAGAGCGAAGACCAAGTGTCTGAAGGAAGGAGAAGTTGGAGGAATCAGGGAAACCTGAACGGAATATACCATTCTCCACCATAGCGAAGTTTATTGGACAAGTTAAAAGCTCTTCACTATTAGTAATATTAAACGATTCGTCTTCATGACCATTCGTGAACTCAACTACTGCAATTTCTAACCGGTTGCAAGTGTCTGCTGATTTATGGAATATCTCATATTTCATTGTTTGAGTTTTGAGTGGTTTAAGGTGGAGTTTTGTGGTATTTCTGGTTTTGTGGTTGGAGCGAGGTATTTATAGAGAGTTGTTGGTTGCTGACTCGTCACTTGCGTGGCGATGGTGGTTAATTTGTTAATATGCGCACCGTGAAGTGTGGTTGTTGGTGGTGGTGACTAGTGATTGGTATATATGAGTAATGTGTTCAACTTTTTTCTTTACTCAAAAAGTAATTTATTTTTGAGTAAATGCCTCATTTACCCTGAACTATACACGTCTTGACAGATTTCCCCCCAAAGAAAAAAATGCGACTGGATGGTCCTTAAACTATGTTCTCGTGACTCGATACCCCCTGTTAATGGAAACCGTTAGTTTTCGCCGTTAGTTTGTCACGTGCGCAAATTGTCGTGACATTTTACCCCATGTACTAAGTTTTTCGTGACATTTTATCCCCTGTACTAAGTTTTTCGTGATTCGGTGTCTAGGGTAAAATGTCAAGAAAACTTAGTACAGGGGGTAAAATGTCACAAAAAACTTAGTACAGGGGGTAAAATGTCACGACAATTTGCGCACGTGACCAACTAACGGCGAAAACTAACGGTTTCTGTTAACAGGGGACATCGAGTCACAAAAACATAGTTTAAGGACCATCAGTCGCAAAAATTTCTTTGGGGTGCAATCTGTCACAACGTGTAAAGTTCAGGGGGTAAACGATGTATTTACTCTTTATTTTTTTTATATGTATTATTAGACTCGTTTGGAAGTGTTTATTTGAAAATATAAAAATATTCTTAGAATAAAATTTAAAATATTTGAAAAAATTATTTATATATATATATATATATATATATATATGTGTGTGTATGAACGAAATCTAGGTCATGGGTTAGGTTTTAGAGTCTTAATCCAACTCAAGCATGTTTTCCTTAAAAAAATTGAGTTTGTAAAATTCACAACTCCTTCGTTACAACTCCAAATCACTCGTCGTCAGTGGCCACACAACCATAATTAAAAGACTTTTCTGGATATAAAATGGTTCCTTCAAATTCTTTGTATATTTTACGCAACATCGAAAATACTACACTTCTAAAATCTGGCCGGCAGCTCTTGCAGTTTCTAAAAACGGCTTCTTTGATCTTTTAACTCTTCATTTCGATTTTGATCTTCTTTCCCCAAATTTTTATCCATGCCTTGGAATCTAATATCCTCTAAAAGTAACAAATCTCCATAACAAGACAAGAATTGGAAAACTATCAAATAATAGGGAAAATCCCTTAGCTATGCACATAAGTCACCTAAAATGATATCTCGTAACAAGATTATTCAATCACAAATATGGAGACATCAAGACCCCCACCTCAAAGTTGTGTCGTCCTGACACAATATCTATCAGCTAAGTCAAGCGAGCATATAGGAAAGAAGAATGAAGAATGTAAGTAATAATCCTAAAGCAACTACTTTGCAATTTTCATGTAATAATATTTATAAACTAAATCATATATATACACTTATCATACAAACAATCAACACGGTTTAAGTTCAAGATTAGATTAGATTTGCAATGCACGCAGGATAAGTTTCTCTTAGTTTTATATGGAGGCTATAGATAGTTCATCGATCATAACATAGTATCCAATTATCCATCTAACTACTCTCTATTGGTTCAGTTCTAACTAGATCACGTAGTTAAGAATCATAAGGTCTTTAAGTTTGTATTGCTAGCATTAGGGATGGTATGATCGTATATTAGGATAATTTAGAGTGAGTTTTTGGTTCTATCCTCACTAGCCATCAACGAATCGCTCTGAAGCTTGAGTTTCTCTCATAAATGTTCACTCTTTACCCAAGTTTTTGATACACTTAATTAGCACCCCCAATAACCCAGTAATATCAAGATGATCACATGAGAATTTCAACTTTTCTGGTCCGATTCATATAATATTTTCATATCATTTTGTCTTTTGTAAGCCAACCATAACTTTCTTTTTGATGTGAGATGTCAATCTTCTTTTTTTCTCATATTCCTTTGTTTTTTAATCTTTTTTTCTTTTTCTTTCTACCCCAGAAAAAGGTTACAATATAAAAAAGTGAATCATTATCAAGAGCACACATAATCGCTTTCAATAAAATTAATTAGGAGTTGCGTTTGACTGTAGAATTTCTTGAATGTCCCCATTAAGCATACTTTTGATAAATCAATGATAGTAAATAGTGGACTTTAGGAGTTAGTATAAAACGCGCTTTAATTGCATGCAAACATAGATAATGGATAGGAAAAATAATAAACAATGCAAAAGAAGTAAACTTGTACTTAAGGAAAATGTTTGGTTTGTAGAACGTGAGATCTAAATTAGTAGAGAACCCACTTAGATATGAACTAGAGACGAACAATGTAACTAGGAAAATGATAGGGGCAATTATTTTTTAAGCCATTTGAGACCTTTTTAGCCTTCTATCCCTTGTATTAATATTATCTGTCTTAGCCTAATTTTGAGCCTTAAAGCCTTTTCTTTTGTCGCCACGATATAAACCCATAGCCCCTTAGTTTATTAGGCATATCCAAATGACCTTCACTTGAATCACGATCCTAAGACATGTCTCGAGCTTGAGTTTGGGGTGGTGGGTCCATCTTTTGGGAAATTACATTTTTGGGAGGGAATAGTATGTGTTTATATTAAAGCACAAATCCAGATGATGATATTATTTGTAACCCTTTGCCGGGATTGAAAAACAAATAAAGTGAAGAAAAATTCCCAATACAGTAGGATTCAGGAACCCGGGTTTCAAAAAACCAGGAACCTGGTTTCTCCTGTACAAAAAAAAAGAAAAAGAAAAGAAAAAGAAAAGAAAAAAAATGTGAAAAAGAAAAAATATATGATGAATAAAATACTCGGCAAAGTGGAATATTTCTGGAAATCATCTTAGATCAATTGGGTTAACTTGGGGATGCGAAATTAGTGCATCAAATGGGTTGAGTGAGAACATTATTCGAGTGTAAACTCAAGCTCGTGGACATTTGTTGATGGTAAGTGAGGAGAGAGCCAGAAGCTCACTTCAAATTTACCAAATATACATACCACATCGTCCCTAAGCCTACGCTAAAACCGTAAAGTCCTCGTGATTCCTAGGTACATGGTAAGTTAATAAGGAATATACTAAGTGGAGCGTTCAAAGCGAGTAAGTATCGAGGAACAACATATAGCCATCATATTGAGATAAGTACAAGTGTAACCTTTTAGCATTGTGAAGTTAATTTTATGACTGAAATTATTTGTGTTTGATTTTGCATGATTAGTGTATGTGTATATTAGTTCCTAAGGTTTGCTATATGAGATTTATTTTTAGTATTTCTTTGGGTGTATATATTTGCTTTTGCGTCTTTGCAATCACCATTTCCCTTTGTTTTTAATTTTACTTTGTCGGGACGACAAAGGTCTGAGTTTGGGGTCTTGATGTCTTGATGTCTCCTCTTTTGTTCTATTTATATGCCCTTAAATTTTAGTATTCTTGATTTATCAAACTTTTGCGCGTAATATGGTTTGTTATAGTGAAAAGTTTGTAGGTTTCTAATACTAGCAAGGAGAGGAATCGAGAATAGAAATCTTAGATTGTGTAAAGAAGTCAAAAGCTACAAGAAATATCCCGAGGAGCTGACAAATTTGAGTTGAAAATCTGGAAGGCTGATGGTAATTACTGATTTCGAGCCTTTTAAAGATGGATTCAGCCTCTGAGTTATGGAGAAGATTCGTGCCTTACGAAGAATTGGCAAGTTGAATGAGTCAATTCGGAGTTATATTGAGAAAGTTACAGCCGTTTTCGTGAAGGGTGTACATCAGTTACGGGATTTTGGGCTTGAAGAGTGGACTTGGGCCATTTAATATTTACATATTCTTTTAATTCATCCCAATTCCGATTTTTATAGTATATATAGGTTTTTAGACTTTGTTTTTACACACAATTCACTTTCCACAAAGTCAGAGCGTCAGAGAAAAAAGCAGAAGCAAGGATGAAGGAAAAAGCTAGAGCTGGAGACTTCAACATCTCCAAATCAACAACCATTCCAACCTCCTAATTAGGTCTTTTAATTTTATTCTCTTTCTGTTGAACATGAATTCCATTATTTTAATTTCTTCTTTCATTTTAATTTCAATTATGAGCTAAGTCTTTATTGTACTTGAGAATCGCAACATGGGTTGAACCCAATTTTGAATAATTAGTGTTTCCCAATTTGGGATTTTGATTTAAATTGAGTTTTTGTTCTTCGTTGGAATTTACTTTGAACTTAATTATTATTTTTAGCGTCATGAACTAGGAATAAGTAATAGTACCTAGACTATTTCATATAGTGGCGTATGGATCACCTTGACGGGGGGGGGGGGGGGGGGGTGGGGGGGGTGGGGGTTGGGTATATAACTAAGTAATCACCGATGGTATCCTCCAAAGTCCTTGACATGCTTGACTAGCCATTAGCCAAAAAGGTAATATTTAATCATCCGAAAGTGGTTTTAATCACCCTAACGGGGTGTAGAAGACTGTAGGAGAGCTTTTAGGTCCACCTTGACGGGAGCTAAGAGATTTTAGAATCCCGACTAGCGTAAGAATAATAACTCAACCCTTAAAAAGGAAACATTAATTAGAAAAGATTGCGGTAAAACCCTAGCGTGACTCAAGTACTACTTTTCTCTCGCGTCTACCTCATTTTACTTGCGTTATTTACATTCTAGTTAATTACTTTAGTATTTAATTTAATTTTGCGCTTTAGTTGTTAATCAAAAACCCCAACAAAAATTATATCTTTCATTTTCCAGTTATCTGCAATTATTTCACTAGTAGATAACATTAGAGTCAACCAATCCGTCCCTGAGAACGAACTTGTTTATCACATATATTACTTGGGACAACTGTACACTTGCAGTTCGTGGTTCCTCTATCTTTAGCATCTATTTAATAGCACACAAGGACCCACCACTCCACCAATAAATTTATACATATTTTTCAGAGAAATGTTTAGAAAATGATTGATTTTGAAGAGAAGTGTATTACCATGAATCTAAGTAATAAAAGATCATTGACAAAAAAAAGTAATAAAAGATTGTAAAGATATGCATAAGGGTATTGAGATTAAACTCCTTTGATTGGGCAATTTGTGAAGCTACACAATGATCAAAGATGTATTCCACTAGAACTCTCACTATATACTGAAATTTTAATTATTTAAATTAGTCTCCTATCCAAATATTATTATGAGAATTTAGTAATTGTTACCTTCAATAACAAATATATTACATATGAATAAATATTAAACGAAATAACTATATATCCCTACAATATACTTTAAACTGCACTATAGGTCCCTATAATATACAAACCTTGCACTATAAGTCCCACTAATATGTCAAAATTTCACTATAGGTTACTATATTAGTTTTTTAGAGTTAACTGCACTATATGTTCTATAAATAAATTTTAAACAATTTAAAATAAAGATCATAGCAAAAAAAGTTAATATATCTTTAAAACACACGTGTACGTTATAATGCGTTGACGAAATAACAAAAAGTTCTTTCTACCCTTGTAGCTCCAAAACTTATTTTGAATCTTTCTCGCAACAGCATGAACTGGTTCATCATGATGACGTATCCTGATCCCTTCCCTTGCAAGTATCGAAAAAGCTCTCTCATCCACATCTCCTAATTCTCCATTAAATCTCTTCCTTTCAAACGATTCTAGTCTAGAAAGTTCATGAATCATCACATCATCTTGTGTTGCATTTCTCACAACAGCTAAAGTATCCTTCATGGAAGATCTTCATCGCTTATTAAACTTACAGTCCGTTCACGTAACACACATTTTCGCCTTCTTTTTTCACTTTTAGTTTAAGCGATGAAAGATGACAACTTAACGAAGATTTTCCGCTAAATACCATGCGATTCCTTTGTGTCTGTTACTTGATGCTAAATCTGCAGGTGTTTTTATTTGATTTGTGTTTTAAACTCGGATCTGTTAATGCTCCTGTATTTGCCCCTAGAGAGATTAGTAAAACCACTGTTCGTTCCCTACAATTCAATTTTTTTGATATTTTATCAAACTCTTATATACACACAGTCCAAAACTCTTATATCATATATTAAAATATTGCATTGCAGGTCCCTATATTATGCAAAAAATGCACTACAGGGCCCTATATTGTGAAAATAATTGCACTATAAGTCCCTATATCATGAAGAATTGCACTACAGGTCCCTATAGTATGCAAAAAATGCACTAGAGTTCCTATATTACGCAAAATTGCACTATAGGTCTTTATATTAGGCAAAAATTATCCTGTACCATCTATGGAAGAGCTTGTCGCAACATCTGAAAGAAGGATCTGAATCCGAGATCCTGGGTGGTGGCAAAGGTGTGATAAATGAACGATATAAAAGCACACATACCTAACACCACTACGAGACACTCATTGCAAGTGCACAAATATCTTGCAAGTAATAGTTGATAAATAAGATTCGTTCTTAGGTATTTATCAGTTAGCCCAAACTTATGTTCAGATATAAGCATAGAAGAAATTAATTGTTTAAATAAAAAGGAAATATTTATTGGGTTTTCAAATAATAATGTAAATAATAAATTAAAATACTGATGAAAATGAATAAAAAAAGAGAATGAAGATGAGATATAGCTTGGGTCTGCTAGTATGCACCTATCTTCCTAAATCACTATTCTAATTATACAGGTGAATTGAACATAAGTAAGTAATTGGAATTATATAATCCCTCTATCTCCCTTCAATTTAGCTTAGAAGGCAACCTCAACACTACCAAGGGACTTGGGTAAGGGGACCTTTCGTAGAGACCGGTGGTGAAATTTAATCCTATAGACTATCTAGTAAGGCAAATCCATCAGGATCACTACCCTAGATGATCATTTGTCTTTTTAAACAATTGAATCCCCTGCCAGGGTGACAATCCTGATCACTAAAGGCAGTCCTAACGTGATCAAGGCTACGACTGGAATAAAGGCAAACTCAAAATACAGTTATAAAGCCAGCTCAAATCAATTAAATACAATCCCAACTAACATTGAATAGGAAAATAAAATTCAAGGATTATATATATTGCAAACCCAAGTTACGACAAAATTAGTTCATAATAAAAGAAATAAAACCAAAGAATAAAAATATTAGAAACATAGTTAAGCTAAGAATCTAATACAAATTACCCTAATAATAGGAGAAAAATGATGGAGAATAGGAGTTGTGATGCTCTAACTTCTATTGCTTCTACGTCAAGTCAACTTGCTTTCTCTCTGATAAATTCTATAGAGGTTGCGAATGAAAGGACTTGTTTCTTAAGTCAAACACTGATATATATAGGTGTATGGACAAAATCTAGGTCATGGGCTAAGTTTTAGAGTCCTAATCTAATAAAAAGTGGATTGGTTGGCCAATAGAGTTTGTAAAATTCATAACTCCTATATTACAGTTCCAAATCACTCGCCGTCAGTGACCACTCGACAGTAATTAAAAAACCTTTCTATATATAAAAGGCTTCTTCAAATTTCATGTAGATTTTACGAAGCATCAAAAATACCACACGTCCCAAATCTGGCCGACAGCTCTTGCACTTTCTAAAAACAGTTTCTTTGATCCTTTAACTCTTGTTTTCATCATTGATCTTCTTTCCTCAACTTCATATCCATTTCTTGGAATCTAATCATCCGTGTACCTACGAGTTTCACACTTAATACAAATTACACAAAAAATGCTCTAAAGTAACGAATCTCCAAAACAAGACAAAAATGAGAAACTATCAAATAACAAGGGAACCCCCCTCAGCTACGCACATAATGCACCTAAAATGATGTCTTGTAACTAGATTATTCTATCACAAATATGGAGACATTAATATATATATATATATATATATATATATATATATAAACTAGTTTTATTAAATTAGAAGAGACATGCGTACAAGAGAACATGAATATAATATTTTAAGACCATAACAAGAGTATAAACAAGAGAAGGGCAGTTAACTACTCACAATATGTGGGTAAATCCTCCATCCCAAATGTGTTTCTCTCCATTTTCATGAGTAGCTAAACATCTCTCGGTTTGGGATGTTATAAATGGATGTAATTCTGTAAGATTATTGATTGATTATTTGATGGATTTCTAGAAATTATTATATGTTATCTTTCCGTGCTATATTATGATTATACTTGCTTTTTTATGAGAATTAACGCTTATTTAGTATTAATGTAAAGTGCTCATATTGGAAGTATTGCTTGGTTCTATGTAATATAAACCGTGAGCTTATTTAATGAAATAAGAGAGTTAATGGGTATTAAAATCAAACTGTAATAGCCAACTATGTTTCCATAAGATATCTACTTAGGGCTCCAATTCTACCATTTATGTAAATGGGTGACTAAATTCCATGATAAGACCGAGCATATAAGTAATAGTGTCATGATTGTGTCTGGACAAAGAAATATGTAACTAGTCATATCTAGAGTTAGAATTGCTATTCTAATAACACCCTAGACCACTTTTTCTTCTGTTATTTCACTTTATTTATAATTAAAATGAATTAGTAAACTTTTGCTTACTACTCAGGTTTTATAAAATCCCACATTGTTGAATATATATAGACAAACTTATACATAGTACCCTTCCAAGGATCGACCATTGGCACCATGAGAGTGGTAAAGACAACATAATACTAAAATTGATAGTATCATGTAAATAAACATGACTGATAGTAATTTTGTAATAAATTACTAATTTTACAAAAGATATCAGTATGCCCATATTTGGGGGGTAAACGTGTTCACGTGTTTTCTACCCATACCCCTTTATGTCTGATCTTTTTTCCTTTCTCAACTTCCTTGTGCATATACCATTATGGGGTTTCTCAGTGAGCTTGGGTGAAAACCTGTACGGTTCTCACAGACATAGATAATTAAATAGAAAAAATATCCACCAGAAAAGAGTGTAATTTTTTCTGTTGTAATTAGATTAAGAAAATGACTCAAAATAGAACAATAGTATTATGGTTAATGGTCGTTAGATATGAACGATCACACTTCATACTTGTAAAACACGACTAGAGACAAAAGAAGGTGTTATCTTGATGTCACTTTGATGTCTTCATATTTGTGATATATTAATATAGGTTTGAGACATCATTTTAGGTGTATTTGATTAATTGTTTAGGTATTTTTCACTGTTATTAGATAAATTCTTAATTCAAGTCTTGATTTGATGATTTATTACTTTTCGAGCATATTTAGTTTAATTTGTGTGTCAATGTGAAACTCTTAAGGTTTATGGAATATTATTAGATTCCAAATCAATTCTAAGGAGTTAAGGAAAAAAGATCCATGAGAAATCAGGAGATAAAAGGAAGAAAATTTGAATTAGGATTGGAAAAGCTGCCAAATAAATCTGCTAATTCTGTAACTACGTCCACTAAGGTGAAGATATTCCAAATCAGCCGATATTTTGGACGATCCTTTAAAGTGTTAGATAGATGTTTTTGCTGCTGTCGTTTTGATATAAAATGGGCAAAATTTGGCCCAGAACGAAGAAGATATGACCGAAATAGTGAGCAGTGTTTAACTTGTCCTATATTTTAGGAAACAAATTTGAATTAAACTTGGACTCCAATTACTTACCTTCCACTCCAAGATTTCGACCTAGGGTTAGAACACACCTATAAATACACCCTCTTATCATTGTAAACATGTCCTTGCTTAATTATTAGTCCTTAATCTCACGAAACATTATCAGGAGAAGCAAGTTGATGGTATATATCTTTGTTTTAGTTTATTTCTTGTTAGCATAACTAATTTTCCCATAGAATGGGTTTTTGAAAGTCCTAGAGGGGGGGGGGGGGGGGGGGTGAATAGGATTACTAATAAGATTAATGCCTAATTAAAAATCTTTTGGACAATTATAAGTTTAAGAAAGAAACTTCTAAGTCAACTAATATATCAAACTCCTAAGGGATCATACAATGGATAAGCTAAGAGGTTCGATATATAAGTGATACAAGTAAAACGAGTTTCTAATCTCTTACTACTCTAGATGACAATATGTTAGATAAACTAGATAATCAATATCACAATATTCATGCTAGCATATTATCAAACATATAAAGTGCGGAAAGTAAATAGAGTAGGGATAGAAAGATACACACGATTTATAGTGGTTTGGTTTCCCTACATCCACTACCTAAGGAAGCCTCCTTAGGATTTCAAGCTTTTCACTAAGCTCCCGTGTCTCTCTTAACCGGGTCGAGAACACAATAACCCTTACAACCTCTTCGATAACACGAAGGACAACCTCTTCGAAACCACGAAGGAAACTCTTGTGTAATCACAACACAAGGATTCCGAGTATACTCCCGATACTCAAATTCTCTCTTAACCTATCTATTACAAGAACTAGACTTAAGAGGATAAATACAAAGTGTTTAAAGGGTGAAACAACTTTGCTAATGAACTCCTAAAGAGATGATAATAACTTTGAAGCTCCTTTGATTTACTCCTTGAATGAGTAGATATGACAATTATAACTCTTGACACCTTCTTGGATGATAACAATAAAGCCCCTTAATGTATATGGGTTGAAGGTGTAATTGTAGCCTTGAAAGACCTTCAATTTATAGCTGCAAAATGCTCCCAACGGTCATAAGACTTGTCTCCAACGGATATATTAATATCCCCAACGGATCTATTCCTTTTGTCTTCATTTTGCTGCAGAAAACCCTAACCTGCGGTGCACCGCGGGGTTGGTGAGGTGCACCGCGCCAACTTTTGCTTATTGCTCATTTTCTAGTCCCGGGCTAGCCATGCTCCGTGAAGTGGTCCGCACATCTGCGGTGTACCGCACCCAAGGTCCGGTGTACCGCGCCAAAGGTCTAAAACACCTTTTAATGAGTATATCTTTTACTACGATGCTCGGATCAGAAAACTTTCTTCACGAGAGTTGTAGAGAACATCATTCTAATAAACTTTGTAGTTGATCACTAAAGCTAATTCTCAATGTACACAAAGATAAGGTTAAAGGTATTTGTATGAGAATTAGTTTCTTAAGATAAAACAATAAAGCTTTGATCTAAATGATAAAGAATGTGTTTTTGATGAATTAGAGTGCAAGATAGAATATGTATAACAAGAATAATTAGCACACTAAACACAAGAGGATTTGTCACATTAAAACAACCTATTAAGGGAGGCTATATGCCAACAGTTTTGCATATGTATAATCTTTGAATTCTATGTTCTTCTATCTAAGTTTGTTTGGGAAAAACCTTTTTAAATCGATTAAGCTTCTTAACTTTATATTTGTTTTATGTGTTTTGATGTATTGATTTATAGTTCTTGCTAGTGCATGAGTATAGACTACCCCATTAATAGCAGTTGGACGGTCACTTGGAAGAGGTGTCTAATTGTTGAAACACCACAGAAAAGTTTAGTGTGCGGTAGTGATCCTGACGGGCTTGCCTAACTGTATAGTCATCAGGGTTTGATTTAACCACCAATCATTGCGCAGGGTCCCCTTCCCAAGTCCCTTGATAATTGTTAGGTCTCCACCTAAGTCCACCCGAAAGGGTGTTAGGAGGAATATAGAATCCTGGCTACTTACTTTAAGAGCTTTAACCACCTTATAACTAGTAGAAAAAATAGAAGGATAAGTGCATAGACACAAACCTGAGCTATATCTCTCATGTTATTCTTACATCTTTATTTTATTTTATTTGCATTAGTATTAGTTTAATCATTATCTACACAATTATTCATATTTCCTTTCATGTCTTTTTATTCCTCGAAACTATTTCTTACTACGCCTCCTTCTAATTCATTCGTATAACATATTAAGTCCCAGAGAACGAATCTTACTTACTATTAAAACTTGCATACGATCTGTGATACTTGTAGTGATTAACGTGATTGGTTAGGATGATAGTTCTTATCTTTTATTATCATTATTTTATCACACCCTACCAGCCACCAAGTTTTTGGCGCCGCTGTCGGGGACTTGTGTCTCGTTAGTGTGTGGGTTTAGTTTTTAGTGTAGTAGTTTTAGTTATTTTTTAAGATTTATGCTTTCTTTTTGTTTTTGTCTCTTTCAGGTTTTGGTGTATGCTCGAGGATCCTGAAAGTGTATTCAAGGCTTACAACAAAGGTTTGAGAGAAGAAAAGAAGCAAAGAGAAGCCTTGTCTGAAGTACATGATAATTTACTTCCACTTGAGAGAGATCAAAACAAAAATAATAACAATCAACCTATCGCTCAAGTAATAGCACCACCAAGAGGAGAGCCAAGGAATAGTCAACGTCGCGGACAAGATCTCCCAGGCTTGGGAGTACTTTTCGACTGTAACCATTAGGGTATCGTCCTCCAGAGATCCAAAATATAAAGTTCAGGCCCGATGCGGGTATGCTCAGTCAATTTACAAGATATGGACTCTATACTGGTGCAACAATTCAAGATCTGGTAAGAGCGGTCCACAAGTTTATGCAGATTTGTGATGCCTTCAATACTTTAGGCATTACACGTGAGCAACTGTATTACCATACGTTTTTGTTTCTTTTGACCGGAAGTGCTGCTGATTGGCTAGATAGACAACCACCAATTACAATTAACACTTGGGATGAACTACAAGCCGCATTTATTAACCGTTTTTATCCGAAGATTATGAGATTAAAAGATCAAATGGAACTTGCTAGTTTTCACCAAGAGAATGATGAAAAAGTAGGAGACGAATGGACAAGGTTTCAACAAAAGTTAGCAAGATGTCCTCTCCACGGGTATACCTCATCTTTACTGTTAGCTATGTTCTATCAAGGTATTAATGAAGAAAGTAGATTGAGGGTTGATAATCTTGGAAGAGGAGGATTTGTGTCCATGGATCCTACAGAAGCTGCAAAAGGTATGGAACGTAATATAGAAACCATAAAGAGTTGGCCAATTGCACGAGATCCTATTACAAATACCAAAGGCACACTTCGATTAGGTACGGAAACTACTCATTCAGCTAAATTAGCAGCATTAGAAAATCAAGTCAAGCAGATGAAGCTTGAAATGGACCAAAAACGTCAAAATTTAGCTGCAACAAATGTAGTGCAAGAAGTGCAAGATTGTACACGTTGTGAAGTATCAAATCATACATGCGAAGAGTGTGAAGGAAATCCAACATCTGTTTACTTCATATCAAATCGAGGAAATTACCAATTTGGTAATAGAAATCATCCATGTATGTAGTATTCAAATCCTCAAGGGGCTGCATATCAAGGTGATTATCAACCACGTCCCCAGAACAACACTTATCAACATAGAGGTTAAGGTCTGTATCAAGGAAATCAAAATTATAATAGACCAGCTCCTCTACAACAACCAATCCATGATGCTTATACCGATAATCTAGCTTAAAAAGCTTTACCACAACATCCTCAAGAAGGAGTAGTATCAAAGAAGAAATTACAAGACTTTATGGATCTAGTTACAAGCAACATTCAAGTACATTACGCGAAGTTCAGAGAAAAAGAAGCCTCAATTCAGATCTTAAGCGCACAGATGAACTAAATAGAGAAATCTGTTAATGCTTTTCTAGAAGCAAGAGGGGTAAAATCCATTGAAGAAGGTGATGAATATGTCGGGTTTGAAGCATGTAAGGAAATCTACCTTGAAACAGAAAAGAAAGAGGAATTACCACTTGCTGCAGAAATTGTCGTGGAAGTTCCAGAATTTGAAGAAGAATCAACCAAGCCTAGCCCCAAAGTATCTGACTTCGTAAATCTTCTCAAGGACATGCAAGAAGAGATTAGATCGGTCATTGAACTATAAGCTAGTAGAGCATTAGAGAGAGAGTAAGAGGCCTCAAATGAAAAGAAAGAAGAAGTTGCACCAGCTGTGCAAGAAGAGAATAAAGAGAAAGAAGAAAAGAAGGGGGCTCGCCACCAATAGTTCCAGCAATGTCACCATCCATTCCTATGACAAATCCAAAGGTTGAAAATGAACTCAAGGAATTGTAGAGGCGTATAGTCTAGAGAAAATGAATGCCCAGATGATTGAGATTGCAAAGAAATGGTTTACACGACAACATATATTCACACAAGTTATTCCAGAGAAAGAAGCGAGTTTAGAAGCCAGTAAACAGACTATGGCTCATACTGAGAGATTCTCGAGAAGAATTGAAAAAGAGTTACCACTCAAGCTCAAATATCCACGATGCTTTAATCTTCCTATTCAAATTAGGGGTATGGCCAAGTCCGTGTTGGATAGGCTTGGCATCAAGAAGGTGGAAAAAGCTCCCGTGAACTTACAATTTGCGGATAGCCCAATGACAAATACATAGGGAACAATGGAGGACGTTCATGTCCAAACATGTAATATCACTATCCCGAATGACTTTGTTATTCTTGATTATGATGCAAATAAGCAGGTTCCAATAATACTTAGAATACAGTTCTTGGCCACAATTCAAAGTATCATCAACTTCCAGGAGGGGAAAATTACCCTTTCGTGCTAAAAACGTATCTGAGACATTCTATGTCTAGGGTAAGAAACCAAAAAAGTTAGATCCCACAGTTCTTGTCATCCACATTGCTACCAAGTACAGAGTCCCAGAAGAAATCCATGCAAATCCTGTGGATACCAGACCAATGAGTGAGTTTGGGGTCGGCCATGAAGTTGTATGGAAAGCCCGCAAGCCAGAGAATAGGCCACGCAATCAAAGATTCGTGGATGAGACCATTTGTCATCACATAAGTTGTTCTGGCAAAAGTGATAGAGATCAGCCCCAAGAGGGGTATCAAACGGAGATTACTTAATATGGTTGTGTTATTTCTTATATAGTTAGGAATTATTTTCGCAACTTGATTGAGGCTGAATAAAAGGATATAGAGGCAAGAAATTTGGTTGAAGCAGAAGCTCAAGGTGTTTTGTGTGGTTGCGAGATAGCGAAAGGTTTTTCTACCAATTCAGCTATTATCGAAAGTGACTGTAAAGTGATAGCTAAACCTTTAGCTACTAGGACCTCTTGTAATATTCTTAAGTGTTGTTTTTTAACGTTTTTATGTTATTTAATATAAGCAGTTTAAAAAAAAGGACACCTTATTTTTTAACTTTTTCTATACTTATTAGAAATAGAGTAATGATATATATCATCCAAACACCACCGAATGACGTGACGTGAATTGGTTGGTAATAAATCGTTAATTAGATCAATAAAATAAATAGATTAATAATTTATAACCAACTAATTCATATTATATCATTAGATGGTATTTAAATGGTAAGTTTTTGAATGGTATATGTAGTTAGTGTTTGAAATATCATTTCAAACTTTGAAACATACCGGCTCTTTAACGTCTTATTTTCCAAATTTAGTTCAATGTAAGAAAGATATAGCAGTCGCCGGTCACTAAGAGTAATGAATTATTGGGACAATTATTGACTTTATCGTGGTTTTAAATTTAAAAAAAGGATAGGGACAATGAGTGACAACATAAACGGCACGAAACAAGTGTGTACGATTTGATTTTTGATCAACTATTTTTCTATGTTTTCCTTTGGCGTGTATGATGACTATTTTTTTTTTTCAAATGCATGATGACTATCGACTTGTTTTGCAAACACAAGCACACATATCGACATGATGAGACACCTTAATTGTTTTTCTTTCTAGGAGTACATCCTTAATTGTTTTGAAAGAGGAGGCATGTTTATGTAGTACTATATATAGGGGTGAAAATCGGATCTGAAATTTCCGATTTCCGACTTTTTCGATCCGAAAATTCTGATTTCGGAACAACCTTTTACGGTTCCGAAATTCAGAATTTCCGATTTTCGATTTTTCCGAAAAAATAGGACCGTAATTGAAACTACATATAAATTTCCAAAATTTCTGGGTTTCCCGATCCGATTTTATTTCTGAAATATATTTCCAATTTTTATTTTTGATTGTATTTCTGATTTTACATTTCCTATATTAAATTTATAATAATTATTAATATAAAGAAAAAAATATACAATTAGAAATGTTGAAATTTTTCATAACAAAACAAGAAAAAAAATCTAAACATTGAAAAATTGATATACAATAATACATTTTTTTTTATATCAGGAAAATAAAGAAAAATAATAAACCTGATAATACCTAAAAAATAGGGTAACCTATTTCTTCACATTTTACATTACCTTCCCACGAAGCCCAATATCTGTTTTTTATGTAATTTGAAAAGTAATTCACAGTCATTGTTTTTTTACCTTTTGTTACTTATGTTACTTCTATTACTGTTCTTTTAACTTTTGTTACTTATGTTATTTCTATTTTTGTTCATGAAGTTTACAAGTTAACCTTTTTAATTACTGTTACATGAAAAGTTTTATAAATTTTGCTTTTAACTATTTTCGTGTAAGTGATAAACTATTGCTCCGATTTTCAACCTTTAGTCCCGCAATTTTCGAAACAAAAGTTCCGAAATTCCGAACCCAAAATTCTGAAATTTCCGAACAAAAATTTTCGAAATTTCCGTGCCGAAATTTCTGAAATTCCGAATTCGGAATTATTTTTTCCAGTTCCGAAAAATTGGATAGGAATTGGAACAGAAAAAAATCTATTCCGAAAAAAATAGGAATTTTACCGAAAGACCCTTTTTCCGATTCGTTCCTTCCGATTTCCACCCATAACTATATACTATCTCCATCTTGGAGTAATAGTCATTTTAATAAAAAATATATTATTTTATAATATATGTCAAATTCAAAATTTCTAATACAAAATAAATATCACTTTTCTTATTCTATCTTATTTTTAAAAATTCTCATCAACTAATTAATTATTTTTCTTTTTTTTAAATAAGGATATGTTAGTCATTTTAATTTAAATTTTTTTTCTAAATTTTTTAATATACGTGAAAAACTTTAAAGAGTATTACTTTTTCCGATAAATGTAGTAAGTAAAGTATTTCAAGATTTAAAAATATTACGTAAATCAATAATAATCTCTTGATAATATATACATATTGATAGTCTCGATTATTCTATATGATGAATATCGACTCAACTATGCCCTCGACTGATCCAATGGGTCAACCTAGATGCTTGACCAGTCTGGGAAGAGCCTCTAAGCACCCTAACCCGAGGGTACGAGCCAATTGCGATAGTTAGTTGAGGAGCATGCCTTTCGCCGAGTGTTCCCAAAAAAAAAGCGACAAAAGCACGATCTCAACTTTTGGGCTATTTCCATCTATGAATACTCATTACACCTAACAAGGGGTAATTTTTACTATTTATTATCACAATCACCTTTGTTCCATATAATTCCCTCGGTCCAATACAAGTTTGATCGTCAGAGTGCTATCAGGAGGCACCCATCTCTGTGGTCCCAAACCTTGTTCCTGATTTCAGGTATTTACCCCCGGATAAAAGCAAGATCATGAAACCATTAACCTATTATCGCAAAACTTCTACACTAAGAGCTAACATTTTGTGTATTTTTATTGAAAAGGTATTCCACGCGTTATCAATTGGTGTCGTATGTGAGAATATCGAAACATTTATAAGCCTATTTAGAAACTACTATGAGAACAAGATTCAGACGAGACTTGTCGAGACAAGTAGAGATTAAGGTATCACTCCCAACAGTTTCTTATGACAAAGGAGAATCCCTACGGTAGCCGAGAATGAAGACCACTCGGAAGATGACCTTGTGTTTCCCCTTAATGTTGAGTATAACCAACATACATCAAGGGAAACACAAGTGTCTAACCCACATATATCAAGGAAAACAAAAGTGTTTATCAATCAATTGGTGGCCGAGCCAGAGATGTTTCACACAAAGGTGACCCAATATTTGGGGAAATTATTGTAAAAAGATGTCGATCAAATACAAATTCCACTAGTACGACCACACAAAGGTCATTATGTCATAAATGTCCAAGACAATTCCATCTAGCAAAGTGTAAGAAAATACACTAGAGAAACTGAAAGGCACTAGAGCCTGGTAAATGAAAGTCGAGGAAGAGAAAAGTATGGTAGGAGAGAAGAGTATCGAAGGAGAAGAATCCTGAGTAAACCATGGGGAATAATCCATGCTGACCAATATCGCTTATCAATATATAATTCCTTTCTCATGGATAATACTCGACAATGTCATGCCACATAAATTCAAATTGCTAATGGATGTGCATATCAGTGTCTTTTAGAGGTATATAAAATATATCACATCGTTAGATGCCACTTATTGTAGAGTCTTCCCCTCCACTCAATCCGGCAATTCTTAGAAATGGTTTTCCAATATGTTGCCACACTCTATCAGAAATTTCATTCAGTTGTCTAGTAGATTGCTAGCTCAATTCCCTATTAAAAAACTAGGTAGACAAATTCCTCTCTACTTGACCTTTTCCAATGAAAAGGGGAAAGTTTACAGACCTCTATAGATAATTTTCCCTAGAATTTTTCCTATAATATTGATGATGAAACCCAATATATTATCTATAATTCTTTTACTCGAGGCATTTATGAACCATGATTATAAGATCTATTTGGCTTCTCGACCACAGTATAATCTATGTGACATGACTGCAGATTTTAGATCTTTTGTAGCAACTAAGGAATTTCAAAGAAAAACACAAGACATGTGCATGAAAGATAAATTCTGTTGAATGAGAACCCAATACGAAGAATGCAAGAAAATAACGTTCTTCCTAGAGGACGTAAAGGTCACCTTGAAAATGATAATCCTGGAGGAAGTAGGGATCGCTATGGTTAAGAATTCCAGAACTATGATCGAACCCTGTATGGTATCATATGTAAAACTGAGAGTGGTACATACGTAAGATGCACACCAAAGATGTTTTCTAACCCATGAATTGGGGATACGTCAGAGTATTTCAATTTTTTATAAAGACTACGACCACACGACCAATGATTTCAAGTAGTTGGACAAGGAAATAGATCGGCTAAGAGCATTGGGAAAATTACCAAACCCTTACAAGGGATGTGACCAAACAACACATCCAAAAGAAAGTCAAGGGAGACACCAACACCGATCCTAGTCACCCGCCATTGAGATATACTCCGCCTAGCAACCAGCTAGCAAGATGACGCCCTAAACCACCTGCACAAGGTTATAAGTTCGAGGAAACTACTATACATGGCAGACCGAAAGGTAGAGGGTTAAGGAAACAGAGAAAGGACCATATCTGACATGTCAAGTATCATGATTACAGTTGGTAATCACTCCAATGGAGATGACATTCGTTTCATCTACATAAATACGAACATGCCGGTATTTACTCTTGTTGATCCGCTTGTAATACCGGTCGTGATAGGTTATTATTTAATGTGTCGATATTAATTGACACACAGAGTTTGGTTGATTTACTATATACTACCATATTCAACTAATTGAAAATTAAGCCTAGTGCCATCCGACCTTATCATGACCCGATCAAAGTATATTCCGACAAGAGATTCTAGCTATCCGGAGACGTTAAACTACCGATAAATGTAGGAACGAGTGACCTGTCAAAGAACATACTCGTATGTTTTTATAGCATAATACAATTCCAAGTGCCAGACCATCCTCAAATAGCTTTGGGTGATAGTATTGACTTACGGATGTCTCCTCATTTGTGAAAATAAAATCTATTTCTGAGACATCATTTTAGGCGTATTTATTAGTTTATAGGTCGATCTTAGTTTAATTTAGTGCACTTTCCTATTTTGAGTCTTGATTTAGTAACATATTATTTTTAGAGCATATTGGGTTTAATTGTTTATTTAGTGTGAAGCTTTAAAGATAATTATGGAGATTAATTAGAGTCCAAGTCAAAGACTACAAGATATGGAAAGAGATTAGCATGGTAATTGGAGATAAGGAAACAAAAGCTAAAATTATGGAAAAGGAAAAGATGCCTAAATCTGAATTTCTGCAGCTACGCCTAAAGAAGTGGTGATAACTCCAAAACCAAGCCGATTTTGGAAGATTCCTTTCATAGGGACGTAGATAATTCTGTGACAATTATTTTGGTATCTTATGGAGCAAAAACCGACCAATAACGAGGAAGATATGCTCAAAACAAGTCAGCAGTAATTATCTTTATTTCCATACGAATTTGAGTTGGGCTTGGAGTCCATTACTTAACCTCTCCTTCAAGAAACGAATTAGGTCAACATATACTTAACACTCTTAAATCATCCTTGGCCAGACCTTAAGGCCAAGAGGAAGCTGCAACACAAGAGAAGAAGTCTGGAAGGAGCAGAACACCATATGTCTCCTTCAACCTTTGATTCTGTAATTCTTTTCTCTTCATTTCTTTGTATGAATTAATTATTTTTAGCTTGAGTTTTAGCATATATGTATGAACCCTAGTTTTGATTGACATCTATCTAATTTGGGAATTCTATGTTTTAAATTGAATTATTGTTTTTATTCTCTGTTTATGTGTTTGGATTTATATTTTGTGTTCTTGTGGAACCTAGGCCATATAGAATTACCATCTAGTAGTTAGGTCACCATTGACAACGGTGTTTAATTACATGTTTAGCACATAACGTCTAGTATTCGGTTTAGATCTGACAAATCAAACTACCTAGATAATCACCCTGGTTTAGTACATGTTACTATTTACCAATTACAGGAACAGTTTGCTTAGGAAGCCTTATTGACACAGGTAAATCTTATTTAAAACTACCTAGCGTAATTGGAACCGATTATTGAAATACTACATAATTCACCCTTACATGTTTAGAACGGCAAAACTAGTAGGGATTATATGCTATTTACTCAAGCTAAACGTTCATACTATCTTCTTTTCTTTTCTGTTATTTAATTTTCTGTCTTTTAATTTATTAGTTTATTTTTCTTTATTTAAAAACAAAATAAAAATCTATTTTTCTTTCTTTCTCTTGCGTATTATTTTTTCTATCTGTCATATTTGCACTTGATAATTTGCATAAGTTCTCTCTAACTTTCATCAGTCTCTGAGGAACGAATCTTCTTATCATTAAAACTTGCATACGTCCTGTAATACTTGCAGTACCGTGTTAGCTTAGGGTGTTTATTTGCATCTAAATTATATCATCTTTTTATCACATCTTAGGCCACACCACTTACCATATCACTATGGAGTTCTTGACACTAAAAGGAGTTGTGGTCATTAGAGGAAACTAGACATGCACTCGGGAATGCTATTTTAATTCACTCAAAGGACATAATATTTTTTTAATTTACCTTCCCAGAGGAGGGCTTATGGCGAAGCTAGTCACGGTTAAAAAATTGGTGTAAATGCCTATCGATGGAATAGATTGGCGAGTGGCGGCGGAAAAGGTGTGATAAAATAACATATTATAAAGACATTAGATACAGGACACACACCCTTAACTACTATGAGAAACTCACTGCAAGTGCAAAGATCTTTTGCAAGTTATAGATAAAAAGTAAAGTTCGTTCGCAGGGATATTGTCTGTTAGATTTAATTGCGTAAGAAGAGAAAGCGTAGAAGGAATTAATTGTTTAAATAAAAGACAAATATTTATTTGGTTTGTTTGATAAGAAACTAAAGACGATAATAATTAAACTAATATTGCAAATAAATAAATAACTAAAGTATTGGCATATATCCTCCCTTCATGGGTGGTTTTAATGTGACAAATCCTCTTGTGATTATATATCTTCTTTCTTGCATTATATTTCATCAAAAACACTTGTATTATCATTCATATCAATGCACTCAAAGTTATATTCTATATATATAATTTTTCTACAAATTCTTTTAACCATATATTTGTGTACATTAAGAATTAGCCTTCATGATCACCTGTTTGGTGCAATCGGTAACCCGGTTACAACCGGTAACCCGTTTGTAGAGAACGGGCACCCGTTTAGAACTCTGCAGCAAATTGAAAATATTTATTATATCCATTGGGGATTTATTTATATCCGTTAGACACAGTCTTAATGACCGTTGGGAGCATTTTCACTTATAAAATTGAGTTCATTCAAGGCACAACTTACACCATTTAATCTACCAACATCAAGGTGCTAAATTGTTATCATTCAAGAAGGTGTCAAGATCTATTCATAGTCAAAATCATTCTTGGTGTGCTATAAAGTCATATCCACTCTTTAGGAGTTCATCACTATTGTAACACCATTCAAACACTTGTTTCTTCCTTTTAGTCTAGTCTTTGTAATAAATAGATTAAGAGAGTGTGTGAGTATAGGGATTATACTTGGTGTCCTTGTGTTGTGATTATTACACAAGAGTTTATTTTAGGTTTCCGAAGTGGTTGTAAACGGGTATTGTGCTCTCGCCCTGGTTAAGAGAGACACAAAAGATTAATAAAGAAGTTTGGAAATCCTAAGTTGGCTACCTTAGGTAGGAGAGTATGGAAACCAAACCACTATACATGTTTGAGTATTCTCTTTCTCTAAACTATTTACTTCCGCACTCTTTATGTTTGATTATATGCTTGTATGAATATCATAGTGCTTATTATCTATTGCTCATTAATTAACTTATGGTATTCTAGTTTAGTAAAAGAATAGGATTTAGATTAGCTTTTAATATTATGTACTTGAAATAAAATTTTCCGATTAATTTATGTGGTCCTATTCAACCCCCCTTCTAGGACTTATATTAAATATCACTTAGGTCTGCTAGTATGCACCTATCTTCCTAAATATATAATCCAGTTATATGGGTGAATTAAGCGTGAATATATGTAGCCAGGATTCCAATATCTCTCTAACTCCTGCGAGGATAGCTTAGAAAGAAACCTCAACACTACCAAGGGAATTGGATAAGGTACCTTTCCCAGAGATCATTGGTGAATAATAAACCCTATGAGTATCCAGTTAGGCATGCCCGTCAAGATCAATACCACATACTAGACGATTATGTGGTGTTGTTTATAATTGGATCCCCCGTCAGGGTGACAATCCAACTATTAAGAACAGTCCTAACGTGATCAAGATTAGGATGGAATTCCATCAAAGCACATAATAAAAATAAAAAATAAAAATCTCATTTAATTAACGGTCACTTTCCCAAATACCATAGAATTAAAAATAAGGATCAAGGATTATACATAGTGTAAACCCAAGTTATGGTAGAAGGGTTAATTCCCTTCAAGGGATAGAGGTAGAAAGAAAAGGAGATGATCTTCACTTCTTGGGTAGAGAAACTAAGGACGCGCCAATATCTCGAGAAGCGGAAGTTGTGGAACGAGAGTTATCAACCATGGTAATGAAAAATATTTCTATAAGGAGGGAAGAGAAGTTGTGATGACAATGGAAAAGGTTGCTACAATACTTATAATGACAAGAGTGACCGTTCATATCCCTAAGGTATTTAATATGAGAGAAGACTTTTCATATCCCAAGGTAATCATAAGAGAAAGGACTCCTCGTTAGACCGACGTAGCCTCGACAATCGAAGTTATTTGGAAGTGAGACATATCATCGACAATTAAAGTTATTCGTTGAAAGTCCAATGTAGCGTCGACAATCAGAATTATTCGTAAGTCTGACGTAGCCTCGGTAATCAAATTTATTCATAAAACCGATGTAGCCTCAGCAATCCGAGTTATTTGAAAGACCGATGTAGCATCGGATTTCGAAGTTATTTGTAAAAGTATGACGTAGCCAATCAGAATTATTCGTAAGTCTGACGTAGCATTGCCAGTCAGAGTTATTCGTAAAACCGACGCAGCCCTGGCTATAAAAGTTATTTGTTTAACCAACATAGCCTCGACAAAAATAGTTATGCGTAAGTCCGACATAGCCGTGAGAATTATTTGTAAGACCGACATATTCTCAGAAATCAGAGTTATTTGTAAAATTGATGTAGCCTTGGCAATCATTTTTTTCGTAAAACTGACGTAGCTTCGTCGATTAGATTTATTTGTAAGTCCAACTTAGCCACAACCAGCAAAGTTACTCATAAGTCAAACGTAGCCTCGATAATGAAATTTATGCGTATGTTTGACATAACCTCGACAACCAGAGTTACTCATAAGTCCTACTTAGCCTATGCGATAAGAGTTATTTATAAGTCTGACGTACCCTTGGTAGTCCCGAGAGAGAGAGAGAGAGAGAGAGAGAGAGAGAGAGAGAGAGAGAGAGAGAGAGAGAGAGAGAGAGAGAGAGAGAGAGAGAGAGAGAGAGAGAGAGAGAGAGAGATTCAAAATCCAACATAGCTTCAACAAACATCACTCCTATTGAAGTCATTTGAACGATTAATGATTGCCTTCATAATAAGGCTTGTGTGCCATCAAATCCATGTTGTTGACACCCTTTTAGAGGCGTGCTCCTAAAATATAGTGTCAAACAGAAAAAGGGAATAATATGTAAGACCGGTGTAAAGTTGGATGTTAGCCTCATCGATAAAGACTAACACGGTTCTTTCCAAAATAAACATGGGTAAAACCCCGACATGATATTTTGACCTCATATCAGCGCAAAAAGCCAGAAGTGGTAAATTCCTTTCGATCACAATCTGGTAAAGAATCTTGATCTCACAAATTCAAAGGGGTATCGATAAGACAAAATATAATTCTGATACTTGGTCCCACCCTAAAAAGGCCTTGACAATCCAATCTTATGGTATACGGTTATAATCTAAACGAACGGAATGGCTGCTCGAGGGAGATAATCGCCGAAGCTTTACACTGGGAAGATTCCTTGGGTCACTTGAAGGATAAAACATGTTGATATATAAAGGTCACTTAAAACAAAATATGTTTCCCTTCTAATTTATCATGCACACCAACCTCTGAGTTATATTACGCCTAACAGTATCGTCCGACACGCCTATTCGACATCTATAAAGACCCATCTCTCCAGCAATCGAGATACCTACGCTACTCTATGATAAAAATATATCTCTCTAAAATGGTTGTTGTTATTATAAAGTTGGCTTAAGTCTCCATAGATTCTTGGTTTAAGTGATTCCGATAGAAATCATGCTAACTTTGAGCGTCAGAGTGCCATCAAGAGTGCATATCCCTATGGTACATGCCTATTATCTGGTTTCCAAAAGGCCAGGAAAATCAAGCATATCCACGGACCTTATCCACATCATTGGTATAGAAAAGATAAAGTTGTTCAATCGATATTCAGAGTATGGTATGAAGTTATAAACTCTTCGTACCTCTTAATCCATTATCCTCAGCTCTTCTACTCTTTTTCCTACACGTACACCTTATATTAACGTATTTTGGTTATGTTTAGCATAATTTTTGTGCTTTATTAAGAATTCGTTGAATAGTAATTAAAGCTTTCAATCAATCTTTATTATAGTCGACTTTATTCATAAGCTTCCTGCTTTTATGAAAATTATCCAGAGGGGAAAGAGACTGTGCAGATGACCATCTTCAGGTCAACTTGCACGTTTGTTGATTTTTAACTTTGGAAGAAAGTGTTAAATTCGTTACTCAGGACATACGAGGTCTTCCTTTAGATCTCCTCCTTGGTCAACAACTTTATCCTCAGAGAATTAAAGTATCACTCTCGTGCACAATTCTAGTCTCCTTAGATAACCTATACATTACATGGGATGGGGAACTTTAGTGTCAAATGGTATGTCGAGGCCACGGCCCAAAACCTATTTAGAGTTGTGTCTTGATTATGACATGATATGCTGAGTCACGATTCTCTATTATGAAGCGTACCAAAATATTTATTTAGAGGTTCCATTGACCGGCACTAATCGGTAGTTCAGTCTAACATGTCAGTTATATCTTTGCCTTGTAAACCTCTTTAATTGGTTTGTATTAAATTTTATTATTTTTGGACCAATCTTCAATTATTCAAATGCTCATGCATAGAGAAGATCAACCAAACTCCTGGTATCGACTAACACCATATGCATTAGCGCATTCCCGATGACGGAAGATATAAGCAAGGGGTAATCGTGGGAAAATATCAACATATCGACATCATTGTCATTGAACTATATGTCATCGCCATTCGTTGATTTTCCAAACCGTTTCATAGTGATTGTTTCTTGCACATATTTCTTTCGCTCATTTTTTACTGACCACTCTAGGGTCCCCCGAGAATTGTGTTTATCTCAAACACATACCTTCGTCTACCCTTAGGTAGTCTTGTAATGAAATTCACTTCAGGCCCAAACCTCTGACTACCCTCAGATCTTCTTCAAATCGTGTTTACCTTAAACTCATACCCCATTCAATCAGGTAGGGGATTTTCTACTTGTTTTCTAGGATTGAAATCTTTGTGATTGTGATTTTTTCTATTTGGTGTACTTGCTCGATTGTTGGGTCTTACCCAATCCTCAGCTTTTTTAGCTCTTCCATTACCCTCAACTGGATAAGGAAACTTAACTCAATCTCTCAACCTTTCCATACCCTGATTCAACTGCTTGCATCGATTTGTATCGTTTATGTGATACTTGTGGAAGTGAAAATATTGTGTATTATCCCTTATTGCTACATCGATATATGGTGTGGCCTAAGGTGTGATAAAATAATGATATAAATAAGTGCAAATACACACCCTAAACTAACACGGTACTGCAAGTATTACAGGACGTATGCAAGTTTTAATGATAAGAAGATTCGTTCCTCAGGGACTGACGAAAGTTAGAGAGAACTTATGCAAATTATCAAGTGCAGATATTAAAGATAGAAGAGATAATACGCAAATAGAAAGAAAAGATAGACAAATATTTATTTGGTTTTTAAATAAATAAACTAAACTAATAAACTAAAGTCAGAAAATAAATAAAAGAAAAGAAGATAGTATGAAAGTTAGCTTGAGTTATTAGCATGCAATCCCCACTAGTTTTGCCGTTCTAAACATGTAAGGGTAAATTATGTAGTATTTCCCTAATCGGTCCCAATTCGCTATCGGTAGTTTAAAATAGGATTTACCTGTGTCAATAAGGCTTCCTAAGCAAATTTTTCCTGTAATTGGTAAATAGTCACAAGAACTAAACCAAAGTGATTATCTAGCTAGGTTGGGTTGTCAGATCAGACCTAATACTAGACGTTATGTGCTAAACATGCAATTAAACACCGTTGTCAATGGTGACCTAATTACTAGATGGTAATTCTATATGGGTGCACTTCCACAAGAACACAGAATATAAATCCAAACACATAAACAGAGAATAAAAACTATAATTCAATTTAAAACATTAAGTTCCCAAATTAGATAGATGTCAACTCAAAACTAGGGTTCATACATATATGCTAAACACTCAAACTAATAGAAATTTAGTTCATACTAAGAAGAGAAGAGAAAAGAATTACAAAATAAGAGGTTGAAGAAGACATAGTTGATGCTTTGCTCCTTCCAGACTTCTTCTCTTGTGTTGTAGCTTCCTCTTGGACTTAGGGTCTGGCCAAGGATGATTTTAGAGTGTTAAGAGGCTGTATTTATAGGGTATAGGAAGACCTAATTCGTTTTCTTGAAGTAGAAGGAAAGTAATAGACTCCTAGTCCAACTCAAATTCGTATGGAAATAAAGATAAACACTGATGGACCGTTTTGAGCATATCTTCTTCGTTATTGGTCAGTTTGAGCTCCATAAGATACCAAAAAAATCGCAACAGAATTATCTTGACCTGAAAGAAGAAAATTACCAAAATCGGCCTATTTCTTAGGTAAAAACGCACATCTTTAGACGTGTATGCAGAATCCCAGATTTAGGCAGCTTTTCCTTTTCCATCTTTTTAGCTTTTGTTTCCTTATCTCCAATTACCATGCAAATCTCTTTCCATATCTTGTAGTCTTTGACTTGGACTCTAATTAATCTCCATAATTATCTTTAAAGCTTTACACTAAATAAACAATTAAACCCAATATGCTCTAAAAATATTATGTTTACTAAATCAAGACTCAGAATAGGAAAGTGCACTAAATTAAGCTAAGATCGACCTATAAACTAATAAATAAGCCTAAAATGATGTCTCTGAAGTATATTATATTATCACAAATGAGGAGACATCAATATACATCTTTGTTGGCCAACACATTTCATCGTCCTTCGTTTCATTTTTCATTTTCATTAGGAGCTCATAGGTAGTTCTATCCCATACTCTAACAATACCCATTTTTCTCTATATTCATCATTGGGTTCAATTTGTTTAAACCCCTTATACTCGAATCTCTCGCCTGGTTTATGTAGTTAGTTATCTTTCACCCGGCCCTAGAGCGCTATTGATCATGTTCTCTCTTTGATTTGCCTTTTCCAATACATTATTTTGCATTTCTTCTGCTCAGATGTATTTTATTGATGTTACTATGATGTCGCATAATGTAGACTAAGGATTTGATTCCATACGTATCTAGAGGCTAGGGTGGAATAAACCTCAGGCTAACGCATGATATACTATTGCTTGAGCCTAATCCTTAACATTATATGTAGTTTTATTGACCGAGCTACGTAATATTGTAGACTCTCATTCTCCTTTTGATATATATATCTAAGAAGGATGAATATGTTTGTCCATTGGCTCTATTTGAGAATCTGTTTCGCAAACCATCGACTATCTGTGAGAAATTATTATTGAGTTCTAACTTAGAAAACTATGTTAGAGCCTTCCCAAACAGTGTATCGGGGAAGGTTCATAAGTCATCTACATTAGTTTGAGCTACGAACTCTATTTTCCTCTAAATGCATATATGTGGGCGTCGGGGTTAATGGTCCCATTAAATTTGGCCTGAACTTAATAGGCTTCGTGCATCCAGTATCTCCCAAGATAGAGGATTCATCTAGTTACCACTAATGACGAATCTGCCAGTTGCATTTCCACAAAACCAGTCAAGATCAGTGTTCTTTAACAGATTTCCCTCAGATAACTCTTCCCTTCTCCCATCATCCTCGTATGGTGCTCTATATATCTCTCGTTCCTCGGGTATAAGAGATCTCGTCCATCACCTCGGTGTTATTAGGTACATAAACAATAGTTGGCGATCTTCTTTGCTGGTCAGGCGAAAGCCTCTCTGGACTGGCAAGCTTATATATTAATTGGTCCATATACTGTGATATACTTGGGCGAAGCTCATTTTCTTTGGCAGTTTCTGGTGATTCCAAAATATAAGGTTACACACCTTTTGTAGATGTAGAATAGTTTGGATATATGGCTCTACACCTTCCCCAGACGCAGGTATGGTCGGCATACATGGATCAGCTGTTCTGGTTGGCGTCGGCATGGTCGGGATATACGACTCTACTATTTTGGTTTTTGTCGGCATGACCGATATATACAATTCAATTGGTGGTTGTTGATTACTTTCCACATGCACAGGTTGTGTCGCACTGTTTTCCTTAAACCCGGGGCTTCTGAACTTGATAATAGGTCCCTTGCTCACCACATCAACATTATTAATCATTTTTTGTCCATATGTTACGACCCACTCTCTGATAATCGCGTCAACATAAAATGGTCGTGCGTTTGATTCCCATACATAACACCAGATGATAGAGCACAAAAATCCACTCTATTAGAATATAACATTAAAACACCTGACGTGAAGGCTCAGTCGATATCACATATATAGGATCAGATAATCAGAATTTTTGGCGGAAGAGTAGGAGAAGTTTAACTACAAATTTACACGGTTAATTTGAATAACAGTGTAACTTGCTCTAGCCACTTGCAGAGGAAATTTATCTTTGCTTATGGAGCCTTTGACTTATTTTTTGCTTCTGATAAGGGAAGTGTTCTTCCGATGACACTCTGATGCTCAACATTAGTATTTTTGCAATCGGGGACTACTTAACTCGAGGAGCTATGAAATTTACCCCTCCTGTTTTATACTCGTAGATATTAGAAAGGGAAAAGTTTATAGTGTGGTTGGAGGATACGAAATTATGCTATGAAGGGGGGTATTTTATAGATTTTGAATATGCGCGTGGAGAGCTATCAAGGTGCGCAATTTTAGACCAGGATGAGTGTGGACTATAAGCCACTGCGAGACCCGATCTATTAAGTAGGTCCCTTGTGTAGATCCAACCAATTACGCTTGTGTAATGCCTTGGATGATTTGGGATGTCTATCCTTGGAAGAGTTTGATACACTCTCCCCTTCGGTGGATACTCCTCACCGGTCTACCATACACCTCTTTGGTTCGGTCTTTTTCTAGTCTCTTTGGGTTTGTTTTGGTATCATCGTTATATTTTGCCTTATCGCGAAAGGATTTAAAGAGCATGAAGGGGGGAGACTAGGATAAATAATGTGGGACGACACGGATTTTGGGTCTTTATTTGTTGTTGCAGGAGGATGCTGGGTAGGTTAACCGTCTCAGACCCTTTCTTAATACTCCTATTTTTTACAGGAAAAATCTCTTAAATAGTTAGGTTTGAATTATCAAAATAGTTACACATTGATTAATTTGAAAATATAATTAACACCTTTAAAAATAATAAATTTTATTGAATAAAAATGATGTTTGTTATAACTAATTTCCTGTTAAGTAAAGATATATATCACTTTTTTTGTTTTATTTTAAAAATATTTTCATATAAAAGTTTTAAATATTAATAATGTAATTATTTTTTTAGACTAATCTTTTTCTCTTTTTCATTTAATTAATATATTAATTTTTATGTAAAAAAATGATATAAAAGCGAAACAAGTATGAATGATATTTAGCCATGCTTTGTTTTGTTTATTACTTGGATAGGTGACCCACCTAATAAAAAGAAAAAGATATTAAAGGGAGGCAAGACAGCCACAACAGTTAGATTCCTATATTAATTTACCGTTTTCATGCATTGTGTCCTTCAGAAATTAAAGAGCACATTCGAAGGAATATGCTGGCTAGGGAGTTTGCGAACCTCCCTTTTGTTTAGAGCCGCAAATGCGAGATCTGCCCGCCACATAACTGAGGTTAGTTTGACACCGTGGGCCTATGTATATGGTCGTGATTGTGACAGGCAAGTCCCACAAAAGTGCAGTTTAGCTTTGTTTTGTAATATAACTAGGTTTTATCTATTTTTTATACGTAGGACTTTGTAATTTGTAATCTATATACATTTTTGATAATCATTTTTGTTGGTCAAATGAGATTTTTACCCATGGGATGACCATGTTTACGATGACAGTGGGTGACTCAATTTAAAGAAATGATTCGAATATTAATTAACGTAATACATTCATCTGGTAAAAATCATTTGAAGTTGAATGAGAAATTGAGTCATAGAATTCGAAGAAATTAAAATAAATAATTTTACATGTTATTTATTTTATTTTTCTTTTGGTTAGGAGGCAAAGCAAAACAAAGAAAAAAAAAGGTACTGCTGAGCTTTGAATCTGGGCCTCCAAGCTAGTGGGCTTTTGGGCCAGACTTTCATACCATCTGGACCAGCTTATGTTTTTGGTCTTCTATACTAAAATAAACGTTGTGTCTTTTAATGTAACGTATCTTCAAATGAACCATCACAACTCTTTTGCCAAATCCACCTTTTCATCTTCTATAAATAGTTGGCCAATTTAAACATTTTCATTCATTCATTTTTCAAAGCATTAAAATTATAAGAGAGAGATAGAAAGAAGCAGCATTATTAAGTTCGTCGAAATTCTTAAGAATTCATGTGTCAGTTTCTTTTGAATAGTTTTGTCGTTGTATCCTGAAGGTTGAAGCCAACAAACGTAAGACACCGGTACGTGGCCTAAATACCTTAAAGACATCGGATCCAATCCGAGCCTCGACAAGTAAAGTTGTTTATTTATATATTATTTTATTTTATTTCTGCATTAGTTTTTATATTGTTTTAATGGTTTATACAAATAAAACACAACATTTTAAGGTATTTATGTTTCACGTTGTATAAACCAGAAAAAGTTTTCTTTTCGTTTTATAAACTTTACTTTTGCAATAATATCTGGGTTTGTGTATACAGAACAGAATTGTTACATTCTATTTCCTTTCTCTTATTCTGATTTCTAGGCTTGTGTATACATACTAGAAAATTACTCACTTACTAACGTCAGATTTCTGCTTCATATAGAATATGGAGAAAAATACTGGACAAAGTGAAAAGCAACCTGAGACGGGTAATAACTCAAGAACAGAAGTTCGTGTACCCGCACCAACACCCATTGGACCAGCCGATAGGCCAGAAAAGTTCAATGGTTCTGACTTTAAGAGGTGGCAGCAAAAGATGTTGTTCTACCTGACCACTCTAAGCTTGGCAAAATTTCTAAAGGAAGATCCACCAGAAATGGGATCCAATCCAAATAGTGAGACATATAATGCAGTAGATGCTTGGCAACATGCTGATTTCCTATGTAAGAATTACATTCTAAACTGTTTGGATAATTCCTTATATAATGTGTATAGCACCATGCCAACTGCCAAGAAATTATGGGAGTCTCTTGAGAAGAAATACAAGACTGAAGATGCCGGCACAAAGAAATTTGTGATCGGTAAGTTCCTTGATTTCAAAATGGTGGATTCAAGATCATTAATGTCTCGAGTACAACAGTACCAGTTGATCCTTCATGAGTTGAGTGCTGAAGGTATGAATCTGGTAGAGCCTTTCCAAGTTGGTGCTCTTGTGGAAAAGCTACCCCCGTTGTATAAAGATTTCAAGAATTACCTCAAGCATAAAAGCAAACAGATAAGTCTTGAAGATCTAATTGTAAGGTTAAGAATCGAGGAAGACAATCGAATGGCTGAAAAGGCAACTAACCCTCGATCATATGAATCCAAGGCAAATGTTGTGGAACAAGGGAGGACCAACCAAAACAACAAGCGCAAGAGGCAAGGGCAGTCAAATAATGAAAACAATAAAAAGGTGAAATTCAACGGGGATTGTCACAACTGTGGAAAGCATGGCATCGTGCAAAAGACTGTCGAAACAAAAAGGCACAAGGAACCCAAATTTTTTTTAAGGGTGGTCAGTCATATGTGACTGAGATATCTCAGGGTATTGACGATTTGGATCTGGCGGCAACAGTCTCAGAAGTCAACCTCGTCAGCAACCCACGAACGTGGTTGTTGGTGGTCCTTTGTGTGTTCTAAAAATAAATGAAAATGCTAATCGAACCACAACCGCAAGTGTACGGTTGTCCCAAGTAGTATGTATGATAATACAGATTCGTTCCAAGGACGGATGGTTGATCACAATGTTTAGCAAGTAGTGATTGATGCACTTATGAAAGTAAAAGATAATAAAATATTTGTTTGGTTTTGTTGATTAAAGCTAATGAATAAAAGACAAATAATTAAATGCAAGTAAAAGCTAAGACGCAAGTAAAATAAGTGAAAACGCGATATGAGATGTAGTACTTGAGAACGCAAGGATCCTCCTAATCTTACTTCCTAACTTACGTTGTTTAAGGGCTAAATTGGTCAATTACAATGGTCGGGATTCTAAATTCCTTATACACCCGTCAGGGTGGACTATAAGGCAATCCTAAAGTGTCACTAGTCCCGTCAGGGTAAATATGATCCACCGTTGGATGATTAAGTGTTTTACCTCATTGGCCCTAGAATTAGCTAAGTTCGTCAGAATCAATAGCTTTTATCCTAGATTGAATAATTAATTCTATACCTAAACCCTCCGTCAGGATGATCCACACGCCACTTATGTGGAATAGTTTAGATACTAATACCTAATCTTAGTTCGCGACTCTAAAATCAGTAAATAATCACAGATTATCGAAAAGAGTAATAAACCCAATCTAATTTAATTTAGCATAAACCCAAATTCAACATTCGTTATTTCATAAAATTAAGATTCACCCATTGTTTGTTCTCAAGCACTATTAAAAGCTTAGCTCATATTAAAATTAAAAACTAAATTAAAAGAAAGGGAATTCATATTGTTTACAGAATTAAAATATAAAAAGAACCTAATTTCCGGAATTGGAATGACTACGAACGGAGCTATAGACCCACTCCAGCTCTTTTAGCTTCTTCTTTCTTCCTTCTGTTGCTTCTCTCTGGTGTTTTAATCTTGTGTAATGTGAATTGTGTGAAAAATAGAAGTCCAGACCTCCTTTTATAAGCATAAATTCGTTCTAGGGCTTGGACCAGAAAATAGAATATTAATTAAATGTCCAAGCCCACTTTCTAAGCCCAAAATCCCGTAACTGCTGATACACCTTCACTAAAACGGCTTTTCCCGATGCGTTATGACTCCGATTGACCTCATTCCAGTTGCTAAAGTTCCTTAACTCGATAAGGAATGTTTTCTCTTCAAAGGTCAGCGGCTAAATCATCGCTTAAGCACCTCGAAATCAGCACTCTATGGCCTGGAAAATGGATTTTCAGCTCTAAAAATAATATCTTCGGGATTTATCTTCAAGTCTTGACTCTAATTCACGATCTTTGACTTTCTCCTCGGAATCCTCTCCTAGCTAACATCTAAAACCTGTAAAATTTACACTAAAAATACCAATATTACGCGCAAAAGTTTAATAAATAAAAAATGCTAGAAATAAAAAGGGAATTCCGAATTATTGCATATTAAGTCCAAAAGTCTATCAAATTAATTAAATAAACACCAAAAATGATGTCTCCCAAGGGTCGAAAATAAGAACAATTAGGGAGACATCAAGACCCCCAACTCAAACCTTTGTCGTCCCGACAAAGTAAAACAAAACAAAGGGGTAGAAGTAAGCGTATAAACAAGTAGAAGCTAGCAAATAGACCCTAAAGCAATTCTCAAAATAAATCTCATATAGCAAACTCTAGAAACTAATATACACATACACTAATCATGCAACATCAAACCTAAATAATCTCAATCATAAAATTAAAGTCGCAATGCTTGAAGGTTACACTTGTACTCATCTCTGTATGATGGCTATAGGATGTTCATTAATCCTACCTCGCTTTGAACGCTCCACCTAGTGTATTCCCTATCAACAGAATTATAAATTCACTATGCACTTAGGAATCACGAGGTCTTTACGGTTATAATATTGGCTTAAGGACGGGTGTGGATGTATATTTGGTAAAATTGAAGTGAGCTTTTGGCTCTCTCCTCACTTACCATCAACATTGTCCTCGAGCTTGAGTTAATGCTCAAAAAGATGTTCTCACTCACCCATATACGCAACAATTTAGCGTCCCATGTCTACCCACTATAAACAAGATGATTCTCAGAAAAAATTCCACTTTGCCGGATGTTTTATTCATTCATATTTTTCTTTTTCTTTTCTTTTCTCTTTTTCTTCTTTTTTTTTTGTACAGAAGCAAACCGGGTTCCCGGTTTTGATGAATCCGGGTTCCCGGTCCCTACTGTATGGATTTTCATTTTTTTTTCATTTTTTTTCTTTCTTTTTCACTTTTTCTCATTCCCGGCAAAGGGTTACAAGTATATATCATCTGTAATTGTGCTACAATACAAAACACATCGATCCCAACCCATTAAATTCCCTATATGTGGTCCCACCACCCCAAACTCAAGCTCGAGACATGTCTCAGGATTGTGATTCAAGTGCGGGTCATATGGTCATGCCTAATAATCTAAGGGATAATGGCTTATATCGTGGCTACAAAGAAAAGGCTAAAGGCTCAAAGTGGGCTAAGACGGATAATAATTAATACAAGGGATAGAAGGCTAAAAAGGCACAAATGGCTAACAAAGAACTGCCCCTATCATTTTCCTAAGTACATAGCTTGTCTTTAGTTCATATCTAGGTGGGTTCTCTACTAATTAGGATTTCACGTTCTACACACCAAACATATTCCTTGAGTACAAGCTTACTTCATTTGCATTGTTCATTAATTTTTCCTATCAATTACCTATGTTCGCATGCAATTGTAAGTGCGTTTTATATCAATCCCTAAAGTCCACTATTTACTATCATAGATTTATCAAGAGTATGCTTAAAGGGATATTTAAAAATTTCTACAGTCAAACGCAACTCCGAAAATTCTTTTATTGAAAGCAAATAACACATAAAAATTGGGATGAGGCAACGAACCCCACCCCAAACTCAAAAATGAGTCGTGTCCCCACGACTCGAAAAGACTCAATAAAGCATTTAAACTAATGTACACTAAGAGGAAAGTTTAGAAAACGTATCTTAACCAGCGCGAGGCTGGTTATCGGTGTTGCGTTCTGGACCTTTATCTCGCGTAACAGCATCATAAATCGCGTTGTGAAGTGTATTTACGCCTAGGATTAAATTTCGAAGCAGGTTCAATTCTTTTGTAACGTTTCCCAAGGTAGCAATCATCTTCTCCTGATTCTCTTCCAACACCTGAATCTTCGCTTCCAACTCAGGTACAGTTTTCACTTTCTTTGATTGAGGAGTTCTCGGGCTTCTTGTAGTTCGTGTTGCTTCTTCATGGATGTTCTTGATTGTGCTCAAAGCTATACTCACACCAACTGAAACAATGTCAATATCTGCGTCCTTACGCGGAATCTTTGCGTCTAGACACAACTGAGTAATAGTACAAGGAAACTTCAGATTTTGTTGTTTCATTGGTGATTTCGCGAACTCCATGATTGTATCATAAATGATCTTAGCAACATCAAATGGTTTCTCCTCCAAAATACACTTAATAACAAATATGTGCTCTTTCTTCAACTCGGAAGTGTGTTTAATACCAAAGAAAGTGGGTATTATGAAACGAGACCAAACCTTAGCACGAGGTGTCAAACTACTGCTGTAAAACTGTCCAGGATACCTTTCACCTTCAGGAATTGGGCTAGTCCCATTAACAAGCACGGTCCCCCAAAGGGATTCAAAATCAAAAGAAGGGTCATTAAGAATTTCTTGGAAGGGGCATGTTCCAGAAAAGTTGGGTAGTTTCAATGATTTCCGAATACGTTCAATAGAGAAAGGAACTACCTTTTTGCGGATATCAATGGCATCATGGGAGGTAGCTAAACCTTCGTAAAATTCTCGCACAAAAGTAGGAATAAACTCAAGCTTCCTTTCTTGTAACTCTTTCCAACCAAACTTAGCACATGTCACATCATATTCCTTGTAATCACTACTCATAATACCCTTAGGAAAATTCGTCTCCTCACCAAATTTCAAAAATTCAATTCTTTCACGAACCTGAGTATTCCAACAAGTGTAAACCCTCTTAGGCTTGTGGGCCCACATCTTCATACGCGGAGGTTTTTGAACGGGTGCTTCCGGAATCTCTTGTTCAGTTTCCTTCTCAATGTTCTTCGTAATTTCCTCTTCTGGCTCCTTCTCACTTTCAATCTCATCAATTAATCTTCTCTTTTGACCCGTGACTTCTTTTCTGTTAGAATCAAGCTTAACTTCGTCAATTTTTCGTTTAGGACGCGAATCAGGAATCTCAATAGTTTGTTCTTGAGAACCACCAATGGTGGTTTTTCTTCTAGGAGCAGTTCTTCGGAAATCACCGGTTCTGTTAGTCATCTCTTTTCACCCCAAACTCAAAACTTCAAATAATGAAAAACTTAGGGAAAAGTTTAGAATTTTGATGTTTTAAGGTTTAAGAATTTAAGAACTAGGTGAAATATGAGATGGGTCTTGGTTAATTTGTATGGGAGAAGAAAGAATTGGGTTTAATTTAAGGAATTGGGTGAAGAAGAATCTTGGGAAAAACTAAGGATTTGATGTTATTTTGGAGAGGAGGTGAGTTGATCTTATGTTTTTGTGGTGAAAGAGGGTAGGATTTAATGATATATAGTGTTTTGGTAGATGAATTTCGGAGGTGGGGAGGCTATTGGTGCGTTTTAGGTAAAGACTTGGAAAAGAGGCTAAGAAACTAGGTTAAAACACCTCAAAACCGACATCACAGCTTTCAAACCGGGTTCCCGGTTCCGCGTCGCTGTGACGGCGCGGAAAAACAATGTGGATTTTTTTTTTTTTTTTTTAAAAAAACGCACCAAAACGCTGGACCTCAAGACGCGGGGTCAGAGATTTTACTCGCCGAAACCGGGTACCCGGTTCTGTGGAATGCGGGTTCCCGGATTTTCTCGATGGCGTGAATGAAAACGCGCCAAGACGCAGCACCCCAAAACGCTGGACCAGAGAATTTCACCATCAGCAGCTCCGAAACCGGGTACCCGGTTCTGTGGAATGCGGGTTCCCGGTTTTGTGTCGATGGCGCGAACCAAAACGCAGCAAAACGCAAGCCACCAAAACGCTGGGTCAGAGATTTTCAAAAGTTACAGCACCGAAACCGGGTACCCGGTTCTGTGGAATGCGGGTTCCCGGTTTTGTGTCGATGGCGCGAACCAAAACGCAGCAAAACGCAAGCCACCAAAACGCTGGGTCAGAGATTTTCAAAAGTTACAGCACCGAAACCGGGTACCCAGTTTCGCCAAATGCGGGTTCCCGGTTCCGACGCTGTGTCATGAACCCAAAATGCAAGGTGCTGCGTATATAGTGTTGGTACCAGCTCCAAAACCGGGTTCCCGGTTTCTCCTGGACATCCAACCTCTTTTTCTTCTGTTTTCGCCAAATCGACCCCAAACTCAAGTCTTTTTTACCCCTGAAATCATCAAAAACAACTACCCTTCCTCATTTCTTAATAAAAACAATAAAATTACGAAAATCAAACTAATCTAAATTGCAAAAATGTAAAAACTCAGCTAATATACAGTAATTGGCTTTTGTTTAACGTCGTTAAGCTCGACGGGTTACCTCACGCTTCTAAGGAGTCTCGAGGAGATACATGACCTCCCCGGGATGTGGATCTTCCGAGCGATTGGTATCTTCACCTCCATGGTATATCTTTAGTCTGTGACCGTTAACCATAAAGGTACGGTTCTCTAGTGGATGTTCTATTTCTATCGCCCCATGAGGTGTAACTTTGGTCACTATGTATGGACCTGACCACTTAGATCTTAATTTACCCGGATAATTGCTGAACTTTGAGTTATACTTCAACACTCTTTGCCCCACTTCAAAGTTCTTTGTACGAATCCGATTGTCATGCCATTTCTTTGTGTTTTCTTTATAAAGTTTGGCATTTTCATAAGCATGCAATCGGAATTCATCAAGTTCATTAAGCTTCATCATACGATTCTTTCCGGCTAAGATAGGATCTAAGTTCAACTGCGCAATTGCCCAATAGGCACCCATTTCAAGCTCTAAAGGTAAGTGACAAGCCTTACCATACACCATACGATATGGAGATGCACCAACTGGAGTTTTAAACGCAGTACGATAGGCCCACAACGCATCATCTAACTTTATTGACCAATCTTTTCTTGTAGGACCAACGGTTTTCTCTAGGATTGACTTGACTTCGCGGTTCGATACTTCAGCTTGACCATTGGACTGTGGATGATACGCAGTAGATACACGGTTCCTAACTCCATATTTCTCTAGAACAGTCTTCAGATATTTATTAACGAAATGAGATCCTCCATCGCTAATAATCACTCTAGGTGTGCCATGTCTACTGAAAATATGTGATTTCAAGAACTTGATCACCACTCGTGAATCATTAGTAGGTAAAGCCACCGCTTCTACCCACTTAGACACATAATCAACAGCTAATAAGATATAGAGGTTACCATTTGAAGGAACGAAAGGACCCATAAAGTCTATGCCCCACACATCGAATATCTCAACCTCTAACACATTATTACGCGGCATCTCATCCCTCTTGGATATGTTTCCGGTAAACTGGCATCTCGTACATTTCTTAACATATTCATGACAATCTTTTATAAGAGAAGGCCAGTAAAAACCTGATTGAAATACCTTTGCAGCAGTTCTGTCTCCTTTGAAATGTCCTCCATATAATGAATCATGGCATCCAGCTATAATGGCTTGAGTCTCTTCCCTTGCTACACATCTTCGTATCATTTGGTCAGCACAAACTTTATAGAGGAACGGATCCTCCCAAAAGAACTGTCTAGCACGATGAGCTAACCTCTTTCTTTCTTGATAAGTAGAACCTTCAGGAAAAACACCACTCACCACTAAATTCGCAATATCTGCATACCACGGAGCCTCATAATCTCGAACAACGAATAAACTCTCATCAGGAAACTCTTCTCTAACTGCTTCAGTACCACTATTCATCTCTGAACCCTCTAAACGCGATAGATGATCTGCAACCTGATTCTCACAACCCTTTCTATCTTTGATCTCTAAATCGAACTCTTGAAGCAATAACACCCATCTGATTAACCTTGGTTTCGCATCTTTCTTCTCCATAAGAAATCTGATCGCGGAATGATCTGTATAAACAATAACTTTCGCTCCAAGAAGATAAGAGCGAAATTTATCAAACGAATATACAACTGCTAGCAACTCTTTTTCTGTAACTGTGTAATTAATCTGAGCACCACTAAAAGTTTTACTAGCATAGTAAATCGAATGAAAAACCTTCTCTTTCCTCTGTCCTAATACAGCTCCCATACACAAATCACTCGCATCACACATAACCTCAAACGGTAAATTCAAATCTGGAGGTAACACTATAGGAGCAGAAATAAGCTTTTCTTTGATTGCTTTGAAGGCCGCTAAGCAAGCTTCATCAAAAAGGAATTTGCAATCCTTTTCGAGTAAGTTGCATAGCGGTTTAGCAATCTTAGAAAAATCTTTAATAAATCGCCTATAGAAGCCAGCATGGCCAAGAAAACTCCTTACCCCTTTAACAGAAACAGGAGGGGGAAGAGTTTTAATTACCTCGATCTTCGCTCTATCGACCTCTAATCCAGCACTCGAAACTTTGTGACCCAGAACAATACCTTCACGAACCATGAAATGACACTTCTTCCAATTTAACACCAAGTCTGATTCCTTGCATCTAACCAACACTTTCTCCAAGTTATCCAAACACTTATCAAAATCATCACCAAACACGGAGAAATCGTCCATAAACACTTCTAGGAAATTATCAATCATATCCCAGAAGATGGCCATCATACATCTCTGAAAAGTAGCGGGAGCATTACACAACCCAAATGGCATTCTGCGATATGCAAAAGTACCAAAAGGGCATGTAAAGGTAGTCTTATGTTGATCTTCTGGAGCCACGTAAATCTGATTGTACCCGGAGTAACCATCCAAGAAGCAATAGTACTCTCTTCCGGCTAATTTGTCTAACATCTGATCAATGAAGGGTAAAGGGAAATGATCTTTTCTGGTGGCCTTGTTCAGCTTTCTGTAGTCCATGCAAACTCTCCAACCTACTATCGTTCTTGAAGGAATCGCTTCATTTTTATCGTTAAGAATTGTTGTCATTCCTCCTTTCTTTGGTACACACTGAACCGGACTCACCCATTCACTACTCGAAATGGGATAAATAATCCCCGCATCTAAAAGCTTGATCACCTCTTTCTTTACCACATCTTTCATCACGGGCATCAATCTCCTTTGGCCTTCAACTGAGCGTGCGTTAACATCTTCAAGTATGATTTTGTGTTGACAATAGGATGGACTAATGCCTTTGATGTCAGCAATTGTCCAACCTATTGCTTCTTTGTTGGCTCTTAACACACGCAACAGTTTATCTTCTTGAGGACCTGTTAAATTAGCTGACACAATAACAGGTAGAGTTTCATTAGTACCCAAATAAGCATACCTCAAGTGTGCTGGCAATGATTTTTCTTCCAACTCCGGAGGAGATTCAATTGAAGGCTTCTTTTTAGGAATAATCTCCCCCGGTCCTCTCACAGGTTCATAGGCAAGACGCCTATATTTCGGATTTTCAGAATTGATAGCTGCTACTGTTTCGGTAAGCTCCTCCATCATCTCAGGTGAATCTAATGTCAAAGCAGCCTGCAAGATATCATCAAAATTTAAGCAATTATATACCTCTTGCGATGCTTGTTCTACTACATCCATTCTGAAGCAATCTCCCTGAAAATCTGGGAATTTCATAGCTCGAAATACATTGAATTTCACTTCCTCATCTTGTATACTCATTGTCAATTCGCCATTTTCTACATCGATCAATGTTCTCCCTGTAGCTAGGAACGGTCTACCCAAAATAATGGGGGCATTTCTATCTGCATTGTATTCAAGAATTACGAAATCAACAGGAAATATAAGTGTACCTGCCTTAACAAGAACATCCTCAATGCGGCCTTCAGGATGAGCAAGAGACCTGTCCGCCATTTGCAAGACCATAGAGGTAGGTCTTGCGTTTCTAATTTTAAGTTTATCAAAGACTGACTTGGGCATCAAGTTGATGCTTGCCCCCAAATCGCATAGCGCCTTTCCCTTCCATTCTTCTCCAATCGATATGGGAATCGTGAAACTCCCCGGATCAACTACTTTCGGAGGTAATTTACTCTGGCAAATCGCACTACACTCTTCAGGAAGGCCAATCATCTCATTATCACAGTAGGGCCTTTTATTAGTGAGGGCCCTCTTCAAAAACTTCGTATACTTAGGAATATCTCGAATTGCCTCAAGTAACGGAATATTAATACTCAAACCCTTCACTCTATTAAAGAACTTCTGAAAATTAGCCATATCACCCTTTTTCTGAACTCGCGATGGAAACGGTGGTGGAGGGCGATTGCTTACAATTTCATCTCTCTTTTTCGGAATTTCTCTTGGTCTTTCTATTTCTTCCACCTCACTATCTTTCTCATTCTCTTTCTCTTTGTCACCCACTTCCTTTTCTTTTCTTGGGACTTCTTTCTCTTTCATAACGAGAAAAGGAGGTGGAGGGAGGTTCTTACCACTTCTTAATGTAACAGCCTTGCAATCTTCACGTTGTGTTGGATTTTCCGTATCGCTAGGAAGTTGCCCTTGTGGACGCTGATTCAGCTGTTTATTAATTTGACTTAGCTGATTCTGGAAAATCTTCATATTCGCTTCAGCTGCGTTCTGACGTTCCAAAGCTTGTGTTTGAAGAGCAATCAAATTTTCAACGGTTTTCTGAAGGGTAACTACTCCTTCTTGTGGATGGGAAGGTAAAGCTTTCTGGTTTAAATTCTCATCGTAGGTATTCTGAGGAGCTTGTCTTTGTACATAATTGTTTTGATTCTATCCTCCTTGATGATTGTTGTGTGGTCTTGGATTATAGTTGTTGCCTTGAGGACGCGGCTGATACGCGTAAGTAGGATTGGCTGCCCCATTGGGATTTGAGTATTGAAACCCAGGATGGTTTCTGTTAGGCTGATATCCATTACCACTTGAATTGAAATTACCTCTATTGGACATAAAATTCACTGATTCTTGGTTATTCGGACAACTTTCCTCATCATGATCATCTACCTTACAAATTGAACACATATAAACCTCTTGTGCAGCATGCACATCTACCTTCTTACTCGAAAAACCTTCTTTTACAGCTAAAGTAAGCTGCTTCAACTGTTGCTCTATAGTATTCTAGAATCTTATTCTCAAGCGTAGCAAATTTCTCTTCCATGTCAACATTATTTACTCCCTTAACTGGTGTTCTTACTGAGCTCCACCCAACTTCATTCTTGACTGTTCTCTCTAAAATGATTTTGGCATGAGCGGGTTGAACTTGAAGAAAACCTGCACCACATAGCGTATCCAACTTCTCTCTCGAAGTTCCATCAAGGCCTCTATAAAAGATCTTTAACTGTTGTTGTTCTGAAAAGCCATGATTGGGAACTTTCCGCAAACACATCTGAAATCTTGTCCAACTCCTACCCACAGTTTCCTCATACTCTTGACGGAAATGCGTCAATTCTAATTCAGCATCTAACCTCATGTTACTTGGGTAATACCTGTCAAAGAACGCAATCTCTAATTGGTCCCAATTAGTAATCTTCGTAGGATCTTGCGTATCGTGCCATTCACTTGCTCCATCAATGACAAAGAATTTAAAAGCAGCAAAATATATCTGTTCTCTTGAAACCCCTTGTGTGATATAAGAATCACATATCTGTTTGAATTTATGTACCGCTCTAAGAGGATCTTCCGATGGTCTTCCGCGAAAATTTCCAAAGTTTTGGAACTGAGCTAGCATACCCGAATCTGGACGGAATCTTGGAACATTAATATCTGGAGCACCTACTCCTATAGCTGGAGCGCGGAATGGAACTTCGGGAGGACCATTAGTAAACCACGGATCTTGATTCATCACTATCTGGACTTGAGGATTAGGATTTAGTGGTTGAACTTGAGGAATAACGCCTGGAGCTAAAGGTTGGCCATTTGCATCTAACTGGCCTTGTCCATTCTGTTGACCTTGAAGAGTGATATTCTCCATTCTGTTACTTAATTCTTCTACTTCTAAAGCTTCTCGTTCTCTTCTTCTTCTGTTCGCAAGTCTGATCAACGATTCTGGATTACTAAGGATCGGAGGTGTTGGCTCTAGATCCTTGAATAGCCTTCTTCGCATACACCAAACCTAAAAACCTGAAAAAGCTAACAAACAAAAAGCGTAAAACTGATAAAATAAAATAAATGCACTTATCACTAAAGGATAAACACCGTGGTCACACGCTACCGTCCCCGGCAGCGGCGCCAAAAACTTGGTGGTCCTTTGTGTGTTCTAAAAATAAATGCAAATGCTAATCGAACCACAACCGCAAGTGTACGGTTGTCCTAAGTAGTATGTATGATAATACAGATTCGTTCCAAGGACGGATGGTTGATCACAATGTTTAGCAAGTAGTGATTGATGCACTTATGAAAGTAAAAGATAATAAAATGTTTGTTTGGTTTTGTTGATTAAAGCTAATGAATAAAAGACAAATAATTAAATGCAAGTAAAAGCTAAGACGCAAGTAAAATAAGTGAAAACGCGATATGAGATGTAGTACTTGAGAACGCAAGGATCCTCCTAATCTTACTTCCTAACTTACGTTGTTTAAGGGCTAAATTGGTCAATTACAATGGTCGGGATTCTAAATTCTTTATACCCCCGTCAGGGTGGACTATAAGGCAATCCTAAAGTGTCACTAGTCCCGTCAGGGTAAATATGATCCACCGTTGGATGATTAAGTGTTTTACCTCATTGGCCCTAGAATTAGCTAAGTTCGTCAGAATCAATAGCTTTTATCCTAGATTGAATAATTAATTCTATACCTAAACCCTCCGTCAGGATGATCCACACGCCACTTATGTGGAATAGTTTAGATACTAATACCTAATCTTAGTTCGCGACTCTAAAATCAGTAAATAATCACAGATTATCGAAAAGAGTAATAAACCCAATCTAATTTAATTTAGCATAAACCCAAATTCAACATTCGTAATTTCATAAAATTAAGATTCACCCATTGTTTGTTCTCAAGCACTATTAAAAGCTTAGCTCATATTAAAATTAAAAACTAAATTAAAAGAAAGGGAATTCATATTGTTTACAGAATTAAAATATAAAAAGAACCTAATTTCCGGAATTGGAATGACTACGAACGGAGCTATATACCCACTCTAGCTCTTGTAGCTTCTTCTTTCTTCCTTCTGTTGCTTCTCTCTGGTGTTTTAATATTGTGTAATGTGAATTGTGTGAAAAATAGAAGTCCAGACCTCCTTTTATAAGCATAAATTCGTTCTAGGGCTTGGACCAGAAAATAGAATATTAATTAAATGTCCAAGCCCACTTTCTAAGCCCAAAATCCCGTAACTGCTGATACACCTTCACTAAAACGGCTTTTCCCGATGCGTTATGACTCCGATTGACCTCATTCCATTTGCTAAAGTTCCGTAACTCGATAAGGAATGTTTTCTCTTCAAAGGTCAGCGGCTAAATCATCGCTTAAGCACCTCGAAATCAGCACTCTATGGCCTGGAATATGGATTTTCAGCTCTAAAAATAATATCTTCGGGATTTATCTTCAAGTCTTGACTCTAATTCACGATCTTTGACTTTCTCCTCGGATTCCTCTCCTAGCTAACATCTAAAACCTGTAAACTTTACACTAAAAATACCAATATTACGCGCAAAAGTTTAATAAATAAAAAATGCTAGAAATAAAAAGGGAATTCCGAATTATTGCATATTAAGTCCAAAAGTCTATCAAATTAATTAAATAAACACCAATAATGATGTCTCCCAAGGGTCGAAAATAAGAATAATTAGGGAGACATCAATAGACACTGGAGCAACCCGACATGTGTGCTCAGACAAATCTGTGTTCCAAACCTACAAAAGAGCTACAAATGAAGAAATCCTATATATGGGAAATTCCGCCACCTCAAAGGTTCAAGGTACTGGAAAGAATATACTAAAGATGACCTCCGGGAAAGAGTTGACCTTGAACAATGTCCTCCATGTTCCAGACATTAGTAAGAACTTAGTTTCTGGTTCCTTACTTAGCAAGACTGGGTTTAAACTTGTATTTGTAGCTGATAAGTTTGTATTAACTAAGAACGAAATGTATGTAGGAAAAGGGTACCTATGTGACGGTCTGTTTAAGATGAATGTAATGACCGTAGTACCTACAAAAATTGTAACCGATAAAGAAATGAATGAAAATTCTGATTGTGTTTATATGCTTGACTCACCTAATTTATGGCATGATAGATTAGGACATGTTAATTTCGGTTCAATAAATAAGTTAGTAAACGTTGGGTTATTACCTAATGTGAATTTCAATTCTCAAAAGGAATGTGAAGTATGCGTTGAGTCAAAATTAACAAAAACCTCGTTTAAGTCTATAGAAAGGATTTCGACACCTTTAGAGTTAATTCACAGTGACATATGTGACTTGAAATTTGTGCAAACTAGAAGTGGTAAAAAGTATTTCATAACTTTCATTGACTATTGCACAAGGTATTGCCAAATATACTTGCTTCGAAGTAAGGATGAGGCCTTAGAAGCATTTATGCAATACAAAACTGAAGTTGAGAATCAACTAAATAAAAAGATTAAGAATCTTAGAACTGATAGGGGAGGAGAATATGTGTCTCCTTTTGAAGAGTTTTGCGCTAAACATGGAATCATCCATCAAACCACGGCCCCCTACTCGCCTCAACAAAACGGGATTGCTGAACGTAAGAACCGCACATTGAAGGAAATGATGAATGCCTTGTTGATTAACTCAGGGTTACCACAAAACTTGTGGGGAGAGGCTTTACTCACCGCAAATCACATCCTCAACAAGGTACCACACTAGAAGGTAGATAAAACTCCTTACGAATTATGGAAAGGAAAACCACCTTCCTTCAAATACTTAAAAGTGTGGGGATGCTTGGCAAAGGTAGCAATTCCTGCTCCTAAAATGGTCAAAATAGGACCAAAGACCATCGATTGCGTCTTTATTGGATATGCTCACAATAGTGCTGCATATAGATTCCTTGTACACAAATCTTGTCATGTTGACATTAACGTCAATACGGTGATTGAATTAAGAAATGCACATTTCTTTGAAACAACTTTCCGTACAAGACCACACCAGAATCTGGTTCCTTAAAAAGAACACGTGATGCAATTGAAGAAAAACAAGATCAAGAATCATTGCCAGCTGAAAAGCAAGATCAAGAATCATTGCCAAATGAAGGAGAACCAAGGAGAAGTAAGCGGATTAGAACCTCTACGTCTTTTGGTCCTGACTTTCTATCTTACATGCTAGATGACGAACCGCGAACATTCAAGGAGGCTATGTCAAACCCTGACGCCCCATACTGGAAAGAAGCGGTAAATAGCGAGATAGATTCTATTATGCAAAACCATACATGGGAACTAGTGGATCTCCCTCCTGGGAATAAACCACTTGGATGCAAATGGATATTCAAGAAGAAACTAAAGACCGATGGGTCTATTGAAAAATACAAGGCTCGCCTTGTTGTAAAAGGTTATAGTCAAAAAGAAGGACTTGATTACTTTGATACTTATTCTCCAGTCACGAGAATATCATCCATTCGAATGTTAATCACTATAACTTCAATATACAAGCTCGAAATACATCAGATGGATGTAAAAACAGCCTTCCTAAATAGAGAACTAAATGAATAGATATATATGGAACAACCTGAGGGTTACGTAGTTCCAGGTAAGGAGAAGCAAGTATGTAAGCTTGCTAAATCTCTATATGGTTTAAAACAGGCACCGAAGCAATGTCATGACAAATTTGATAGATTCATGATCTCGAATGATTTCAAGATAAATGAATGTGACAAATGCGTTTATGTAAAACAAAATGAGACTGGATATGTCATTGTCTGTTTATATGTGGATGATATGTTAATCATTGGAAGTAACAATGATATGATTAAATTCACCAAAAGGATGCTTTCAAGTAAGTTTGACATGAAAGATCTAGGCCTTGCGGATGTTATTTTGGGTATCAAGATTCTCCGAACATCTGAAGGTATTATAATATCTCAGTCACACTATATTGAGAAAGTATTAAACAAATTTAGTAATGGCGACACAAATATCGCCAAGACTCCAGTTGATGTAAATTTACATCTTGCTAAGAACACTGGTGATATGATCAACCAGTTGGAGTACTCTCGGATTATTGGGAGTCTCATGTACTTAACTAACTGCACTAGGCCAGATATAGCACATGCAGTAAGCAAGCTAAGTAGGTTTACAAATAATCCGGGGAAGAACCACTGGATTGCTATTGTAAGAGTTCTAAGGTATCTTAGATACACTATGAACGAAGGGTTGTTGTACACAGGATATCCAGCTGTACTCGAAGGATACAGTGATGCAAACTGGATATCAGACTCCACCGACTCAAAATCTACAAGTGGATTTGTCTACATGTTAGGAGGAGCAGCTGTGTCTTGGAAATCCACTAAGCAAACGTGCATAGCCAGATCAACTATGGAATCTGAGTTTATAGCTTTAGACAAAGCTGCTGAAGAAGCCGAGTGGCTTCGGAATTTCCTAGAGGATATTCCTAATTGGCCAAAGCCTGTGTCAGCTATCTGCATACATTGCGATAGTCAAAGTGCCATTGGTAGGGCACTAAACGAAATGTATAACTGTAAGTCTAGACACATACGTCGTAGACACAATACCGTTAGACAATTGCTCTCAAACGGAATTATCACAATTGATTATGTTCGATCAAAGGATAATATAGCGGATCCACTGACCAAAGGTCTACAAAGAGAGCAAGTGCGAGTGTTGTCAAGGAGAATGGGTCTTAAGCCTACGAAAGCTGAGTTTCCATGATGGGAACCCTACCTAGCAGAGTGGAGATCCCACAATCTATGTTCAAAGGGAAAACTGAATCATGAAACTGCAATTTGGTGCGATGCACTGTGGGGAAACCTCCATAAATCATTCTTAGAACAAAAATTAAACAGTGCTACATGTAAAATTGAAGGATAAGTTAAACTTTTAATGGTTCTTGTATCTTCTAACATAAGATAGAGTAATGCAGAATACTCTCGACAAGAGACCACATATATGAATAACATGGGTAGGGCCGCCCTACGAGAATTTATAATGGCGAAATTCTCCGACGGTTATTCATGAAATACCAGGAGTTGTCCAGGGCCGTAAATGGACACAACCGTGAGAACCAAATAATGTTTCGAAGTATACTATGTAATTTCTATTGTCTTGGTTTACACAAAAGCTGAATAGTTCAAGACATCACGTTTACTAGTTAGCAAGTAAATCCGATAGCTCTTACTACAGAAGGTTCAAGGCCAAAAGCTACCTTTCTCGATGTAGTATTCTTCTACGCTTCTCTCTCGCTCTCTCTCGTGTTTAGCATTCTTTTGCGTAATTTTTGTAAAGGTGGTTAGTCAATTTCCATTCATGTGGGGATTGTTGGTCAAATGAGATTTTTACCCATGGGATGACCATGTTTACGATGACAGTGGGTAACTCAATTTAAGGAAATGATTCCAATATTAATTAACGTAATACATTCATCTGGTAAAAATTATTTGAAGTTGAATGAGAAATTGAGTCATAGAATTTGAAGAAATTAAAAAAAAAATTAAAATAAATAATAATACATGTTATTTATTTTATTTTTCTTTTGGTTAGGAAGCAAAGCAAAAAAAAAGAAAAAAAAAGGTACCGCTGGGCTTTGAATCTGGGCCTCCAAGCTAGTGGGCTTTTGGGCCAGACTTTCATACCATCTGGACCAGCTTATGTTTTTGGTCTTCTATACTAAACTAAACGTTGTGTCTTTTAATGTAACGTATCTTCAAATGAACCATCACAACTCTTTTGCCAAATCCATCTTTTCATCTTCTATAAATAGTTGGCCAACTTAAACATTTTCATTCATTCATTTTTCAAAACATTAAAATTATAAGAGAGAGATAGAAAGAAGCAGCATTATTAAGTTCGTCGAAATTCTTAAGAATTCGTGTGTCAGTTTCTTTTGAATAGTTTTGTCGTTGTATCCTGGAGGTTGAAGCCAACAAACGTAAGACACCGGTACGTGGCCTAAATACCTTAAAGACATCGGATCCAATCCGAGCCTCGACAAGTAAAGTTGTTTATTTATATATTCTTTTATTTTATTTCTGCATTAGTTTTTATATTGTTTTAATGGTTTATACAAATAAAACACAACAATTTTTTTTTTTCTGTTCATAACACGTTATCAATATGATACTTCTACTATTGAATTCTTTTGGACCCTGAAATAGAAAATCCGTTTCTTTAACTCAATCGCACGATTGTTATATACATTTCTATTTAGAATCATACCTTATTACTTACCATGAAAAAGAAAAGAAAAACAAAAGTAAGATATTTTATTGATCAAAAGAAGAAAAAAAATCAGATGCATGTGATATATATGTATTAGGTATAACCTGTGTCTGAAATCACTGAAAAAAATATGAGATTAGCTATAAAATATACTCCTTTGGATACCAGATACACTTCAACAACGTGTTTATATATAGTCTCTCAACTTTTTCCTCTCAAAAGTTAGAATTAGTCTCTGATTAGAAAAAATCATATCTCATGGATATCTCCTCTTTTATTCTAATTATATGCCCTTAGGAGACATCAAATTGGGTGATTATTTGACTAATTCAATAGACTTTTAATGTTAATTTGAAATATTTCGTTTTCACTCCTTGATTTTAGTATTTTTCATTTATTAAGCTTTGCATGTTAAATGGTTTGTTTTAGTGTAAAGTTTGTAGGTTTTTAATACTAGCAAGGAGAGATATCAAGAGTTGAAGTCTTAGATCGTGTAAAGAAGTCAAAGACGAGAATAAATATCCCAAAAAATTGACAAGTTAGAGCTGCAAATCTGGAAGGCTGATGGTAATTGCTGATTTCGAGCTACTTAAACGTGGATTCAACCTCTGTGTTGTAAAGAAGATTCGTTCCTTATCGCGTTACGAAGAGTTAGCAAGTTGAATTAGTCAATTCGGAGTTAAATTGAGAATGTTACAGCCGTTTTAGTGGAGGGTGTGCACCAGTTACGGGATTTGAACTTGATGAGTGGACTTTGGCCATTTATTATTTCATTAATCCACTTAAAATAGCCCAAGTCCGAATTATTTAGTATAAATAGGCCTTTTGACTTTATTTTTACACACAACTCATTTTAGCAAAGTCAGAAACGCCAGAGAGAAAGTCAGAAGCTAAGAAAAGGTGGAAGCCAAGAGCTGGAAAATTCATCTTCTCCAAATCACAGCCAAATCCAAACTCCTAATTAGGTTTCTTTCATATATTTTCTTTCTGTAAAACATGAACACCGTTAATTTTATTTCTTTTGCTTTTATTTCAATTATGAGCTAAATTTCCTTTGTACTTGAGAATCGCGAATTGGGTTGAACCCAAACTAGATTAATTATTGTTTTTTACGATTTGAGATTTAAGAACTTAAATTGAATTATTATTTTACGTTGTCTTTTATTTTGGTCTTTATTTATTATCCTTAGAGTCATGAACTAAGGGTGAGTTTTAGTATCTAGGCTATTCAATATAGTGGTGTATTGATCACCTTAACGGGGATTTAGATACAAAAATAGGTAATAGCCGTTGGTATCCGCCAATGTCCTTGACAGGCTTGACTAGCCAATAGCCAATGTAGTAAGTTTTAATCATCTAAAAATAGTTTTAATCGTCCCGACGGAGTTTAGAATATCGTAGGAGAGCTTTTAGGTCCACCCTGACGGGGGTTAAGAGACTTTAGAATCCCGACTAGCGTAATAATAATGATTCAGCTCTTAAAAGAAGACATTAATTAAGAAGGTTTAGGTGAAGCCCTAGCAAGACTCAAGTACTACCTCCTTCTTTGCGTCTACATCTTTCATTTGCATTTTTTTCATTTCAGCTTAATTTACTCAGTCTTTAAATTACTTTTGCATTCTAGTTGTTAATCAAAAACCCAAAACAAACTTTTATATCTTTTTATTTTTCCGGAATTGCAATTATTCCACTATTTGATCCACACCTGATTGTACCTAATCCGTCCCTGCGAACAAATCTGATTTATCGGTTTTATTACTTGGACAACCGTACACTTGCAGTTTGTGAGTCCTGATCTTTTGCATTTTATTTTATAACACACAAGGACCTACCACTCATACATTCTCTTTTTCATACACACACGCAGACCACACACACATACATAAATACATACAAACATTTTACCCTTCAAATTATCTCAATCTAAGATATTGTATTCGACATATGTCTGATCATAAATAAATCAAAAATTCCGATAAAGACGTCTCATACAACTTGAGCCGCGCAACATTAGTTCACAAAAGAACTCTGAAAATATGACTTTAACTCGGTAGCAACAATGAAAACAAAAGGGTTTGAGCGGCTAGGAAATGGTATCAATTAGAAAATGTTGGTCGAGAATTAACAATAGGAAATTGCTAGAGACTCTTTAAAGTTTAAACGGTAAAAATCAGTTTTTTTTACCTTAATTTGGGTTTTTCACCAAGCCGGATTGATGGTGGTGGAGATTGGTCGCTTAGTGGCGGCAGATTTCTTGTGCAGGAGAGCGGCTTGGTAGGAAAGTGATTGTGAAGTGATTTTTTTTTTATGTTTTTTGTTCTAATGAATGCAAGTGTGAAGAGATAGATGAGTATGTTTACATAAAAATTGAAACTATGAGAAGTATAAGGAGTTAAAGGGATATCTTTAAACTAAAGATGGAGTGAAAGAAAATAGAAAAAACAATTAATTGGTAATACGTAATATAACCCGTGTCTTAAGACACTTGAACACAATTTGTTCCTTTAATTAAAGTGAATGCAACGTTCATAAAAAAAATTAAGTTTAATAGTTCATGGTTCAAATTTTTATTTAGAAACAACTTACTATGGTTTAATTTCAGATTTAGTTTTTTTTTTGTTAAAAATTCTAAATTTAGCTTAATATGGACCAGATCCGTAGGTATTTTCCATCGTTCAGGAATGTGTCTTTAGTAGTCAAGGATGAAATATAATTAATTATCTTACATAGTTATCTTATTAGTGAAAGTAAAGAATCTTATAATGTACAATAAATTGAACTAAGAAAGATGAAAGATTCAACACAAAGATTCTTAAAGACTCGAATATAATTATCTTACATTAGAATTTAACTAGTGAAAGCAAGGAATCTTATATTACACAATAAATTGAACCAAGACTAACCGAACTCTGACAAATGCACTATAAAAGACTCGGTGAATCTACAACGCTTTTAGCTGTCAGTTATAGTAGCTAATAAACAACACTTACTTTGTTTGATCAATCGTTAAGAAAGTTAGTTTGACTACCACGCTTTCCAGAAATTTACTTGCAAAACACCCTTTTCTTTTAACCCAAATCATTTAAATCTTGAAAAACATATACGATCAGATAAATACCTTGTTCTGGGAGGTGATGCTGAATCTCCCGAAGGCACCATGTACATCCACCTTTCATCACTCACCACATGACCATAGTTTTCACTAAAATCACCAATTAATGTGTAGTAAATTTCTGATACTAAACCAGTTTCAAATATTAAGAGATTTTTCTCCCCGGTGCAAAAATGGAACTGGACTAAGCAGAGCAGATATACAAAATACAAATCGAGTCTTGAAATACTAAAACTAATTACTCATGAAATGCAAAGGATAACAGAGTAAAAAAATGGATACCCGATGGAAATACGGTTCGAGTCAAGGAGCAAAACTGTAGGATATTCCGAGCAGAGATGAAGAGAGGGCAGTTAAGCCAATAACCTTCACGTGAACACTTCTACCATATAATAAACAAAAGCGTGACTTTCACTGATGTAATTGGGGTGAACTTCAGGCATTAAGTTGCTTGCTAATCCTTAAACATAGGGGTATATATGGTTATTCCATATTATACCAATGACTAATTGTCCAATATTTATTTATTTATTTTGAATCAGTTAAACTATCAAACTTAATTACCTATACTTTATATAGAAAAATAATTTTTTGATGCAAATAAAATAAATTTTAAGAGTAGGGGGACAAGGGGAAGATTCTAAAAAAAATTATGGGGGGAAAGGGTGGAACGATACTAAACCAAAATGTATGAAGTGTACTAGTTACGCCATGTCAAGTGGATCCATTAGTGTTTCAAATTCAAAAGGTGAAACACTGTACTTACCTAGATTTTTAATGAATGGTTCTCTTAATCCCAGAATATGATTTTAGTTCCTATATTAAAACATCAAAGACTTACAAAAATCAGAGTTTTTTCATTAAGAAATGAACCGAATGAAAACAGAAAAAAGGAATTATTCTTACCAGTAAATTCACAAATGCGATGAAGGGCTGCATTAATATATCTTCTTCTCCCATCAAATGCTTTCTCAGTTATGAACTTCTAACACGAATCCGCTATTAAACAAAAAAAAATTGATGACTTCAGATGAATAAATTTTGGGGTAATTAGAGATAAATGCCTTCTTAATGATGCCTTTAATTTTTTTAAGCCTCTAATTTTCTTATTTAGAGATAAATGCCTATCCTTATTATTAAATATATTATTTTATTTTTAATACAATATTTATTTTTAAATCTTAAACAAATAATAGGGTATTTCCACCACCACCACCACCACCACCACCACCTCCACCATCACAACCACCACCACCACTACAGCCACCACAACCACCACCACCTCCACCACCTACTACTAATTTCATCACACGCGCGCGTCCGTGAATTTTTTTTAAAATCGCCATAACTAATTCAAAAAAAATCAGAAAAATCGAAAAAAATCATATTTGGATAAATCAAATTAATATTTACGTCTATGATTTTTTTCGGAATCTTCGGAATTTTTTTGTTTTTTTGATTGTTTTTTAATTTTTTAATTCGCAGAACATGGAATTCCATGTTTTAAACATGGAATTTCGTGTTTTAAACATGGAATTTCGTGTTTTAAACATGGAATTTCGTGTCTGCGGAAAACAAATTCCTTATATCAAAACATGGAATTCCATGTTTAAAACATGGAATTCCATGTTTTCTGCGAATTAAAAAATTTTAAAAAAATAAAAAAAGATCAAAAAATTCAAAAAATTCTGAAAAAAATCATAGACGTAAATATTAATTTGCTTTATCCAAATACATAAATTTTTTATTTTTTTGATTTTTTTTGAATTAGTTATGATGATTTTAAAAAAAATTCACGGACGCGCGCGTGTGTTTATTAGTTTTTGTTTTGTTTTTTTCTAATTTTTTTTTTTTTAATTTTTAATTATAGGGGTAATTTGGGATGAGGCATTTTTCTATAAAGAATCTTATTCTAGGCATCTTTTTTTAAATAAATTTTTTAATAAGAATTAATCTCTAATTGACTCATAAATTTTATAAGGAGGCAAGTAAAAAATAAAAAATTAATGAAGCAGGGATAATATATATCAAATAATAAGGGAACATTAGTACTTCTATTAGATCACATCATTACAATAATGAGTAAATCACTGTTTAGTAATGTATTTGTGATAAATCGATTTAAAGATATGTGACAATAAGAATTAAAATTCCCCAACTGGAATATAATTCTTATTTTTTATTATAAGTCCTTATAATATACTCAAGTGACATTTCAAGCCTCCTCTTACTCTAGTCATTCAATACTTACATAAACATTGTATAAACTGAGTTACAAATCAAAACATACTTACACAATACTCTCTTCATGATCAGTCAAAATATAACCTTCGTTCTTGTAAAGGCTAAACAACGCAATCACATTCTCTTACCCTTCACAACTTTTGAGAGCTTCGAACCGAATTTTAACCTTCGCTCAGTATTAATAGTGAAATTCTTCGTGTTACAATAGTAAATAAAAACAATAAATAATGAACTTAACATGTTAGCAACATAATCTTTTAAAAGACAAAATAATTACTTTATCTTCATAAGTTTAACAAAAAATAATTTAGGAACCAAATGATATTCAGCTACTAAAGAATAATCAGACATATATAAGAAAATTTAGTTTCCATTTATTGACAAAAATTAAATCAGGTATTATTAGATTATACATATATTAAAGAATCTAATAATTATCTCCCGTACTGGCACTACTTTACGGCTATTATTAAAATTCTATCAATGAAGGAATTATCACGATAATTGGTGTATATATTATGAAACAAAAGAATAAACATGACTAAATAGTAGAGCGGGACATACTAAGCATCAAAAGCAAGATATGTAACTTCTACTACACAGTTTAACCAAGCTCCACTTAGATCAAATAGTGCATTGAGGAGGCATGAAGGAACTCTGGTTAAGTAACTATTACATCTGCAAAATAAGGGTCATATGATTAATTATGATATCATAGGAACCTATAAATAAATCGCCCTAAACAGAAAAAGCTGATGCGATGGAGAAGAATGAGAGAAAAGATTCAGATGATTAAACTAAACGATTATTAGATTATTAACAAAGAAGTAGTATTTATATCATACATTCATTAGTTTGTTTGTGTATTGCCTTCATTATTGATTGAAGCTTCAAAATAAAGTTTACAACTTTGACTAATTAACAACAAAATTATACTTCTGGCACGACACATAAGATAATAAAATTTAGAATATCAAACAACATAGAGATATAACATGTTCTAATTACCAACATAAAAATGTAATCTTGTGCAAAATTCAAGCCCTCCGTTATATATATATATATATATATATATACTAGGTATTGCCCGTGCCTGAAGTCACTTCAAAAAAAATCAATTCATCTTTGTCAATTTACTTCCTTTGAGTTACCACGTTGAGAAGTAAAGATATAATAAAAATACACAAAGATTGTATATTCAATAGCATGTATCACAAACTTTCGTAATACCAAATAATGAACCTCGTTCATTCGTTAGTTACATAGCTCAGTTGTTGTTTAAGTTAGGTTCCACCTGGTTAATGTTAGGTGGAGGTGGTGATTGATCGCTTTTCTTTGGTGTTTGTATTTCTGGTTAAAACCTGTTTCTACAGACACTTAAAAAAATTATTTTGTTGATGGAAATTGAACCAAAGTTCCATAAATGAAAGTCAGGATTAAGGTTTAGGTTAAGGTTTTTCTCTTTTTGCTCGTCAAGGAGAAGGTTAAGGTTAAAGTCAAGCTTAGAGTTAAGGTTTAGATTTAGGTTAAGGATAAGGTTAAGATTTATGTTATGGTTATGGTTAAAGTTAAAATTATGGTTATGGTTAATGTTAAGGTTACAATTCTAGTTAATGTTAAGGTTAAGTTTAAGATTAGGGTTGAGGTTAAGGTTAAGGTTAAGTTTTAGATTTAGGTTAAAGTTAAGTTAAGGGTAAGGTTAATGTTAAAGTTATAAGTTTATTCTACATCCTAAACAAATTTTACAGAAATTTGAATAACTAAATATCATATTATAATGTAAAGAATTATGTTTTTGGTGATACTTTTGATTAATATTTAATATTATATTGGTTACTATTTTGAGTTAAAAAAATATCAGATGTACCATCAAATTTTTAAGTTAATTCTAGAAAATGTCTCATACCTAAAAATACTTGTGCAAATTTAATTTAAAAAATTATAATTGATAGTGCAAAATTTCATAATTTAGCTTTATCTTTATATTTCAAAAAAAAGGAACAAACTTTTTCATATATTTTGTGATTACAATTGGGTTTATGACTTCTTTTGCCTGCTATTGAAGAATATAAGGAGCATAATGTTGCACCAACATAATATCCTAAAGCATGGAATGACTTTGAATTTTTTGGAAAAAGTTGGGATAGAGGTCAATCATTCGGATTTGTTGGAAAAATCGAGTTTAAAGGACGAATTTTTTCTGCCATTAAAAAATAATGGGGTGTAAATTATAGTCCAAATCAATGTTGGGACATTGGATGCCGATGTTTCACTTTGCTTTTACTTATTTAAATTAATTTAATTTTTTAAGATTAAAAATAGTTTTTATTATTTGAGAACAATTTATTAATTTAGGAGAAAGATCGCACTTGTAGTTTTTTAATTTGGGTATTTAGAATTAATGTTAAAGCCTTAAATTTTTATTATTATATATAAAAATGTAAGGTAAATTTTTTTCTCGACCATATTCATTCAAATTGACTTGATCTAAAAGTGAGCCCAATGCAACTAACAAAGTCTTTATGTACCAAAATGCAGAATTGAATATAACACACAATGCTTTGTCATCGCAAACTAACATTTTAAAACTAAATTATGAAATTTCACACACCTTCTTGCCTTGATATACAACACCCCTGTCTTCATGCATCATAGTCTACAGAAACAAATGACACACACTCATGGACATAATTACATCAGAGTACATCAGGATGGTGCACGAAGGAATGTGAATTGTCTGGGTATTGCGTGATTGGAGATGGTAAAGTGTACTATTATGTTTATGAAGCAATCCGAGAAGTGTACCCTGTCAAAACCTTACTTCTTGTGCACTTGAGTTGCTCCAATCAGAGACTTACTTCCCTGTCTCAAACAACAAACAACACACATTTAGCCTGCCAATACATGACCAACGATCTTACTACTGCTAAATTATTATTCTTTATATAAAAGTCAATACTTACTTCAAAGGTCATGCTTTAACTTATAAATTCCCTCAACACCAGAAGCAGTTTTACTAAAATTGTATACACACAATGTGCAACATAAATAAAATAACTCAAAGGTCTTTTTAACCAACTGGACGTCTACAATCTATTTGTCTGAGTAAATTAGTTTGATCAATTCTTGAGTATCAAGTCTCAACTTTCATTCAACAGTTAAAAAAAAAAAATCTTCAGCAGTAACCATTAAAAACGTCAAGCAATCAAGCAGCAAAAGGAATTGGTATAGGGACCTATGTTGCAACATTTCAAAAAATAATTTAGGAACCTACATTGTAATTTTTACATAATATAAGGACCAATATTGCCATATCTACATAATATAGGAACCTACTGTGCAATTTTTACATCATAATATGGGGACATGTAGTGCAATTTTGACATAATATAGGGACCTACAATGCAATTTTTGCATAATAAAGGGACATACAGTAGTCCTCCTCCTCTCTCTGAATTGCTTCTACAGCTTTTGGTTTTGCCTTTTTGACAAACTCTTTACTAAGCACATCCAACTATAAACAGGTACATCATTATATTTACAGCACATCCCACTTTTTGAAATGTGTTGGTCCTACAGTTATTCATACTATTGTTTTGATTCATAACAAAATTAGACAAAATAAGAATATAACTGAATATAACAAAATTTGCTGATGAACACCAGCCACTAATTTATAATGCTCAAATTTCATTTCATCACACTTTAGAGCAGCAATTTTGCAAGCCCTTATATACCCTATCAAGAAAATGAAAATAAACTTAAATTCTTTATACTAATAATAAAGATAGAATCATAAGAAATAGTCACAGAACAGATAGGGGATAATTGCTCCATTGGTCCCTAGGAGAGGTTAAATGCACCATTTATAATCGATACTTTCCCTTGGCCATTTCATCGAACAGTTCAACAGGTTAATGGTGCATTATTTGATCGATGGAGTATATATATTAATTAATTACCAGAATCGTTCATAAGTGAAGTGAATTTGTGTCAGAAAACTAACCTCTGGGGTTTTCCGCTTCCGAGCATTACTTGTCATCATTTGAGCAGAGAGGATTAGTTCTTGAGAAGGTTAACCCCTATATAACACAAAATTTACTAATTAGTCACTATTACAGATATAAACTCAGCACAAAGGGATCACAACTGCAATTAACTCAACACAAAACCTTCAAACTTAAAGGTAATGTGCACCACTGAATAAAGTTCAACAGAGCTCAGATCAACATGATTTGGTGAACAGTTTAATTGGAAAGAAATGTATGATACTAACACACAAATAAGACCCACGCACAGATCACATCATAGGGACCTATAGTGCAATTAATTTGAAAATAATATAAATCACATAATCAGGAGAGTGCAATTAACTCAAAATCATATACTAATCTGTTAAATAACTTCTGTACAGTGCAATTAACTCAAAATGACAAATAGCACTGTCAACACACATTTCACTAATAAATAAGTGATCAGTACTAATCAAATTATAATCGATCAACAGAAGTAGAGATACTAATATTAACCAATTGCACGATCAAACTCGAATACAAATCGAAGTATAATGGAAGAAAAATAAGTAGAAAAAGTTAAGGTGTAAATATAACTGAAATGAAAGTGAATCACTGTATAGTAGAAGTAATAAATTACCTTATACAGAGACATTGATCTTTCAATGTATATCTTACTCAGGGTTTCTTAGAACAATGATAACAAAATCTCCACGCAAAAACATCTTGCTAATGAATTTGTCCTTGTTCACTGGAAGAGCTTTTTTCTTACCTTTTCCAGAGAACCTGAATAAGATAATCAACTTAAACAAAACAATACTTTATAATTAGTTAAAAAAAATTCAGGACGAAACTAACTTCAGTCCAAATCTCTCTAACATTTTCAAGGACCATGTTGCAATGACGATCAAAAGCTCTCACACGTCTAAGAAGCTTTCTGTTATTCCTACAGTTGATCAGCACCTGGGAGTGGGACCAATATAAACAATTTTAAAAAAACCTAACACCTCAACATATGCTAAAAGAGCCTTAATCTGTAATTTAAACATTCAAGCTTTAATTTAATTTTATGTAGTTTTACCTGATTGTTACTTTTAACTTTCAGCATCAGAATTGATAGTGGACCAGGGTTGAACTCTTCTTCCTCGTTCTTTGCCTTTTACAAAAAATTCACATAAGCTCCACATCACTAAAAGTAAGCAAAAAAAAAGAAATACATTTTGCTAAAGTATGTCAACTTATAGGGGTAACTAAAAGATGATACCTTAATGTTGCAATAAAAACTTAGACTCTTTTTACTTTGTCAGGCTGCAATTGCATTATATGAAATGAATTGAATTTTAATAAAGTTTCAAAAAAGGAAAAATTGGAATTACAACACAATTTCTACCTCCTTATTAACAGTCAATGCTGCATATACCATTTAAGCATTTTCCTCGGGACCCTAATCCACCTTCAAGTCACTAAAGAAGAGATATATAAAAGATTATTAAATAATAAATAAAAGAGAATTAAAGTGATCGACTAACCATAATGTCTTCCATGAGATAAAGTAACAGTTCCATCAACAATAAGATCTCTACCACCAACAGATACATTAAAATTCTCCATATGAATATCTTTAATGGAAGGTCCATCAGTACCATCATGATTAACTTGTACAGTAGGCATACCAGCTCTAGCTGCTTCCATTTCCTTTAAGTGCATTTCATATTGCATTTCTCTTGTCTATCATCTTTTCTCTTTTGCCTTTCTTCATCCATTCCTTCGTTCATTCTCATTGGTGCTAAAAGGCTTCTCCCTGCTGGTTTTTCTTTCACTGCTCCTTTTTTCTCGAATTTATCACATATTTTGCTACAGGCCTGTTATACAAAATGTACAATTCAATTACTAAATCAATAAATCGAAGCAAAACTAATTGAACTTTAGAAGATCTCATTCATTACTATCCACAGTTTAATTCAAGTATTATATATATAATTAACGTTATGAATCTAATTAACGAATTTATTTGAAGAAAAAACAGTATAATTAAACAGTATAATCTAACAAAACAGTATAATTAAACAGTATAATCTAATAAGAATCGAAGAATCGAGAAATACCTGGATAAGATTGAGAATGGTCTCGAGAGACGGTGATGGAGAATGGTTTTCAAGCGGCGGTGATGGAAGGTCTTCGAACCCCTGAGAATGGTTCTCGATTAGGGTACAGAATGGTCTTCGAACGGCGATGGAGAAGGGTATTCGAACGGCTTTGGAGAAGGGTCTTCGAACGGCGTTGATGGTGGCGTTTGTGGTGAAAAAACAAAGAAGAGGGGAAGGTGGTTTTTATATAGCAGAATAAAGAAGGTCGCGATGATGGTGGTGGGAGAAATGGTGGAGAATGGTTATAGCGGCGGTGATGTGTAGCGGCGGTTGTCTTGTGATGGAGAGCGGCTCTGGAGAAGAGACCGAGTGAAATGAGGGTTTTGGTTTTCTTTTTGTTTTTTGTTTTTTTGGTTATACGTGTTTTGTATTCAAAAAATTAATAAGTGGGGCCAGAATCGATCCTGGCCACTACTTATGTTTTGCCAGAATCGATTCTGGCCACCACTTATGTTTTCCCAGAATCGATCCTGGCCACCACTTAAGTGGGTAAATCCAGACCGTAGGAAAAACTTCGAAATATAATATAGATATATATATATATATATGTACAACATAGAGACATATACTTTTTTCTTTTTGTTTAAGAAACTTTTTAAAGACATATACTCTAGAGTAATAGAATTATTAAAAGGGCCTCACATTGCATAGAAAATCCACCTTTTAGAAGTTGAGATTAAAATTTGAATTAATTGAGAATCATACATATATGAAAACAGATAAGGGAGAGGGTACCATGAGTACCGAAGTAACTCTGACTAGAGATTCGTAGGTAAGTGTGGCAATATAGTAAATACGCGACTGACAATTTTACACCTCTCTTTCCCGAGATACATGACAACGGTCCACTGAATCTTCACTAAAGGGGTCCTTGCAATTTAAATGTTAGCTTTTCATATTGCTCGTGCCTGCTTTTAACATTTTATCAAATTTGTGTGATTATTACGATTTGTCGGGGGCGATTTTGAAAGCACAAAAAGTTAGGAGTGGTGTCGAAAGAGATGAAGAGGAGGAGATGGAGAGATGGGTTCAACGCATCACTTCTCATACGGTAAAAGGGTTCCAACGATCATAGCCATTGGGTTCTTTTCCAAGCTGGTTGGTGATAGTGAAGAATGCTCCCCGGGTTGATGATTTTGGAAAGTAGTCCACCGAGTGGGTACGGCGACTTAAAAATAGTGAGATTGCAATAAAGTAATTCAATTTTTTTACAGTCCCAATGGTACAAAGTGATTTTTTAACCTTAATTTGGGTTCTTTGCCAAGCCGGTTGGTGATAGTGAAAAATGCTCCCCGGGTTATTGATGGTAGAGAATGGACCCCCGAGTGACTACGACGGCTTGGTGTGGGAAGGTGAGTGTGAAGAGATTCCTTATAAAAAATGGTGTAGAATAGAGAAGGGTCCTTGAGAGGCGGCTGGTGTCGACTAGGGTGTGATCAAAATAGAATATAAATAAGTGCAATTAATCACCCTAATCTAGCACGGTTCCGCAAGTATATAGATCATATGCAAGTTTTAATAAATAAGTAAGATTCGTTCTGCAGAGACTACGAAGGTTAGGGGAATCTTATGCAATAATCAAGTGCAAATAGAACAAATAAAACGCAGAAAAAGTAGAGACAAATAGATTTTTATTTGGGTTTTCAATTAACTAAATTAAACTAATAAAGTAAAGACAGAATTTAAATGCAAGAGAAGAAGTTAGTATGAGCGTTTAGCTTGAGTAAATAGCATGTAATCCCCACTAATTTTGCCGTTATAAACATGTAAGGGTGAATTACGTAGTATTTCAATAATCGGTTCCAATTGTGTTAGGTAGTTTTAAATAGGATTTACCTGTGTCAATAAGGAGTCCTAAGCAAACTGTTCCTGCAATTGGTAAAATAGCAATACACTAAACCATGGTGATTATCTAGTTAGATTGATTTGTCAGATCTAAACCGTGCACTAGACGTTATGTGCTAAACATGTAATTAAACACCGTTGTCAATGGTGACCTAACTACTGGATGGTAATTCTATATGGTCGCGATCTGACAAGAACACAGAATATATATCCAAACACATAAACAGAGAATAAAAACAATAATTCAATTTAAAACATGGAATTCCCAAATTAGATAGATATCAACCAAAACTAGGGTTCATACATATATTCTAAAACTCAAGCTAATAGAAATTTAGTTCATACTAATGGAAGAAAAGAAAGAAATTGCAAATTCAAAGGATGAAGATGACATTATTGATGAACAGCTCCTCTAGACTTCTTTTCTTGTGTTGTAAGCTTCCTCTTGGCTTAAGGTTTTACCAAAGATGGTTTTCTAATGTTAAGAGGCTGTATTTATAGTGTATAGGTTGACCTAATCGTTTTCTTGAAGGAAAATGTAAATATTGGGCTCCTAGCCCAACTCAAATTCGTAGCCCAAAATCATGGAATCAGCCCCGTTTTTGTTTTGGTCCTAGAAGCTTCAGTACTCATCCGTTTGACGCGTATGAGTAGTCGAAATTCATCGTCTCGGAAAAATCTTTAACTTTTCTCTTGACCGTTTCTCCAGATTCCTCACCGATTTTAAGATATAAGCTGATTTGTGGTCGTAGGTGCTGGAATTCAGATTTATGACAGCTTTTCCTTTTCATTAATTTTAGCTTTTGTTTCCTTATCTTCAATTTCCATGTTTATCTTCTTTCCTTTAGCTCTTTGAAACAACTTGGAATCTAATTAATTACCATATATCTCTAAAGCTTCACACTAAATAAATAATTAAACCCAATATGCTCTAAAAATAATAAATAATCAATTCAAGGCCCAAAATAGGAAAGTGTACTAAATCATGTGAAAATCGACTTATAAACTAATAAATATGCCTAAAATGATGTCTCGGAAATAGATTTTATTATCACAAATGAGGAGACATCAAGACCCCCAACTCAAAGTTGTATCGTCCCGATACAATAAAAATAAAGAACAGTAGGGTAGTCATATAAATAAAAAGAAGAAGTCGGAGGAGAATAAGAACAGAACATAATGAATGATCCTAGAGCAAAATATCTAAAAAGTCTCATGTAGTAATGCTCAAGAAATAATGCACAAGAATGCTTAATATACACATAATCAACAATCCATAAATTCAAATCAAGATTAATTTCACAATGCCAGAAGGAGAGGTTGATTACTTTAGTTCATGTTAATGGCTATAGGTTGTTCATAGGTTCTAATATAGCATCCAATGGTCCACTTACCTACTACCTAATAGCTCAATTGTTTCTTCACCAAGTAGTTAGAAATCGTAAGGTGTTTGGTTATAACTTGGCTTAGGGACGGTGTGGTATATTTGGATAAATAAAAAGTGAGATTTTGGCTCTCTCCTCACATTCCATCAACGAATCGCCCTAGAGCTTGAGTTTTCACTCGAAGATGTTCTCACTCAACCCAATTTATTGATGCTTTTGATGTGCATCCCCAATCAATCCCTTTGTGATGATATACAATTTCCACTTTGCCGGTCTGAATATATATTCTTTTCATATTAATTTTTTCTTTTGTATAGCTATGAATCTCTTTAATGTTCAAGATATCACGCTATTTTTTCATATATAGATTTTTCTTTTATGCCCTTGTTGGCAAATTCAGCCCGTAACTTCTTTTTCATTCACTATTACCCCGGCAAAGGGTTACAATATTACCTTTTTCATCATCAATAAAATCACAGTTATAATTCCCAAATCCCAATGTTCCCTAATGATGAAACCCACCACCCAAAATCAAGCTCTAAAACGACTTGTTTTAGGTTTTTCGATTCGAGTGCGGGTCATAAAGATAAGTCCTACGAACTAAGGGTAAGGATTATAATGTGGTTCAATAAAAGGCTTTAGAAAGGCTCAGATGGGCTAAGATGGATAAATAATAACAAATATCAGATAAAAGGGTGAGAAAGTATAAAAGGCTTCAAGTGGCTTCAATATGAAAGAACTACCTTATTCATTTTCCTAACTACCGGATTTTGTTCACTACTAGTTCATAGATAAGCGGGTTTTCAACTGATTTCAAACCTCACGTTCTACACACCAAATAACTCTCCCTAAGTTTCAACGTAACTTCTTAGCATTGCTCATTAACTTTTCTATCTTTTATTTCCTGTTTTCATACATGCATGCTAAACATATTTATAACATCTTTCAAAAACATACTACTTACTATCATTGACCTAATAAAATCATGCTCAATAGGTATATTCAACATATTCTATGCCTTAATTCAACCTAAAATTTTTAAATTTTATGCAAAAACGAAAAGAAGATGAGGACAACGCATCCCCACCCCCAACTCCAAAATGAGTCGTGTCCCCACGACTTGAAAAAGACTCAAGAACGAAATAAAAGTTAAAATTAAAACTAACTAAACTACCTCATGCATACATGCTATTAAGAAAGAGAATTAAAGTGGCGTACCCGGCTGGCCATAGAGATCCATTATGTCCTCCTCCTCCGAAGAAGATGGAGAGGAATAATAATCAATATCCCTGTTCGTAGTTACGTCTTCCAACTGTGATTTAATCTGTGTAATTTCCACCCAAAGTTCCCTGTTTTCTTCTCGTAAACGTTCAACTTCATGTTGTAATTTAAGAGCCCATGGGGGAATACAAGAATCATCTTTAGATGAAGTAGAAGAACCTTGATCATGAATCTTTGTCTTTTTCATAGGCCCTGCTGGTACAGACATCCTAGCAGATAATCTCTTTAGTAGTGGTTATGTTGGTGCCTTTTCTTTTGATTCTTCAGTAGCCTCATCAAGGTTGATAGTCTTTTCAATGGTGGCTCTAGGCAATTTTTTGTTCTTCCCTAGGATGGTATACTTCCTCTTGTATTCCATAGCATCAGATCTATTTGTCATGTTTGATTTACCCACAACTCAAGTTATACCAAGGATGAATTAAAAGTTTAAGAGAAATTGGTGTAACTTGAGGTTGTTGCTTGGAATTAATGAAAAGAGGAAGGTTTCTTGATGAATCTTGGAAGAAATCTTGAAAGCTTGATGTTCTTGATGGTGTTTTATGGTGAAGTGTGAAGAACTTGTGTTTATGGAGGATGGAGGAGAGAATTATTGATGTTGTTGTGTTAATTATGGAGGTTTGTACAAGCTTCAAGGTGTATTTATAGTGTTTGGGTCTGAAAATTTCGTGTAGAGGAGGTTAGGGTTAAGTTTGATAAAGTAAGAGTTGGAATAGGAATAAATCTCTTCAAAACCGACCTAGCTGCGGTGCACTGGAGGTATGGCCCGGTATACCGGAGCTGGACGTATCTCTTTTTTTAACCTTCGTCAAAAAACCCGAGTCACCAACCCATGGTCACGAGTTTTTCTTCCTACGGTATACCGGAGGTATGGCCCGGTACACCGGAGCTGACCTCCTTCGTTTTTTCGAACTCTCGGCAGAAACCCCGAGTTTCCAACCCGTGGTCACGGGTTTTTCTTCCTGCGGTATACCAGAGGTATCCTGCGGTATACCGGAGGTGAACGGAATTTTTCCCAAGTGTTTCCTTTTGACCCCAAACTCATTTCCTGCACAATAGTACACTACCTTTTTCTCCTATTAGCTTGTAAACACAATTTAAAATCTACACTAACTTAAAACTATACACTACAAAGCAATAAACTAATCTAAGCAGCAATTAAAAACAAGGGGTGTCTCCCAAGAGCACTTTTATTTAACGTCTTTGAGTTAGACGAGTACCTCAGGCTAAGCGTCTTCTACGAGATGGATTGTCTCCTCTCGTTCAAAGTCTTCACTGTCATGGTATTTTTTCAAACGCTGGCCATTCACCATGAATGTCCTTTGCTCGGTTGGATGTTCAATTTCAATCGCTCCATGAGGTGTGACTTTCGTTACAATGTAAGGTCCTCCCCAACGGGATTTAAACTTTCCTCGGTAGTTTGAAAATCGAGAGTTGTATAATAGTACCTTTTGTACTTTCTCGAAATGCTTTGGACGGAGTCGTCTATCATGCCATCTCTTTGTTTTCTCCTTGTAGAGGCGTGAATTTTCATAAGAAAGATAGCGAAACTCCTTCAACTTGTTCAATTGCATCAACCTTTGTTTCCCGGCCAGTTCTGGATCTAGATTCAGAGTTTTAATAGCCCAGAAGGATCGAGCTTCAATCTCAATAGGTAGATGACATGCCTTACCGTAGACCATGCGATATGGAGATGCCCCAACTGGTGTTTTAAATGTTGTTCTGTAAGCCCAGAGAGCATCATCTAGCTTTAACGACCAATCTTTCCTCGTTTTGTTCATGGTCTTCTCAAGAATAGATTTGATTTCCTGATTGGAAACTTCAGCTTGACCGTTAGTTTGTGGGTGATAACCGGTTGAAATGCAGTGTCTCACTCCAAACTTACGAAGAAGGTTTCTCAGTTGAGCATTGATGAAATGGGTATCTTTATCACTGATGAGAACACGTGGCGTACCATGTCTTGAGAAGATATTTGTCTTTAAGAATTTAATTACTGTTTGCGCATTGTTCTTTGGTGTTGCCACTGCTTCTACCCATTTTGATACATAATCTACCGCAAGCAAAATATAAAGATTTCCATGGGAAGTAACGAAAGGTCCCATGAAATCTATTCCCCATACATCAAAGATTTCGACTTCTAGAATATTGTTAAGCGGCATCGCGTACCTTTTTGATATATTACCAGTGAACTGGCATCTTTGACATGACTGGACGAAACGATGACAATCTCTATGTAGGGTAGGCCAATAGAAACCGGATTGAAGAATTTTAGCTGCAGTTCTATCGCCTTTAAAGTGACCTCCATATGGTGATCCATGACAGCTTGCTATAATCTTATTAACTTCGCCTTCATAAACACATCTTCTAACCACTTGGTCACTACAAATTTTCCAGAGGTATGGTTCATCCCAATAGTATTGTTTAGCCTGGTGAGATAATCTTTGTCTTTGTTGTGGATGAATATCCTTTGGGAATACACCACTCACGATGAGGTTGACTAGATCTGCATACCATGGAACAAACGCATTTTTAATAGCAAAAAGTTGTTCATCAGGGAATACCTCTTTAACCAATAATGGCTCCTTGTTTGCATCAGATCCTTCGAGCCTTGATAAATGATCAGCAACTTGATTCTCGCATCCCTTTCGGTCTAGAATGTCTACGTCGAACTCTTGAAGCAACAGTACCCATCTAATAAGACGCGGCTTAGCGTCCTTTTTCTCCATAAGGTATCTGATAGCTTAATGGTCCGTGTATACAATAGTTTTCTTCCCAATCAGATAGGAACAATATTTATCAAAAGCATATACTACGACCAACATCTCTTTCTACGTTACTATATAATTCATCTGGGAAGCGTTGAAGGTCTTACTTGCATAATAAATCGTGTGGAAGAGCTTATCTTTCCTCTGCCCCAACACAACACCCATAGCGTGATCACTAGCATCGCACATAAGTTCAAACGGAGCTTTCCAACCAGGAGGTATAACAATAGGTGTGGAGATCAGTTTCTCCTTAATTGTCAGAAATGCTTGAAGACATTCGTCAGTAAAGTTAAAAGGAGTATCCTTTTCAAGCAAAGAACAAAGCGGTTTGGCGATCTTAGAGAAATCTTTAATAAATCTTCGGTAAAATCCCGCGTGACTTAAGAAACTTCTCACTTCTTTTACAGAAACTGGAGGTGGTAATGTTTTGATAACTTAAATTTTAGCACGATCAACCTCCATTCCTGCCTTCGAAACTTTATGTCCCAACACAATTCCCTCTTGAACCATGAAGTGGCATTTTTCCCAGTTAAGCACAAGATCTTTTTCTTTACATCTCACAAGGACTTTCTCAAGATTATTGAAACAATCATCAAAACCATCTCCAAACACCAAAAAATCATCCATAAAAACCTCAAAGTATTTATCAATCATGTCCCAAAATATCGCCATCATGCACCTCTGGAACGTGGCAGGTGCATTACATAAACCAAACGGCATCCTTCTATAAGCAAAGGTGCCAAACAGACAAGTAAAAGTTGTTTTGTGTTGATCAAGGGGATCCACACAAATCTGATTATAGCCTGAATATCCGTCAAGGAAACAATAATACTCTCTCCCTGCGAGTTTATCTAGCATCTGATCAATGAATGGTAGCGGGAAGTGATCTTTCTTTGTAGTTTTGTTGAGTCTTCGGTAATCCATGCATACTCGCCACCCCACAACTGTTCTTGATGGTATGGCTTCACATTGATCATTAAGGAAGGTAGTAATACCTCATTTCTTTGGAACACATTGCACTGGACTAACCCAATCACTGCTGTCAATCGGATAGATAATTCCTGCATCTAGCAACTTGATTACCTCCTTCCTTACTACTTCTTTTATAGCTGGCATGAGTCTTCTTTGTCCCTATATAGATCGCCCACCTTCATTCTCAAGAATGATTTTGTGTTCGCAAACGGAAGGACTAATTCCCTTGATGTCAGCAATAGTCCATCCGCTTGCTTCTTTGTTAGCGCGAAGTACATGAAGTAGCTTCTCCTCTTGAAGACCAGAAAGGTTAGCAGAAATAATAACAGGCAAAGATTTGTTCATACCTAAATATGCATAGCGTAGATGATCTGGAAGCGGTTTTTCTTCGAGAACAGGTGGACATATTATGGATGGTTTCTTTATAGGTTTAATGTCACCTGATTCTCGAAGTAGTTCTCGTATATTTGATCCTAATGTAGCAACTTCTTCAGGGGGAATCTAGTTTTCCTCTTGTGATTCAAGTATTAAGGCCTCGTCAAGATCATCATCTAAGGTTGCTTCATTGAAGACTTCTTGTGTAATTTTTCCGATGACATCTATTTTAAAACATTCATCTTTCGAATTTGGCAATTTCATAGCCTTAAACACATTGAATCGTACATGTTCGTCTTGTACCCTCATGATCAACTCACCATTCTCAACATCTATTAGTGTACGCCCCATGGCTAAGAATGGTCTACCCAAGATGATGGAGACATTCTTATTCGCGTCGTAGTCAAGAATAATAAAATCACAAGGAAAAATAAAAGTACCAGCTTTAACTAAAACATCTTCAATTTTACCTACTGGTCGGGAGAGGGAGCGATCCGCCATTTGTAATACCACATATGTGGGTACTACCTCTCCTATGTTAAGCTTTTCGAACAGGGATCTTGGCATGAGATTGATACTCGCGCCTAAATCGCATAATGCTTTCCCGGCCCAACTGTCTCCAATGCCAATTGGAATTGTAAAACTTCCGGGATCTTTTAGCTTCGGTGGTAACTTGTTTTGACAAATAGCACTACGCTCCACAGGCAATCCAATTGTTTCCCCAGTTTCTAAACTTCGTTTGTTAGAAAGAATGTCCTTCATGAATTTTAGATATTTTGGCATTCTTTTGGGAGCTTCTACAAACGGCATATTAATATCTAACTTGCTCACCATGTCAACGAACTTCTTGAATTCTTGGTCATTGTCCTTTTTTTTGACACGTGAAGGGTATGGTGGTGGAGGGCGTGTATTAAGTTCTACTGAGCCTTTCTTCTTTTCAGGCGTCTTGGCTTGGACACTCTTTGGTTCAACCACCTCTTCTACCTTATCTTCTATTGTTTCTTCCACCTCCTTTTCTGGAATAGGGGTTGGTTCTGGTTCTCTTCTTGGAGGAGGTAGTTGTTTTCCACTTTGCAATTCAACTGCATGACAAGCATCATCTCGAGGAGCAATAGTGGTGGTCCTTTGTGTGTTCTAAAAATAAATGCAAATGCTAATCGAACCACAACCGCAAGTGTACGGTTGTCCCAAGTAGTATAACTGATAAATCAGATTCGTTCCAAGGACGGAATGGTTGATCACAATGTCTAGCAAATAGTGATTGATGCACTTATGAAAATAAAAGATAATAAAATGTTTATTTGGTTTTGTTGATTAAAACTACTAAATGAAAGACAAATTATAAATACAAGTAAAAAGTTAAGACGCAAGTAAAATGAATGAAAACGCAATATGAGATGTAGTACTTGAGAACGCAAGGATCCTCCCAATCTTACTTAATAACTTATGTTGTTTAAGGGCTAAATTGGTCAATTACAATGGTCGTGATTCTAAATTCCTTATACCCCCGTCAGGGTGGACTATAAGGCAATCCTAAAGTGTCACTAGTCCCGTCAGGGTAAATATGATCCACCGTTGGATGATTAAGTGTTTTACCTCATTGGCCCTAGAATTAGCTAAGTTCGTCAGAATCAATAGCTTTTATCCTAGATTGAATAATTAATTCTATACCTAAACCCTCCGTCAGGATGATCCACACGCCACATATGTGGAATAGCTTAGATACTAATACCTGTTCTTAGTTCGCGACTCTAAAATCAGTAAATAATCACAAATTATCGAAAAGAGTAATAAACCCAATCTAATTTAATTTAATCTAAACCCAAATTCAACATTCGTTATTTCATAAAATTAAGATTCACCCATTGTTTGTTCTCAAGCACTATGAAAAGCTTAGCTCATATTAAAATTAAAAACTAAATTAAAAGAAATGGAATTCATATTGTTTACAAAATTAAAATATAAAAAGAACCTAATTTCCGGAATTGGAATGACTACGAACGGAGCTATAGACCCACTCCAGCTCTTGTAGCTTCTTCTTTCTTCCTTCTGTTGCTTCTCTCTGGTGTTTAATCTTGTAGAATGTGAATTGTGTGAAAAATAGAAGTCCAGACCTCCTTTTATAAGCATAAATTCGTACTAGGGCTTGGACCAGAAAATAAAAGACTAATTAAATGTCCAAGCCCACTTTCTAAGCCCAAAATCCCGTAACTGCTGATACACCTTTACTAAAACGGCTTTTCCCGATGCCTTATGACTCCGATTGACGTCATTCCAGTTTCTAAAGTTCCGTAACTCGATAAGGAATGATTTCTCTTCAAAGGTCAGCGGCTAAATCATCGCTCAAGCACCTCGAAATCAGCAATCTATGGCCTGGAAAATGGATTTTCAGCTCTAAAAATAATATCTTCGGGATTTATCTTCAAGTCTTGACTCTAATTCACGATCTTTGACTTTCTCCTCGGATTCCTCTCCTAGCTAATATCTAAAACCTGTAAACTTTCCACTAAAAATACCAATATTACGCGCAAAAGTTTAATAAATTAAAAATGCTAGAAATAAAAAGGGAATTCCGGATTATTGCTAATTTAGTCCAAAAGTCTATCAAATTAATTAAATAAACACAAAAAATGATGTCTCCCAAGGGTCGAAAATAAGAACAATTAGGGAGACATCAAGACCCCCAACTCAAACCTTTGTCGTCCCGACAAAGTAAAACAAAACAAAAGGGTAGAAGTAAGCGTATAAACAAGTAGAAGCTAGCAAATAAACCCTAAAGCAATTCTCAAAATAAATCTCATATAGCAAACTCTAGAAACTAATATACACATACACTAATCATGCAACATCAAACATAAATAATCTCAATCATAAAATTAAAGTTGCAATGCTTGAAGGTTACACTTGTACTCATCTCTGTATGATGGCTATAGGGTGGTCATTAATCCTAAATCGCTTTGAACGCTCCACCTAGTGTATTCCCTATTAACAGAATCATAAATTCACTATACACTTAGGAATCACGAGGTCTTTACGGTTATAATATTGGCTTAAGGACGGGTGTGGATGTATATTTGGTAAATTTGAAGTGAGCTTTTGGCTCTCTCCTCACTTACCATCAACAGTGTCCTCGAGCTTGAGTTAACGCTCAAAAAGATGTTCTCACTCACCCATATACGCAACAATTTAGCGTCCCATGTCTACCCACTATAAACAAGATGATTTTACGAAAATTCCACTTTGCCGGATGTTTTATTCATTCATATTTTTCTTTTTCTTTTCTTTTCTCTTTTTTTTTCTTTTTTTTTGTACAGAAGCAAACCGGGTTCCCGGTTTTGATGAATCCGGGTTCCCGGTTCCTACTGTATGGATTTTTCATTTTTTCATTTTTTTTTCTTTCTTTTTCACTTTTTCTCATTCCCGGCAAAGGGTTACAAGTATATATCATCTGCCATTGTGCTACAATACAAAGCACATCAATCCCAACCCATTAAATTCCCCATAAGTGGTCCCACCACCCCAAACTCAAGCTCGAGACATGTCTCAGGATTGTGATTCAAGTGCGGGTCATATGGTCATGCCTAATAATCTAAGGGATAATGGCTTATATCGTGGCTACAAAGAAAAGGCTAAAGGCTCAAAGTGGGCTAAGACGGATAATAATTAATACAAGGGATAGAAGGCTAAAAAGGCACAAATGGCTAACAAAGAACTGCCCCTATCATTTTCCTAAGTACATAGCTTGTCTTTAGTTCATATCTAGGTGGGTTCTCTACTAATTAGGATTTCACGTTCTACACACCAGGCATATTCCTTGAGTACAAGCTTACTTCATTTGCATTGTTCATTAATTTTTCCTATCAATTACCTATGTTCGCATGAAATTGTAAATGCGTTTTATATCAATCCCTAAAGTCCACTATTTACTATCATAGATTTACCAAAAGTATGCTTAAAGGGATATTTAAAAATTTCTACAGTCAAACGCAACTCCGAAAATTCTTTTATTGAAAGCAATTAAAACATATAACACATAAAAACTGGGATGAGGCAACGAACCCCACCCCAAACTCAAAAATGAGTCGTGTCCCCACGACTCGAAAAGACTCAAAGCAATAAAATAATCTACACTAAATGAGAAGGATTAGAAAACGTATCTTAACCAGCGCGTGGCTGGTTTTCGGTGTTGCGTCCATGAACTTTATCTCGCGTCTAGACATCGTAAGTTGTGCTTTGAACAAATAAAGTTCAAATTGTTTGTAACGCTTCCCAAAATAGCGCATCTCGTATCCTGATTCTCTTCCAACACCTTGATTTTCGATTCCAACTCATCATCAGATCATTTTCTTCCTCACTTTCAGGTTCCTCAATCACTTTCCTCTTCTTCGGATTAGCCTTAATTTGAACCTCTTCAGTCTTGAATAGCACCAAAAGCGTTTCTGTTTCTTGTAGAATTCCTTCGATAAGCACACATGAAAACGGTTTTGATAGGCATCTCTTTCCACCCCAAACTCAAAACTTCAAATAGTGAGAAGCTAAGGCTTAGAACTTTGATGTTTTGAGGCTTAAGACTTGAAGATTATGGTGGAATATGAGATGGGTAAAGGCTAATTGATGTGGGGGAAGATGGAATTGGATTTAATTTGAAGCTTGGATGAAGAACAATTGAACAAAAGTGGGAATTCCATGGTGCTTTGGATAGGAGATGAGTCGATTGCATGTTTTTGTGGTGAAAGGGAGTAAGATTTGAGGATTGTGTGGTTGTAGATGATGATGTTCAGGAAATTCTGGGTTTTGGGAGTGTTTTTGGAGGCTGGGTTGAAGAAGGAGGTAAAAATCTAGGGCTAAAAATCTTCAAAACGGCCCTATCACAGATGCAAACCGGGTTCCCGGTTTTGACGAAACCGGGTTCCCGGTTCCGCGTCGCTGTGAAGGCGCGAAAAAAATAAAAATACTCTTTTTTTTTTACCGAGAGACGCACCAAAACGCTGGACCCCAAGACGCTGGGTCAGAAATTCTACTCGCCGAAACCGGGTTCCCGGTTCTGTGGAATGCGGGTACCCGGATTTTGTCGATGGCGCGAGTCAAAACGCGCCAAAACGCAGCTACTCAAAACGCCGGGTCAGAGAATTCCACCAGTTACAGCTCCGAAACCGGGTACCCGGTTTTGCCAAATGCGGGTTCCCGGTTTTGTGTCGATGGCGCGAGTTAAAACGCAGCAAAACGCAATCACCAAGACGCTGGGTCAGAAATTTCAAGAAGTTACAGCACCAAAACCGGGTACCCGGTTCCGACGCTGTGTCGTGAAACAAGACGCCAAGTGTTGCGTTTGAAAAGGTTGGTACCAGCTCCAAAACCGGGTTCCCGGTTTCTCCTGGACATCCAACCTATTTTTCTCATATTTTCGCCTTATCGACCCCAAACTCGTGACCTTTTTACCCCTGAAATCATCAAAAACAACTACCCTTCCTCATTTCTTAATAATAAACACTAAAATTACGAAAATCAAACTAACCTAAATTGCAAAAATTTAAAAACTCAGCTAATATACAAGAAATTGGCTTTTGTTTAACGTCGTTAAGCTCGACAAGTTACCTCATTCATTAGTCATTGACATAACCTCCCCAGCAGTGAGTGAGGTTGTCAATATTTGCAACTCGAAATTTGCATCCTTTAGCTTTTATGCCCACTAGTTTGTCTGAGATAACCTTTGCGACCATGAATGGTCCTATCCAAGAACTTTTTGATTCACGTACCTTTGGAGGGGGTTTAGGATTTTTCATAGCTACTTCTTCACCTACTTTGAACCCCTTTTTCTTTCTTTCTTTCTTAGGTTCTTTCGGAATCTTCGTGGCATGTGCTTTCTCTTTCTTCTTCGCATGATTTAGTTGTGGATTTTTAGGGTATGGAGGAGCTTTAATTGGTGGTTTCTTTCGTAGCTCTTTCTCCTCCACCCCTAAAGTGTCCACAACATTAATTTTCACTTTTCCTACCGGTTCCATTACATCTACACGAAAACATTCTTCCTTGGAATCCGGAAACTTCATAGGTCTAAACACATTAAACTTCATCTCCTCGTCTTGGATTCTCATGATCATTTCTCCGTTTTCTACATCAATCAAGGTACGCCCCGTAGCTAGGAATGGTCTTCCCAAAATAATGGGGACATTCCTATCCGCGTCGTAATCAAGTATAATGAAATCAGCGGGAAAAATTAACGTACCTGCCTTAACGAGGACATCTTCGATTCGGCCTTCTGGATGTGCAAGAGATCGATCCGCCATTTGCAAGACCATAGAAGTGGGTCTTGCTTCGATATTAAGCTTATCAAAGATTGATTTGGGCATAAGATTGATGCTTGCACCCAAATCACATAGCGCTTTTCCTTTCCACTCATTACCAATAGATATCGGAATTGTAAAGCTCCCAGGATCAACTAACTTTGGATGTAATTTACCTTGACAAATAGCACTACATTCCTCAGGGAGACCAATCATCTCATTATCACAATACGTCGTTTGTTGGTGAGGGCTCTTTTCAGAAACTTAGCATACTTGGGTACATCTCTAATAGCTTCTAATAACGGAATATTTATGCTAAGACCTCTTACCTTGTTAAAGAATTTTTGATAATCAGCCATATCACCCTTCTTTTGAACTCGCGATGGAAATGGTGGAGGTGGACGATTGATTATAGTCTCATCTTTCTTTTTCGGAACCTCAACAGGCCTCTCCACTTCTTCTACTTCAACTTCTTTATCTTCATTCACCACCTCTTTTTCTTTTCTAACTTCTTTTTCTTTCATAACCGGGAAAGGAGGTGGAGGAAGGTTCTTACCACTTCTGAGAGTAATAGCTTTACAGTCTTCGATTTGGATTGGATTCTCGGTATCGCTAGGGAGTTGCCCTTGTGGACGTTGATTCAGTTGTTTGTTAATTTGACTTAGCTGATTCTGGAACAACTTCATATTTGCTTCAACTGCGTTTTGACGTTCCATAGCTTGTGTTTGAAGAGCAATCAAACTTTCAACGGTTTTTTGAAGGGTAACTACTCCTTCTTGTGGATGGGCAGGTAAAGCTTTCTGGTTTAAATTCTCATCCTAGGTATTCTGAGGAGCTTGTCTTTGTACATAATTGTTTTGATTCTGTCCTCCTTGATAATTGTTGTGTGGTCTTGGATTATAGTTGTTGCCTTGAGGACGCGGCTGATACGCGTAAGTAGGATTTGCTGCCCCATTAGGATTTGAGTATTGAAACCCAGAATGGTTTCTGTTAGGCTGATATCCATTACCACTTGAATTGAAATTACCTCTATTGGACATAAACATCACTAATTATTGGTTATTCGGACAACTTTCCTCATCATGATCATCTACCTTACAAATCGAACACATATACACCTCTTGTGCAGCATGCACAGCTACCTTCTTACCCGAAAATCCTTCTTTTACAGCTAGAGTAAGCTGCTTCAATTGTTGCTCTATGGTATTCTGAATCTTATTCTCAAGCGTAGCAAATTTCTCTTCCATGTCGACATTATTCACTCCCTTAACTGGTGTTCTCACTGAATTCCACCCAACTTCATTCTTGACTATTCTTTCTAAAATGATCTTTGCATGAGCGGGTTGGATTTGAAGAAAACCGGTACCACATAGCGTATCCAATTTCTCTCTCGAAGTTCCATCAAGGCCTCTATAAAAGATCTTTAACTGTTGTTGTTCTGCAAAGCCATGATTTGGAACTTTAGGCAAACACATCTGAAATCTTGTCCAACTCCTACCCACAGTTTCCTCATATTCTTGACGGAAATGCGTCAATTCTAGTTTAGCATCTAATCTCATGTTACTTGGGTAATACCTGTCAAATAAAGCAATCTCTAATTGGTCCCAGTTGGTTATCTTCGTAGGATCTTGCGTATCGTGCCATTCACTCGCTCCATCAATAACAAAGAATTTAAAAGCAGCAAAATACATCTGTTCTCTTGAAACCCCTTGTGTGATATAAGAATCACATATCTGTTTGAATTTCTGTACCGCTCTAAGAGGATCTTCCGATGGTCTTCCACGAAAATTTCCAAAATTTTGGAATTGAGCTAACATACCCGAATCTGGACGGAATCGCGGAACATCTATATCTGGAGCACCTACTCCTATAGCAGGAGCGCGGAATGGAACTTCTGGAGGACCATTAGTAAACCACGGATCTTGATTCATCACTATCTGGACTTGAGGATTAGGAATCACTGGTGGAACTGGAGGAATAATGCCTGGAGCTAAAGGTTGGCCATTTGCATCTAGCTGGCCTTGTCCATTATTCTGTTGACCTTGAAGAGTGATATTCTCCATTCTGTTACTTAATTCTTCTACTTCTAAAGTTTCTCGTTCTCTCCTTCTTCTGTTCGCAAGTCCGATCAACGATTCTGGATTACTAAGGATCGGAGGTGTTGGCTCTAGATCCTTGAATAGCCTTCTTCGCATACACCAAACCTAAAAACCTGAAAAAGCTAACAAACAAAAAGCGTAAAACTGATAAAATAAAATAAATGCACTATCACTAAAAGATAAACACCGTGGTCACACGCTACCGTCCCCGGCAGCGGCGCCAAAAACTTGGTGGTCCTTTGTGTGTTCTAAAAATAAATGAAAATGCTAATCGAACCACAACCGCAAGTGTACGGTTGTCCCAAGTAGTATAACTGATAAATCAGATTCGTTCCAAGGACGGAATGGTTGATCACAATGTCTAGCAAATAGTGATTGATGCACTTATGAAAATAAAAGATAATAAAATGTTTGTTTGGTTTTGTTGATTAAAACTACTAAATGAAAGACAAATTATAAATGCAAGTAAAAAGCTAAGACGCAAGTAAAATGAATGAAAACGCAATATGAGATGTAGTACTTGAGAACGCAAGGATCCTCCCAATCTTACTTCCTAACTTATGTTGTTTAAGGGCTAAATTGGTCAATTACAATGGTCGGGATTCTAAATTCCTTATACCCCCATCAGGGTGGACTATAAGGCAATCCTAAAGTGTCACTAGTCCCGTCAGGGTAAATATGATCCACCGTTGGATGATTAAGTGTTTTACCTCATTGGCCCTAGAATTAGCTAAGTTCGTCAGAATCAATAGCTTTTATCCTAGATTGAATAATTAATTCTATACCTAAACCCTCCGTCAGGATGATCCACAGGCCACATATGTGGAATAGCTTAGATACTACTACCTGTTCTTAGTTCGCGACTCTAAAATCAGTAAATAATCACAAATTATCGAAAAGAGTAATAAACCCAATCTAATTTAATTTAATCTAAACCCAAATTCAACATTCGTTATTTCATAAAATTAAGATTCACCTATTGTTTGTTCTCAATCACTATGAAAAGCTTAGCTCATATTAAAATTAAAAACTGAATTAAAAGAAATGGAATTCATATTGTTTACAAAATTAAAATATAAAAAGAACCTAATTTCCGGAATTGGAATGACTACGAACGGAGCTATAGACCCACTCCAGCTCTTGTAGCTTCTTCTTTGTTCCTTCTGTTGCTTCTCTCTGGTGTTTAATCTTGTGGAATGTGAATTGTGTGAAAAATAGAAGTCCAGACCTCCTTTTATAAGCATAAATTCGTACTAGGGCTTGGACCAGAAAATAAAAGACTAATTAAATGTCCAAGCCCACTTTCTAAGCCCAAAATCCCGTAACTGCTGATACACCTTCACTAAAATAACTTTTCCCGATGCGTTATGACTCTGATTGACCTCATTCCAGTTGCTAAAGTTCCGTAACTCGATAAGGAATGATTTCTCTTCAAAGGTCAGCGGCTAAATCATCGCTCAAGAACCTCGAAATCAGCAATCTATGGCCTGGAAAATGGATGTTCAGCTCTAAAAATAATATCTTCGGGATTTATCTTCAAGTCTTGACTCTAATTCACGATCTTTGACTTTCTCCTCGGATTCCTCTCCTAGCTAATATCTAAAACCTGTAAACTTTTCACTAAAAATACCAATATTACGCGCAAAAGTTTAATAAATTAAAAATGCTAGAAATAAAAAGGGAATTCCGGATTATTGCTAATTTAGTCCAAAATTCTATCAAATTAATTAAATAAACACCAAAAATGATGTCTCCCAAGGGTCGAAAATAAGAACAATTAGGGAGACATCAAATAGTATCACTTGGGAGTTGCCCTTTTGGCCTGTTTTGCAATGTACTCGCCATATGTGATAGAGTATGCTCGAGTTTTTTGATCACCTTTTGTTGGGCTTGAATTTTTTGTTGGCTAATACTCATATTTTCTTCAATTGCTTGCATCAGTTTAGCCATACTCGAATTCAAGCTCTAGGTTTGTTCTTTCCTTGCTAGTTGCATTGACTGTTTTGGTGGTTCTTGATAAGCTTTTTTCAACAATGGGTGCCTTTTGATGTATAGGTTGTGGTGGATAGTAGGACTGAGGTTTGGGTAGATGATAAGTCTCTTGATTTCTGACCCAACTTCTCTGTTGTGGAGGATGTTGATGACTAGAGTACCTTTCTTGAGGATTATCATAACCATTATAATAATAGTTATTTTGTGAAGATATAGAAGAAGCTGAGGCTGGATTATTTATACACCTTTCACACATATGATTTTTGGATCCACAACTTGGACATGAAGGTATTGTACGTACTAAATTTACCTGAGCAATTGTCCGAGCTTGGTCTTGTAGTTCTTCGAGTTGTTGGCTCAACTCCTTGAGCTTCAGAGCTTCTGAAGTGTCTTCTTTTTCTTCTGGTTCACTTGGCCAACTTCTCTCGTTCTCAAGAATTCTCTCCATACAAATTTCGGCTTCTGCAGGATCTAGTAACACAAAACCTTTGTTTCCTAACGCATCTGCTCTTGCCCTTGACTTGTTATTAAGTCCTCCATAGAACATGGTTAAAGAATATTCCGGCGATGATTTATGAATGGACATCTCGCATTCTTTTCATTAAAACGTAACCATGCTTCACCCAAACTTTCTCCGTCTTCCTGCATAAACTGTTCAAGCTCCAACATATCTTTTAATCGTCTACTAACCGAATAGAATCGGTCTAGGAATCGTGCTTGAAGCTTATCACAATCTGGAATGACATGAGGATATGGGGCATCGTACCAATTGCTTGCACCTCCGGTTAAGAAGAACCGGAACATCACGTAATACATCTGCTCCTTAGTAACTCCTCTTACGATATAAGCATCACAAATTTGCATGAATTTCTGAATACACCGGATCTTGTTGTGCAGCACCGCTAAATAGTCCATGATTTGCAAACTGCGTTAACATCCCTGGATCTGGCCTAAATTTAGCGGCTTGGATTTCCGGAGTGCGAATTCCGCGTGGTTGCACTCTAAACGTGACGGGTAATTCAAGTCTCCTTAGATTATCCATCTGTAACTATCTATAAAACAAAAAATAAAAAGACAAAAGCGTAAAATAGAACTAGCTGAAATAAAAGCACAAGATATATGCACAAGGACTAACGATGTAGTCCCCGCCAGCGGCGCCAAAAACTTGTTGTCGACTAGAGTGTGATCAAAATAGAATATAAATAAGTGCAATTAATCAGCCTAATCTAGCACGGTTTGGCAAGTATACAGATCGTATGCAAGTTTTAATAAATAAGTAAGATTCGTTCCGCAGAGACTACGAAGGTTAGGGGAATCTTATGCAATAATCAAGTGCAAATATTAAAAGTTAGAACAAATAAAACGCATAAAAAGTAGAGACAAATAGATTTTTATTTGGGTTTTCGATTAACTAAATTAAACTAATAAAGTAAAGACAGGAATTTAAATGCAAGAGAAGAAGTTAGTATGAGCGTTTAGCTTGAGTAAATAGCATGTAATCCCCACTAATTTTTCCGTTCTAAACATGTAAGGATGAATTATGTAGTATTTCAATAATCGGTTCCAATTGCGCTAGGTAGTTTTAAATAGATTTACCTGTGTCAATAAGGAGTCCTAAGCAAACTGTTCCTGCAATTGGCAAAATAGAAATACACTAAACCATGGTGATTATCTAGTTCAGTTGATTTGTCAGATCTAAACCGTACACTAGATGTTATGTGCTAAAAATGTAATTAAACACCGTTATCAATGGTGACCTAACTACTAGATGGTAATTCTATATGGTCGCGATCCACAAGAACACAAAATATAAATACAAACACATAAACAGAGAATAAAAACAATAATTCAATTTAAAACATAGAATTCCCAAATTAGATAGATGTCAACCAAAACTAGGGTTCATACATATATGCTAAAACTCAAGCTAATAGAAATTTAGTTCATACTAATGGAAGAAAAGAAAGAAATTACAAATTCAAAGGTTGAAGAAGACATTATTGATGAATAGCTCCTTCCAGACTTCTTTTCTTGTGTTGTAAGCTTCCTCTTGGCTTAGGGTTTCACCAAGGATGATTTTTTAATGATAAGAGGCTCTATTTATAGTGTATAGGTTGACCTAATCGTTTTCTTGAAGGAAAAGGTAAATATTGGGCTCCTAGCCCAACTCAAATTCGTAGCCCAAAATCATGGAATCAGCCCCGTTTTTGTTTTGGTCCTAGAAACTTCAATACTCATCCGTTTGACGCGTATGAGTAGTCGAACTTCATCGTCTCAGAAAGATCTTTAACTTTGCTCTTGACCGTTTCTCCAGATTCCTCACCGATTTTAAGATATAAGCTGATTTGTGGTCGTAGGTGCTGGAATTCAGATTTATGGCAGCTTTTCCTTTTCAATAATTTTAGCTTTTGTTTCCTTATCTTCAATTTCCATGTTTATCTTCTTTCTTTTAGCTCTTTGAACCAACTTGGACTCTAATTAATTACCATATATCTCTAAAGCTTCACACTAAACAAATAATTAAACCCAATATGCTCTAAAAATAATAAATAATCAATCCAAGGCCCAAAATAGGAAAGTCTACTAAATCATGTGAAAATCGACTTATAAACTAATAAATACGCCTAAAATGATGTCTCGAAAATAGATTTTATTATCACAAATGAGGAGACATCAGTGGCGGAAGATGGTGGAAAATGGTCCTCAAGCGGCAGCAGTTTTCTTTTGCAACAGCTTGGTGGAAAGGCGTGTGTGAAGATGGTGTATAATGGTCCTCGAGCGGCGACGATGGTAGAAAATGGTCCTCGAACGGCACAGGAGAGCGGCGGTGAATGGTTCTCGAGCGGCGGCGGTTTTCTTTTGCAGGAGAGTGGCTTGGTGGAAAGGCGAGTGTGATGGTGGAGAATGGAAAGCGAAGGGTTAGGGTTAAAATGTGTTTTGTTAATTTTTTAATTTTTTGACTTTCTGGCCGATAAATGTGTTTTAGTTGGGATAAAGGAATTTCTTTTCCATTTATTTTTTATCTCCTTTGCGTATTAAAATTTTTGGTTTTTTAAATTAAAGGATCAATAATTAATGATCTTAATGATAAGTGGGGCCAGAAATGATCATGACCACCATTTATATTGAAAATTCTAGACCGTAGATTGAAAACTTTGTTTTATAATATAGATAGTGAGATTGCAATAAAAATAATTCAATTTTTTTTAGTCTCAATGGTAAAAAGTAATTCTTTTACCTTAATTTGGGTTCTTTGCCAAGCCGGTTGGTGACAGTGAAGAATGCTCCCCGGGTTGATGATGGTGGAGAACCCTGAGTGACTACGACGGCTTGGTGTGGGAAGGTGAGTGTGAAGATATTTCTTATAAAAAATGGTCTAGAAGGGAGAATGGTCCTTGAGCGGCGGCAGAAGATGGTGGAGAATCGTTTTAAAAGCGGCGGCGGTTTTCTTTTGCTAGAGAACGGCTTGGTGAAAAGGCGAGTGTGAAGATGGTGGAGAATGGTCCTCTAGCGGCGGCGATGGTGGAGAATAGTCCTCGAACGGCGCAGGAGAGCAGCAGTGAATAGTCTTCGAGCTGCGGTGAATGGTTATCGAGCGGCGGGAGGTTTTCTTTTGCAGTAGAGTGGTTTGGTGGAAAGGCGAGTGTGATGGTGGAGAATGGAAAGCGAAGGGTTAGGGCTAAATTGGGTTTTGTTAATTTTTTTAAAACTTTATTTTATTTTTGTACTTTCTAGCAAATAAATCTGTTTTAGTTAGGGATAAAGGAATTTCTTTTCCTTTTACTTTTTATCTTGTTTGGGTATTAAGTTTTATTGGTTTTTTTAATTAAAGAATGAATAATTAATAGTCTTAATGATAAGTGGGGCCATCATTGATCCTGACCACCACGTATGTTGAATTGGTCCTGACAACACCAGCCTAACTAGATAGTCATTAGGGTTTTTTTAATCACCATATCACCAATTGAAGGAAAAGTTTGCTTAGGAACTTAGTGGTACAGGATAACTGATGTCTCCCTAAATGTTCTAATTTTATGCCATTGGGAGACATCATTTTTTGTGTTTATTTGATTATTTAGATAGACTTTTGGTGCTAATATGCAATAATCCGGAATTTCCATTTTATTTCTAGTAATTTTGATTTATTAAACTTTTGCGCGTAATATTGGTATTTTTAGTGTAAAGTTTACAGGTTTTAGATGTTAGCTAGAAGAGGAATCCGAGGAGAAAGTCAAAGATCATGATATGGAGTCAAGACTTGAAGATAAATCCCGAAGATATTATTTTTAGAGCTGAAAATCTATTTTCCAGGCCATAGATTTCTGATTTCGAGGTGCTTAAGAGATGATTTATCCGCTGACCTTTGAAGAGATTATGTTCCTTATCGAGTTACGGAACTTTAGCAACTGGAATGAGGTCAATCAGGGTCATAACGAAGCGGGAAAAGCCGTTTTAGTGAAGGTGTATCAGCAGTTACGGGATTTGGGCTTAATTAGTGGACTTGAGGTTTTCTAATTTTTACTTAATCCTTAAGTAAAAGCCCTAATCCGATTTTATGATTATAAATAGGTCTTTAGACCTCATTATTCAGTACCTCTCATTTTATTCTTCAATTTAATTCATCCTTAGAAGAGAGTGTCCAGAGAGAAAGTCAGCAGCAAGGAAAAGGAGAAAGCTACAGAGCTGGAGACGGTCTATATCTTCAAATCACAGCCAAACCCAATTCCTACTTAGGTTCTATCTTTTATTTCTGTAATTGAAGAACATGAATTCTTTCTGTTTTAATTTAGTTTTTCGCATTAGTATGAGCTAATTTAATTTAGTGCTTGAGAACGCATAATGGGATAATCCCAATTTGATTTCGTTTCATATGTTTGAATTTGGATATTTATTATTTAAATCAAATTGGGTAATTCGTATTTTTCTTTAATTTGTGTTTATTTACTATTATTGACCTGATCAATTGATAATAGGACTTAGTATCTAGGCTATTCCAATTAGTGGCAATTGGATCACCTTGACGGGGGGTCTAGGTACTGAACTAGTTAATGAATGTAGGATAGAAGTTATTTGACTTTGACGAGCGTAATTAATCCTATGGACAATTGGGTAGAATAAACTTAATCACTTGAGAGTGGACTATAATCACCCTGACGGGGTTTGTAGCACTTGAGAGTCGCTCCTTAGTCCACCTTGACGGGGGTAAGGAGAATATAGAATCCCGACCAATACAAATTTACCAATTTGTCCCTTAAACAATGTATAAATGAATGATAGTTAGGTGAAATCCTTGCGTCTCTCAAGTACTGCCTTCTCATCTTACGTAAACACTTTATTTACTTGCGTCTAGCTTTATATTTGCATAAATTTAGTCTTTTCATTATTTGTCTTAGTCATTAGAAAAACAAACAACAAATCTTTAAATCATTTACTTGCTTTACGTGCAATTATTCACTATCTGATAAGCATTAGAGTCAACCAATCCGTCCCTGAGAACGAATCTGTTTTATCACTATTATTACTTGGGACAACCGTACACTTGCGGTTGTGGTTCTCTCATCTTATTGCATTTATTTTAGAACACACAAAGGACCACCAAGTTTTTGGCGCCGCTGCCGGGGACGGTAGCATGTGACCACGGTGTTTATCCTTTAGTGATATTTGCATTTATTATTATTTTCAGTTTTACGTTGTTTTGTTTTAGTCTCTTTTCAGGTTTTTTTTAGGTATGGAGAATTTTCGTTATGAAGTTCAAACTCCACCACAATCCTGGTGGGATCAACTGCAAGACTCCTTTGATAGAATATATACTTTTCAGAATTTGACACGAGGGAGCTTTAGAGATCACGAGGAAAGGCTCAAGAAGTTGGAAGAATCACTCAATGGTTTCATCAACACTTCAATGGTTAATATGAAAAATAATGAGGCAATAATCAATGCTACCACATCATTAGTGCAAGACATGCAACAAAAACATCAAATTATGGAGCAAAGACTGATGCAACTCACAGAGACAATTGAGGGGATACAACAAGCACCATCTATGCAACTTGGCCAAGGTACAACAATTGATTATGAGGCCATTGGAATTGATAGAGATGTTTGGTTCGATGTATTTGAAGAGGTTAGTCTTCAAGAAGAGGATGAATTGGAATCGCCACAAGTTGCAATTAGTGAACTAGAGATTCCAATGAGAGAAGAACCAATCACGCTAAGCATAGATGAGGTAACTATTGATAAGCAAGTTGATGATGAGTTTGAATTTTGTAAAGATGATATTTCGGCTATAGAAGAATCTACCAAGCTGGTTTTAGAGGAATCAAATGTTGAGTCCTTGGTTGAAAAAGAGATAGAAGAAATAGAAGAGATTAGGATGGATTCTCCACCTAATACTCCTCTTTTATCACCTCCAAATCCGATAAAGATAGACATGTTAGAGGATGATACAGTAAATAAAGCATTTGTAGAAGCGTTTAGCGAAGCTAGAACCAACACCCAAATGCTTGAAAGTGATACAAAAGAACTCACACCGCAACAAATATTCACAGAAGCTATTTCAGAATTAAATGAGAATGCGAGTGTAGAGATTGAGATTGAAGACGTGTCCCTCATAACAAAAGAAAGTTCTGAAACATCCATTGTTTTGGACAAAAAGCTAGAGGAGGTGCAACTTGAGTTACCCATTGTTCTAGAAGTACCTAAAGAGGTTAAAGAGAAGGACCACCACCATGAACCCGTGAAAAAGAGAGCTAAAGATGAGTTTGGGGTTGGAACCAAGGTTGCTTGGAAGGCTTCTAAACAAGAGAATAGGCCACGAGGTTTCAAAAATGCGTGGATGGGACCATTTGTTGTTACTCGATTAGTGACAGCAAAATTAATAGAGATACAACCTTTGAGAGGTCAAAGGCGGCAAATTGTAGACATACATAACCTCACCCACTGCTGGGGAGGCTACATAATCAAAGGATAATGGAGGTAGCCCGTCAAACTTTAAATGACGTTAAATAAAAGTGCTCTTGGGAGACAACCCATGTTTTAAATTGCTTTCATGTCTTTTAAATTCTTAGTGTAAATTAGAGTAATGGTTATTGATTTAGTGTTTATTTGTAAGAAATGAGGAAGGTAGTTGTTTCTGATGATTACAGGAGTGAAGGTCACGAGTTTGGGGTACCTAGAACGAAAAAGAATGAAAATTTTGGGTTCCAATACAGTAGAAACCGGGTACCCGGTTTGTAGAATGCGGGTACCCGTTTTCGGTGCTGTACCCCAGGTATCAAAACTTCGGAAGATCATAACTTGACGCTCGGAGGTCGGAATTAACTTTTTCTTGAGCCTAAACCGCATAACTTTTAGAGCTCTATCCAATGGTGAAGTCGAAAATTTCGTATGAACAGCTAAAAGTTTCTGACCCAGCGTTTTGAGGCCCGACATTAGTTGCGTCTCGTGGTTGCGTCTCCACTTAACACCATTGATGACGAACCAAAGCTCCAAAAACACTTAAATTACACCATCAAAACACCAATATATCACCAATCCTTACTCTAAACATCATCCCAACACATTAACAATCACAAATCTTTCCAAAAACACCAAGAAATTCAAGTTTTAACCCAAAAATTTCTTCATCAAAGCTTAAATTATATCCTTTAAACCTCTCCAACACCATAGATATTAAATACCCATCTCAAATAAATCACCAATCCCACTACTGTACCACTTTCAACAATAGTAAGAGACACAAGTTTCATCAATAGCTTTGGTACTTTGAAGGTTGGAGATTGCTAGTGCAAGGTATCAAATCATCATAAATTCCATGGCCAATCCGGTAAAATAGCTAGAACTCTTCTTTTCTTTCTATTACCAGTTGGGAATTAAGATTTATTTTAGTTATTTAGCGAAGGAATTGTGAATTGTTTGAGCCTATTAATATTATATATTTTGCAAGTAATCTTTAAGTAGGTGAGAAAAATTGAGTTTGGGGTCATCAAAGATGACCATGAAGGTTAGAAAAGGTACGAAGAACATGATGAAGATAAAAAGTTGGATGTTGAGGAAAGATTTTCGTAGAAGAGATGATGATTTAGAGGGTTAGGAAAAGATGAAGACTTGAAAAATATGACATGAGAGTTCGAAGTAATGAAGAACACTTTATTAAAGATGAACGCAACAAACATGATCTTTTAAGATTGATAAAGAAGTATTCAAAACTTCAACATGAGACTACACGTAATCGGCCTAGTGCCGATACAGATATGTTTTCCTATCCTTTCTCATTTAGTGTATATTAGTTTAATTGCTTTATTGAGTCTTTTCGAGTCGTGGGGACACGACTCATTTTTGAGTTTGGGGTGGGGTTCGTTGCCTCATCCCAGTTTTTATGTGTTATATGTTTTATTTGCTTTCAATAAAATAATTTTCGGAGTTGCGTTTGACTGTAGAAGATTTTAAATGTCCCTTTTAAGCATACTTTTGATGAATCTATGATAGTAGATAGTGGACTTTAGGGAATAACATAAAACGCACTTACAGTTGCATGCTAACATAGGTAATTGATAGGAAAAATTAATGAACAATGCAAATGAAGTAAGCTTGTACTTAAGGAATATGTTTGGTGTGTAGAACGTGAAATCCTAATTAGTAGAGAACCCACCTAGATATGAACTAAAGACAAGCTATGTACTTAGGAAAATGATAGGGGCAGTTCTTTGTTAGCCATTTGAAGCCTTTTAGCTTGCTATCCCTTATTATAATTTCATCCGTCTTAGCCCAATTTTGAGCCTTAAGCCTTTTCTTTTGTAGCCACGATATAAGCCCATTATCCCTTAGATTATTAAGCATGACCAAATGACCCGCACTTGAATCACAACCCTGAGACTTGTCTCGAGCTTGAGTTTGGGGTGGAGGGTCCACATTTGGGAAATTACATTGGGAAGGGATTATATGTGTTTGTATTGAGGCACAAAAAGGTAGATGATATTATTATTTGTAACCCTTTGTCGGGATTTGAAAAGAAAAAAAAAAGAGAAAGAAAAAGAAAATTATAAGAGACATGACTTTTCACATCAAAATGATGGTCATGGGTATCTTGTACAAAAAAAAGAAGAGAAGAAGAAATGAAAAAGAAAATAAAAAGAAAGAAAGAATAAAATAAACCGGCAAAGTGGAATATTTTTGGAAATCATCTTAGTCTCATTTGGGTTGACATTGGGGACGCAACATTAGCGCGTCAAATGGGTGAGTGAGAACATTTTTTAGCGTAAACTCAAGCTCGAGGACATTGTTGATGGTAAGTGAGGAGAGAGCCAAAAGCTCACTTCAAATTTACCAAATATACATCCACACCGTCCTTAAGCCATTATTAAAACCATAAAGACCTCGTGATTCCTAAGTGCATAGTGAATTTATGATTCTGTTGATAGGGAATACGCTAGGTGTAGCGTTCAAAGCGAGTTAGGATTAATGACCACCCTATAGCCATCATACAGAGATGAGTACAAGTGTAACCTTCAAGCATTGCGACTTTAATTTTATGATTGAGATTATTTATGTTTGATGTTGCATGATTAGTGTATGTATATGTTAGTTCTTAATGTTTGCTATATGAGATTTATCTTTAGCATTGCTTTAGGGTTTATTTGCTAGCTTCTATTTTCTCTTGCATCTACTTCATTCCCCTTGTTTTATTTAGTTTTGCTTTGTCGGGACGACAAAGGTTTGAGTTGGGGGTCTTGATGTCTCCCTAAATGTTCTAATTTTATGTCATTGGGAGACATCATTTTTTGTGTTTATTTGATTATTTAGATAGACTTTTGGTGCTAATATGCAATAATCCGGAATTTCCATTTTATTTTTAGTAATTTTGATTTATTAAACTTTTGCGCGTAATATTGGTATTTTTAGTGTAAAGTTTACAGGTTTTAGATGTTAGCTAGAAGAGGAATCCGAGGAGAAAGTCAAAGATCATGATATGGAGTCAAGACTTGAAGATAAATCCCGAAGATATTATTTTTAGAGCTGAAAATCTATTTTCCAGGCCATAGATTTCTGATTTCGAGGTGCTTAAGAGATGATTTATCCGCTGACCTTTGAAGAGATTATGTTCCTTATCGAGTTACGGAACTTTAGCAACTGGAATGAGGTCAATCGGGGTCATAACGAAGCGGGAAAAGCCGTTTTAGTGAAGGTGTATCAGCAGTTACGGGATTTGGGCTTAATTAGTGGACTTGAGGTTTTCTAATTTTTACTTAATCCTTAAGTAAAAGCCCTAATCCGATTTTATGATTATAAATAGGTCTTTAGACCTCATTATTCAGTACCTCTCATTTTATTCTTCAATTTAATTCATCCTTAGAAGAGAGTGTCCAGAGAGAAAGTCAGCAGCAAGGAAAAGGAGAAAGCTACAGAGCTGGAGACGGTCTATATCTTCAAATCACAGCCAAACCCAATTCCTACTTAGGTTCTATCTTTTATTTCTGTAATTGAAGAACATGAATTCTTTCTGTTTTAATTTAGTTTTTCGCATTAGTATGAGCTAATTTAATTTAGTGCTTGAGAACGCATAATGGGATAATCCCAATTTGATTTCGTTTCATATGTTTGAATTTGGATATTTATTATTTAAATCAAATTGGGTAATTCGTATTTTTCTTTAATTTGTGTTTATTTACTATTATTGACCTGATCAATTGATAATAGGACTTAGTATCTAGGCTATTCCAATTAGTGGCAATTGGATCACCTTGACGGGGGGTCTAGGTACTGAACTAGTTAATGAATGTAGGATAGAAGTTATTTGACTTTGACGAGCGTAATTAATCCTATGGACAATTGGGTAGAATAAACTTAATCACTTGAGAGTGGACTATAATCACCCTGACGGGGTTTGTAGCACTTGAGAGTCGCTCCTTAGTCCACCTTGACGGGGGTAAGGAGAATATAGAATCCCGACCAATACAAATTTACCAATTTGTCCCTTAAACAATGTATAAATGAATGATAGTTAGGTGAAATCCTTGCGTCTCTCAAGTACTGCCTTCTCATCTTACGTAAACACTTTATTTACTTGCGTCTAGCTTTATATTTGCATAAATTTAGTCTTTTCATTATTTGTCTTAGTCATTAGAAAAACAAACAACAAATCTTTAAATCATTTACTTGCTTTACGTGCAATTATTCACTATCTGATAAGCATTAGAGTCAACCAATCCGTCCCTGAGAACGAATCTGTTTTATCACTATTATTACTTGGGACAACCGTACACTTGCGGTTGTGGTTCTCTCATCTTATTGCATTTATTTTAGAACACACAAAGGACCACCAATAACCCTACTTGAAACTACCTCGTGGTTGTGCCGTAGCCTACCTATATGCTCTCCGGGTATATGTAGGAATTTAGAATCCTGACTAAGTATCTAAGAGGTATTGTCTCCCTTATTAACTGAAATTGATAGAAAGAATTAGTGCATACTAGCAAAACCTAAGCTATACTCTCTAATCTCATATTCTCTCATATTTATTTTATTGTCTTTTAATTTATTTAGTTTAATTAATCATCTCTCAGTCAATCGTAATTAGTTTATGTCTTTTAATTAATTATTGCTACTCTAATTGTTTGCTCATTTGTATAACACACTAACTCCCTGAGAACGAATTCTTCTTATCATTAAAACTTGCATACGTCCTGTAATACTTGCAGTACTGTGCCTGACTAGTGTGATTAGTACATTGTTTTCTAGCTTATTTTATCTTATTTTTATCACATCCTAGGCGACACCAAAAATGCTGAGTTGTTTCGAGGCTGCAAAATGCTCCCGTAGAGGAGGGTAATTCTGGTGGCTCCACATCCTTACAGAGGGGCCTGGAAGACTTGTGTTCTATGGCCTTCTTTGTAATATGGGGAGTAGTAACATGGCTTGCTGGAACAATGTTGATGCAAATATATGGCAGGGACCGAGTAGTGCAAATAACTTTGTGTATTAGGAGCATATTAATAGTCAACATGTACAACACCTAATTAATACCGAGTAAGTGCAAAACCCAGGGATGTATCCCACATAATCTACTGATATGACAAAAATGGAGGCGAATTCGAGCTGGTTGAATGCGATTATCAACTGTCGGCTGGTCGAGAACGAATTAGAGATGAGATTAGTGGCGCTAGCTAGATGCTGGCACATATGGATTGATCGAAATAATAGGTTTTTTGAGAGCGCGAAAGTGAATAAACAAGTGGGGATATTGCGGAATATGGACAGAAACACAGTGACGAGCTATAAACGAGCTTGGAGAAAAGAACGGGATGGAGGTTTGATTGTTTCGGCTAAGAGTACGCTATTCAAATGGGTGTAAGCTAGTATTGGCATTAAGCTTCATACTGATGGGACCCTAGCTCTTGAGTTTGGAAGTGTAGGAGTGGGTGGACTTTTCCGAGATGGTAATGAAGTCTATATAGGAGGATCCACGGGTGCGTGTAAAGTGGAAGCGACTTTTCAAGCTGAAATGTTTGCGTTACACTTTGGGTTACATATGTCGGTCAATCGAAAATACGAAACATTTATTGTTGAGACTGGTTCGCTCAAGTTGCATGCGCTAGTGAAGGGCGGTGGTAACAAGGGGAATTGTTGGGATGTGATAATTATGGGCTATGGGAATATATTCGAGAGACACACCAGTTTCGAGCTCAAACATATTTATAGATAAGCGAACTCATGCACAGATTGATTGGCGAAGATAAGGCAGTGTCGGGGGAGGAAGTGGTCCCTTATAGGGACCCACCAGATGGGTTATGGAGGCTTGTGATGCGAGATAGGAGCAGTTGAGCCACACCTCGTACTATTGTGAGCGCTTCTTCAGGAGTTTAGTAAGTTTAGATAAACCTATTGGTCTTATTTTAGGCCTCGGTTGTAAAAAAAATAGTTTTTATAATTTATTTTTAGGTAAATGGTTATTTCAGGGTGTTTTAGTCATTTTTTGTTCAAAAGTCTAAAATAGGAAAGAGAGATTTGCTTGGCCTATAATTAGACATCATATGCCAGACTAGGCCTATTATAGGACTTATCCTAAGAATTTTGATCGTGTTGTATTAGTTAGTTTGATTAAAAGAATATCTAAGTGTTTAGTCAATTTTGCTCCTCAATATTACATATTACAATCGAAGTTATGGCTACAAAAGAGATCAACTAATACCTATACATCAATATAAGTTATAAAGAAATTCATAACATTCAAGTAGTGAGGTACAATTCCATCTAAATATGTTGATACGATACCTTTCAAATTCTTTTTAATGTGAAGTGTTTTACACATCGGGTTTTTTTCCATCTATTTCTAGTTATCATTAATAATTGATTGATTTTCTAACTAATTCCTATTTTTTATACCTTCAACTATTTCAAGATTATAAAAATAGAACGAACTTGAAATCAACCACATTATCGCTAAAAGAATAGCCTAGGCTCCTCTTCCATATATGTTTTGATTCTTTCTCTTTTAATAGTTTTATAAGTTATATTACCTTCACGGTTAACTGTTATAATAAGTGTTTTTTGGAAAAAAGTACGTTTTTCGTCCACTTTTATTTGTCCAACTTTCTAAAAAAGGTGTCTAATATTGTTTGTCCCTTTTATAATATCAAGATATTTTTTCTATATTTTTTCCAATTTTAGCTTTAATTGAATAGTATAAAAAAATTACATTAAAAGCAATTGTGTAAAGATAAAAAGTATTTAATATTTTTTTCATTGTTGTGTATTAAAAAATTGAACAAGTAAAAATGTACTAAGAAAGTATCAAGATTAGTGATTTTTCCAAGGGAAATTAGCTTTATAAGGCCTATTGGCCTTACACTTTATTTTTTAAGTCCTATCCATAACCAAACCCCTAACTAGTCTAACTAAGGGGGGATTGTACTAAAATACCCCCAACCCCCTATCCCACACTGAAGCACAACAAATCCACCCCCACACCCATTAGAGAACCGAAACCCCCACCCCATCCCATTCATTCTCTTTCTCTCTGCATCTCCCTTTCTCTCTGCATCTCCTTCTCTCTCTCTCTGTAACAACCCCACCGAATACCACCATCACCTTCAACAACCCCACCACCTCTGCTGCTGCACACCATCACCAACCCCCGCGCATCTCATCACCACCACCACCCAACTGACCACCGTGAATCTGCAGCACCAACACCACCCAACTGACCAACGTGGATCTGCTTCACCACAGCCACCTCGCACCGCCTCTGCGCCACCACCACTGTAACCACCGTCACCGGCGCTGTAATCACCATTATCACCACCACTAACACACACCCCCACCCCGCATATCACCACCACTGTAACCCCCCTCACCGTATATCACCACCGTAAACACCACCCCACCCTTTCCTGTCACAGCACCACAACCAACACCACCACTATCTTCATCACCACCAGCAACCCACTGACCACCATAACCACCCTCCTCCTTCCCCTCCCAACAGATCTGGAACCTCGCCCTTCTGCTGTAATGCTTTGACAGCCACCATCAACGGCGCTGGAAACCGTTGTAAGCCACCATCACCGGCAGGATCAACACCACCATCTTCTTCCCGGATTCAGATCTGCTCCAGCGCCCTAGCATCGCTGCTCTCCTGCATCCCTCCACCATAGACGCTGCTCTACTGCACCCCACCTCCACACCTCCGTTTCGTCTTCATCTCGATCCAGTTTTTTTTTTGTGTATTTTTAGGTGTAATGGGGCCAACACCATTGTTTTTTTGTTTAATATGGGCCAGCCCCATAAAGGGTATTGTGTGTAATATGGGCCAGCCCTATGTAGTGTACAGTTTTTGAATTTTTTAATTTATTTCATTGTTGGGCCAGCCCTATTGTACAGTTTTTGAATTTTTTTGATTTATTTCATTATTGGGCCAGCCCCATGTAATGTTTGGCAATAATGGTACAGGCCTGCATAGTTTACATCTTTTTGTTCTGTTAATTGTGCAATACAAACATAATAAAAACAATCCATTTGACATATATAAAGTTATTCTTAATGAGTACAGCCCCAAAAAGGATTTGAAGAATATGGGTCTGGCCCCATATAACTATATGAGGACTTGGTAAAAAAGATTTAAAAAAACCATTGTAAAAAATGTGTTGGGTCTGTACCCATCACGTTATAGTGTAGTCCGTGGTAGTAGGTCGGGATGGGTCCGTACCCATAAAGAGGAAAAGTAAAATGGTCAAAATACAAACCAACAAGTTAGGTATAGGCCTTTAAAAAAAAAATCTAGTTGGAACTTAAAACAAAAAGTTGGGGGATTTTGGGGGTGTATTTTACAATTTCCTCTTTTTCCAATCGTAATACAGTAACTTAATAAAAATAAATTATTTTTTGGACGCCATAACTTTATAAATTTAACTTCTGAATTTTTTAGGTAGCTGAGAGCCTGAGACCAAATGGTCAACAATGGAAGCAAGACTATTCATTTATTTCCCATAGAATGTCCTCCACACCTTTACTAACACCGGTACAAGCAAGTCAAAAGTCTCGATACAGAGAGTCTTTTAATTTTAGAGTTAACTAGAAATTGTAACTTTGCTTGGAGTAGATGCAGTGAAAGAATGTTTATAAATAATTTCTACCGTTCTGACTCGAGTGAAATTCCTTTGTTGTGATACAGTTCAGATGTTTTGCTTCAATTTTCTTAAAAGTAGACAGAAGAATGAAGAAAGATCCTCTCCTTTCATTGACAACGGAAGTGCGCTGCTAGAGGAGCTAATTTCTTCTTTCAATGGAAGACAGGAAATTCCTATTCGTTGTTTTACAGCCAAAGAAATCATGGCCGCAACAAATAATTTTGCTGATAAGGTTGGCCACAAAGATTACGATTCTATGTACAGAGGTTGTATAAATGACCGTCAAGTTTTGGTTAAGAAGGTTGATGAAGAATTCAATATTCTTTCTAAAGGAATGATTCGTGACATAGCCATTACTTCTCAGATGAGCCACCTCAAGAGTGTTTTGAAGCTTTCAGGCTGTTGCCTAGAATTCGAAAAGGCAGCTTTAGTGTATGAATATGTTGAATTTGATTTGCTTTATAATCGTCTTTACTGTAGTGGAACCTCGTTGACTTGGAGAAACAGAATACAGATAGCAATAGGTATTGCAAACTCAGTTCTGTATCTTCATACTGCTTTCGAGAGACCGGTAATTTATAGAGATTTAAAGCCATCTAATGTGATTATAGACCAACATGGTGTTGCAAAATTGTTTGATTTCTCTCGCTCCATATCCCTTCCCCATGGAGAGACACAAGTTAGAGATCTTTTAAGGGGGACAATAGGTTTCATAGAACCTGAATATATGCGTACACGTTATGTTACTCAAAAATCAGATGTCTTCAGCTTTGGTGTTATATTACTTGAGCTTGTGACAGGAAAAAAAGGTTTTGATCTTACACGCCTTAAACACGATGGGAATGTTCTTCGTGACGATGATGTTCTTCTAGTGAATCATGTTAAAGACCTTATGAGGAAGGATCAGTTGACTCAAATCATTGATCCTAAACTTGGGGAACTAGGGTCTGATCAGATCCAGTTGCAAGCTATATTGGATCTTGGCATGAGGTGCATTCGATCATCAGCTGAAGAAAGGCCTGAAATGATTCATGTAGCGAGAGAGCTTCGCCAAATTGAAAAATTTATTCATTATTAGGAGTTTAGTTTGGAGAATATTGTACAACAACATGAGCGCGCATGGATTGCAAAATTGTTTCCTCCCAAATTAGTGTAAGAAACTGATATATCTCCTAGGATATCTATAGATTGATATATTATGTCTGGTTAGGTTGTTGTAGAGAATATCGTATAGATGAATTGGGAAATGAGAAGACCAGGCTCTCTTGCCCTTTTGCTACATCCCACATCGTTGGGATAAAAAGAAACTTTAAATTAAGTTTTATTGCCAAGACATCCTAATTGAATAGAGTAATGATATTTGTCACCCTTTTTGTATCACTCTTTTATCACCTCCTACGTGTATGCCTATGTGTACCAATGAATTGATTTCTCTATCCTATTTAATTTTTCTCTATCTTCTATTCAAGGAAATCAAAACATATATATAGAAGGGTAATAAAAGGGTGACATGAAAAGGGGTGACATATATCATTACTCAATTGAAGAGTAATGATATTTGTCACCCTTTTTGTATCACTCTTTTATCACCTCCTACGTGTATGCCTATGTGTACCAATGATTTGATTTCTCTATCCTATTTAATTTTTCTCTATCTTCTATTCAAGGAAATCAAAACATATATATAGAAGGGTAATAAAAGGGTGACATGAAAAGGGGTGACATATATCATTACTCAATTGAAGAGTAATGATATTTGTCACCCTTTTTGTATCACTCTTTTATCACCTCCTACGTGTATGCCTATGTGTACCAATGAATTGATTTCTCTATCCTATTTAATTTTTCTCTATCTTCTATTCAAGGAAATCAAAACATATATATAGAAGGGTAATAAAAGGGTGACATGAAAAGGGGTGACATATATCATTACTCAATTGAAGAGTAATGATATTTGTCACCCTTTTTGTATCACTCTTTTATCACCTCCTATATTTATCACTCTTTTATCACCCTTGAGTAATGATATTTGTCACCCTTTTTGTATCACCTTTTTATCACCTTCTACGTGTATGCCAACATGTACCAATGAATTGCTTTCTCTATCCTATTTAATTTTTCTCTATCTTTTATTCAAGAAAATCAAAACATATATAAAGAAGGGTGATAAAAGAGTGACATGAAAAGGGGTGACATATATCATTACTCTTAATTATTTAATAAAAATCTATGTATTATTTTTTTTCGCTTGTCACGAAAAAAGGTAACAATATTGTTAACTGGGTGTCAAAATAAAAGTTATTTTGTCTAGTTAGTGGGTGTTTTTTTTCTTTCCCAATTAGCGAGACGTCTAACACGAGACACCGATCCAAGTGGAATCGATTGAACGTTGTAATGGTTGAATCTTTGGCTTTTTTAATATTATGTTTTCGATTTTAAAAAACAATTTTTTGGTACAAAGTTTTGGTTTTTTTGTGGTTTCAATATATTTTCTGGCTTTATGCAGTTTTAAAACATCTTCAGAGTTTAATGTTTTGTCCCATGTTCTTGTTTGATCAGAATTTCAAATATTTTGATTTTAAAACGGTTGTTTGATTCGTTGCAACATTAATAAGGTTGTTTTTTAACTCATATAAACAAGTTTTGCAAAACTCATTTGATACACATCAATGATACTCTTAATTTGTTCTATGCTCTTGTATTCTTTATTAATTGAGGGAGAATATGAAAATGAACATTTCTTTGTTTAAAGGTTTGGTTTTTTCTGGTGGTTTCAAATTATTTTCTACCTTTATGCAGTTTTAAACGTTTTCAATGTTTAATGTTTTGTCCCCACGTTCTTGTTTGGTTAGAATTGAAAACCTTTTATTCCAAAATGGTTTTCCGATTCATTGTAACATCAATGAGGTTGTCTTTTATGTGTCTTTGTAAAAAACTTTTGCAAAGCTCATTTTTTATGTCATTTCATACATACCAAGGTGCGAAATTACCCTATGCCTTTACTTTATAAAAAAATTAAACAGGGAATTGTAACTATCAACAAATAACTTATCCTTCCATTCCGCAACTCTTATGCCCAACTTAGCAAATTTATCAGTGTAATCTGCCATGCCATTATGTTCCCTTCGAATGATACACATGTCAATCAGGGAAATTCTTCATCTATCTTAAAACCTCATCAATAATTGGACTGATTTTCCAATTAATTCCCGCCTTCTTACAGATTCTTTGAACAATTTCAAAGTTGTCGAAGTAGAAATAATTACTCTTGAGAGAGAGACCAGATGTTGATCTCATCGCGAAGAGGATGGCCCAATCTCTCCTTGCACGCTAGATTTTAATTTACCCATTTTCATAACTTTATGGACAATACTCCCATCTCTTTTAATAGTTACAGATTCCACTCCCGCTGGTTCCCAGTCTTTGGTGAAAGTACCATCGTTTAGCCAAATGATATCTATGTCGTCATTATAAACCATCATATCGTCTTCATCTTTTTATTTCCTGGGACGTTACAGTGTCATTCTTATTAGATCCCGAGCTTCAGACAATTCCTTCAAATAGCTTGTTACTTTAACATTAACTCTTTTAGCTTCCCATTTCTTTTGGTCAAAACGTCCCTCCATTTTAGCTTCCCAAATGAACTAGAGGGTGTAGAGAATAAAACTTGTAATATACATTTTGTTTTCCCCTATGGCCGAAAAACTGTTACGAATTATAGTAATCCATTTTTTCATGTTTCCTTTAAATTTATGATCAACCTTGATTTTATATTTTGACGATGCCCACACATCGCAACTAAAAGAACATCTAAGTAGCAGATTCTCGATAGATTCTTCTTTCATTTCGCATCATTCACATGTTTAGTTTTCAATACATTTTCTCCTTTTTAGGTTCTTCTTACATGGAATAGCTCCATTAATAACTTTCCATGCAAAGAATTTAATTTTGGAAGCGACATTAGTCTTCCAAACCAATTTCCAAGATTCACCATTATACAAGGATATTTTATGTGTGCTTTGGCCATTTTTGTCTTCCTCCTCCTGTACGAGTGTGTGATATCCCTAGTTAGTCTTGTATTCCCCATCTTTTGTAGGTGGCCAAATAATTTTGTCCTCCTTATTGAGATTAAAAATAGGAGTCATATCAATTTCATTAAAAAATCTTTGGGCATATTGCTTGATGATGTCAATGTCCCATCCAGAATCGTCTTTGTTAAACAATTGCGCAACTACCTCCAAATCATTTTGTCTTTGTTTCTCTATATTATTTATTCTGACCCATTTATCTTCCCAATTCCTTATTGTAGTATCATTCCTGATTTGCTAGATATATTCCTTTTTTATTTCCTCCATTCCTTTAAATATACTAGCCCAACTCCAACACCTCCCTTGTTTCAATTTAGCTTCCTAGATGCTAGTGGATAATAAATTCATTTGAGAACTTTAGCTACCAATGAATCTGGATGATTAATCAATCTCCACGCTTGATTGACGAGAAGAGCAAGGTTCATGTTTTGAATTTCTCTAAAGAAGATACCCCCAATAGACTTCGACCTATCAATATTCTTCCATGCGATCCAATGAATATTCTTCCTTCTGATGCATTCCACCAAAAATTAGCCACAAAGCTTGTCATTTTGTTACACAGATTTTTTGAAAATTCAAAAATTTACGTAGCGTAATTCGGGATAGCTTGTAATACTGCTTTGATGAGGACTTCCTTTCTACCATCCGAGAGAAGTTTTGAGGGCCAGCTAGTTGATTTTCTGAGGATCCAGTTCTTGATATAGTTTAGATTTTCAGTCTTTGCTCTCTTCAAACAAAGAGGGGTCTCGGGATACTTTCTGATGTCTCCCTATTTGTTCTAATTATTAGACCTTTGGAGACATCCTTTTAGGTGAATATTTGAATTATTTGATAGACTTTTATACTTATTTCGTCATATTATACTTTCTCCCCTTGCAATTAGACTATTTTCATTTTTAGAGCTTTTGTGCATTAATTTGATTATTTTTAGTGCAAAGTTAGGAGGTTCTTGAATTTCATGAAAACCCACTACAAGGAGGAGAAGTGAGAACTAAAGTATTAGAGTATTTTAGTGTGTTAGGAAGTCTTTTAATTCGACTTTCTAATTTTAGAGTGCATTTTCCTATTTCTAGTCTTGAATTATGGATTTATAATTTCAAAGCATATGCAGTTTAATTATTTATTTATTCTGAAACTTTAAAAGATATATGGTAATTAATTAGAGACCAAGTCAAGTCTAAGAATTAAAGGAAAGACGATATACATGGAAATAAGAAGATTAACGAAGGATATGTGCAAAGAAGGAAAATATAAAGCTGCCAAAGGAATCGGAAATTCTAGCCACGTTCTAAACACGAGCTCATAACTTAAGATTAGCTGGGAATTTGGGAGAATGGTCTGGACCAATGGAAAGAGCTTTCCGAGACAAGCGGTTTCGACTATTGGAACGCATCAAACGGATAAGTATTGAAGGAGATATGACCAAAACAAATCAGAATCAGAATCTTACCTTTCCTAAATTTTAGGGCTGCGAATTAAAGAGTTCTTTACTTGTCTTCCACTCCAAGTAAAACGAATTAGGGCTTCCTAACACCTATAAATACACCCCTTAGACCTCATAATTCAGTACCTCTCATATTCTATTCAATTTATAATATCCTTAGAGAGAGAGAGTCAAGGACCTCTCAATTATTCTTCACATTAAATCATCCTTAGAGTGAGAGTCAACCACTTCAGAGTAAGAAGGCAGAAGAGACGCTAGAGCTGGAGGAATCCTGTTCTTCCACAACATCCAACCAAACCCTTAGGTTATATATTCTTTTTCTGTAATTGAATATTATGTCTTTCTATTTAATTACAGTCTTTAAATTTATCATGAGCTACACTTTAATATACTTGAGAATCGCAATAAAGGGATGAACCCTAATTAATTTAATCTTTGTTTTGAATTTGGGATTGCTATGATTTAAATTGAATTGAGTCTTAGATATTGGATATTACTTTGTTCTTACTCACTATTTCTTTTCCGTGCAACTAGAAATAGGTTTTAGTATTTGGGCTATTCACTTTAGTGGCGAAGTGATCATCCGACAGGGGGGTTTGAATACAGACTTAGGTAATACCCGTGTAATGGACGAAAGTCATATGATTTACATAGCCAAAGAGGTAAAATATTATTCATCTGAAAGTAGCTTACATTCACCCTGACGGGGTTTTAATACCGTAGGATAGCTCTTAGGACCACCCTGACGGGGGCTAGGAGATATTAGATTCCCGACTAATATACTAATACCAGTTCTACCCTTAAACAACGCATAGGTTATATTAGTTACGTGGATTCCTTGCGAGACTCAAGTATCTTTCATATCTGAAGTCGTCTTTTACTTGCATTATTTCTTTTCAGTTATTTAATAGGTCACTATATATCTTTTGATAATTTCACTACAGATCCTTATATTATACAAAAATTACTATCAATTTTTATGATTTTCAAAACCTCCCCACAGTCTGTCACTTCTTGAGGAGCTCAACTAGCTTAGCTATATTATAACTTCTCAAATCAAAATTTAACCTCAAAATCATATCTTCCACAGAGCACAGCTCGTGAAGTGAAGCGTCTAGATTTAGTAACAAGATCCCCAGTATACGCACAATTCTCAGAAGCACTAAACGGCTTATCAACAATCCGTGCATACAAAGCCTACGATCGAATGGCCACAATTAACAAGATCAAATATTTCTTTTCTTTTCTTCTCTTAGTATGAACTAAATTTCTATTAGCTTGAGTTTTTAGCATATATGTATGAACCCTTGTTTTGGTTGACATCTATCTAATTTGGGAATTATATGTTTTAAATTGAATTATTGTTTTTATTCTCTGTTTATGTGTTTGAATTTATATTCTGTGTTCTTGTGGAAGCGCGCCCATATAGAATTACCATCTAGTAGTTAGGTCACCATTGACAACGGTGTTTAATTACATGTTTAGCACATAACGTCTAGTATTCGGTTAGATCTGACAAATCAACCTAACTAGATAATCATCATGGTTTAGTATATATTGCTATTTACCAATTGCAGGAACAGTTTGCTTATGACTCCTTATTGACACTGGTAAATCCTATTTAAAACTACCTAGCACAATTGGAACCGATTATTGAAATATTACATAATTCACCCTTACACGTTTAAAACGGCAAAACTAGTGGGGATTACATGCTAATTACTCAAGCTAAACTTTCATACTATCTTCTTTTCTCTTATTTATTTTCTGTCTTTAGTTTAGTAGTTTAGTTTTATTATTTAAAAACCAAATAAAAATCTATCTATCTCTTCTTTCTACTTGCGTATTATTATTCTAGCTTAGTTATTTGCACTTGAATATTTGCATAAGTTCTTCTTAACCTTCGTAGTCCATGAGGAACGAATTCTACTTATTCATTAAAACTTGCATACGATCTGTATACTTGCAGAACCGTGCTCATCTTAGGGTGTTTATTTACACTTATTTTATACATTATTTTATCACACCTTAGGCGACACCAAGTAACCATATAACAACTGCAAAACCAACCACATTTAGATGAAATTACAAATACAATCAAATCAATAAAACTAACCTGACCAAGATCCACCGTTATGATAACACCATTGTGTGTTCTTCTGATCCCATCCAGTTGTGGTCCTCCATTCATCTCCCTCTACAGCTGGATACACAATTTTAAGAGGAATTTCACCAATTAGTTTTGTCCATCGCTCCTCAGTTAAGTCCATAATTATTGTAGCTTGAGTTGGTGTTGCTAAAGACCATTCTCTGTCCATCGCTCCTCAATACAATGTCTTGGGAAATTTATCAAACACTTATTATGCAGTAACTGTGCTATCATTTGATGGAGCCCTAACAGGTATCGACGGACATGGACGGTCAAGGTGAGAATCCAGAGATTGACGGTGAAGTGTACACCTGGCGTGACAAATCGATCCTTTACCTCTCACAGAGACGAACAAACTTTCTATGCGGACGATTTGGAAGCCATGGTTTATTTTTGTTGAAGCTCGATTGAAGCTCGATTTCATCACGTATCCGCTAATTGAAGCTTGTTTCTCTTTGATTTGGAGTTTTATAACGATACTATTATATGTTGCACCAAGAATAGTCTTAACACAGTGAGGCAGAGAGGAGGTGGAGGCGACGGTGAGGCACAGAGAAGATGTTGTCGACAGTGACGCAGATGGTGAGGTGCCGAGTATTGGTAAGACTGAGATTCTAATTTTGGTGGAGGTGAGGTGGTGGAGGTGAGGTGATGGAGGCGAGGTTTTGAGGTAACGTTGTGGAGGCGAGATGGTGGAGGTGCGTGTGAAATGGACTGAAAGTTTAACAAAGAAAAAGAGAATCGTGAGAGAAAGATCTAAAATGAGTTATAATATTAAAATAGGGGTATATATGGTACATATATATTTTGTTAGGATTTTTATAGACAATTAAAAATAAAATATCTGATAGGGCTATTAATATTGGATTCATGACTTATACGGTAATTTTCTATTTTAATATTATGTTTTCGATTTTAAAAAAAATTGGTATAAAGTTTTTGTTTTTTGTGGTTTTAATATATTTTCTAGCTTTATGCAGTTTTAAAACATCTACAGAGTTTAATGTTTTGCCCCACGCTCTTGTTTGGTTAGAATTTCAAATTTTTTGATTCTTAAACGGTTGTTTGATTCTTTATTTTTTGTCAAGAAAAGAAACTAACATCAGTTCCTGGTACACACCGAATATATCCTACTAATACTAGAGTAAAACTCGACTAAAGATACAGAAGGGGAATAAGAAACAACGATATTGTTCCTGAAACATTTGGCGACAGTATCCGCCACTCCATTAAATTTCCCATTGACATGATTCACCTTCCATTCTGGGAATCGTCCTATCCACCTCCATGCTTCTGAAATCATGGGGCGAATCCTCCAGTCGATCCCTGAACCACCATTGATACCTTGAACTACCTCAAGGTTATCCGAGTAGAAAGAACTACTCTTAGCTCCAAGCTCTGCTACCGATCTCATAGCTAGTGAAACTGACCATGCTTCTCCTTCCAGACTGCTATTAATTCTTGCTCTTTTCGTATTTAGGTTCATAATCTCCCCTTCTTTATTATCTGCAATAGACACCACGCTCGTTGGATCCCAGCTATTAATATGTGAAGTATTGCATAGCCAAATCATATCAGTTTCATCCTTTAGTATCGGATTATCATTATCATCAACTTCCGTTAAGATCTCCGAGATTCCTGGTTTCATTTGGCCTATCAGTTGTCTCCCCAAAAATATGTTTTATAGTGAATTTTGTTTTTTCTATGATTTCTTGGTTCACACACTTCTTATTTTCAAAGAAACATTTCATCCTGGCCTTCCAGATGTTCCACAATGTTAGTAACACAATCGCGGTCACGAAACTCCGATCCCAACCATTTGCCGAATAACTATCTATAATTTTTATCATCCATTCGCCTATCTTACCTTCAAAGTTTTCTTCAATCCTTATTTTCAATTGTGAATTAGCCCATACACTTTTACTGAATTGGCAGTTAAGGAATATGTGTTCCACATTTTCTTTCCCGACCTCACACCATTCACATGTATCGTCCTCCGTACATTTTCTTTTTTTCAAGTTACTTTTTGTTGGAATGACATTATTATGATTTTTCCATGCGAAATTCCTAACCGTTAACTGAACGTTTGATTTCCATATGAGATTGTATAATCTCTTATTACTCAACTCCCCTTTTTGAGAGGATTGGCCTATCTTGTCATCTTCAATTTGCACTAATCGGTGATAGCCCGACTTTGTCGTATAATTTCCATCTTTTTTTGCGGTCCATATTATTGAATCGTCTTTCTCAAGTTGCATCACTGGTATCTTCCTAATTTCCATCATATCTCTTTTGGTGCAAATCTTGTTTAGCGTATCGAAATTCTAGTTAGTCATCTCATTATTGAAGCATTCCGCTACTTTAGTTAACTTGCAAATTGCACGTCTGTATAACTTATAACATTTCCTAATCCAAGTATCCTCCTATATATTAATTTTCAATCCATTACCTATTTGCCAAAGAGCTTCTTCTTTAACAAACTGTAATCCTTTATAAATGCTAGCCCAGCTCCATGACCTTCTATTTTTTAGTTTTGTATTCCACATATTTGTTGTAGGAAAATATATTCCTTTAAGCACTTTGAAGACTAATGAATCTTGATTATGAAATATTCTCCAAGCTTGGTTTGCTCATAGGGCTAAATTCATCTTCTGAAAATCTCTAAAACCAATACCACCCATATTTTTGATCTTGCTATCTTTTTCAAGGCTATCTAATGTATTCGCTTTTTTGATTCTGAATTCCACCAGAAGCTAGCTACAAGGCTACTCAACGCTTTACAAGTATTGATCTGAAATTCAAATATAGACATAACATAGTTCGGTATAGCCTGTAGCACCGCCTTGATTAGAATTTCTTTAGCCCCATCCGATAGTAGTTTAGCTATCCAGCTTGCTAACTTTTTCAGGAGCTTATCTCCTATATACGCTAGATTTCCGTTCTTTGATCTTTTGAGGGTTAGCGGGATTCCCAAGTACTTCCCAAACTCATTTGTGAATTTAATGTTCAGATTATCAGCGATTTCTTGTGCATTTCCTTCAGGTAGGCCTTTGCTAAACATAATGGAAGACTTGTCAAAATTAATTTTCTGACCCGACGCACTACAATATAGCTTGAGGACCCTCTTGAATGCCTCAATTTCCGTACCATTTATCTCAATAAAGAATAGCGCATCGTCCGTAAAAAGTAGATGAGTAAGTCTTGGTGCCGCCCTAGCGACTGAAATACCCCTAATATTACCTTCACGACATTCGTAGTTAATTAATCCAATAAGTCCTTCTGTAAGGAGTGAGAAGAGTAGTGGGGACAACGGATCTCCTTGACGGATACCTCTCTCCGGCTTAAACTTTTTAAGTCGTTCTCCGTTGACTTTAACTTGATAAGAGACATATGATATACAATTATAAATTAAACAAACCCATTTTTCACCAAATCCAAGTTTCCTTAGAATTACCATAAGAAAGTTCCAACCCACTTGATCATAAGCCTTGGCCATATCAATTTTTACTGCCCCATAATGCTTATTTGATCTTCTTTTATTCTTCATAAATAAACCTATTTCTTGCGCAGTTAAAATGTTATCATGAATACTTCTCCCCTTAATAAAAGCCGACTGAGTTGGTGAAATAATTTCATTCATCATAGGTTGTAACCTCAGTGCCATAATTTTTGCTAGGATTTTGTAAATGAAATTTATGCAAGAGATCGGTCTAAAATCCGTTATAAATTCTTGAGAGTTACCTTTTGGAATAAGCGTGATAATCGTGTCGTTGATTTTATCAAGTGAAGCATTATTTTCAAAGAAATCCACGACTATTTTATATATATCCATCTTGATAATATCCCAAAATTCCTGAAAAAAATTACTCGGTAATCCATCGGGTCTCGGAGCTTTAGTACCTGACATAGAGAAAACTATCGTTTTAACTTCATCCATATCTGGTGTTCTTATAAGTACCTTATTCATTTTCTCATCAACTTTGCATGGCGTGTGGTTAGATACGTTCTCTATACTATCAACCTCACCTTTTTTAAAGATATTACAATAATATTTTTGGATCAAATTTTTAACCTCTCTCTAATCTTCGATCCAATTACCGTTATTATCCTTGATTTCATTAATACGATTAATATTGCGTCTCATAGTTGTCTTGGCGAAAAAATATTTTGTATTTTTATCCCCTTTCTTTATCCAAGTATCGCAAGCCCTATTTGCCCAAAATGCATCCTCTTGTTTCCATAGGTCTTCCATCTCTTCCCTTATTCTTTTCTCCAAATCTATATTATCCTTTGTTGGTTCACTATCTTATAGCTTTTCCAAGATTCCTTGATATTTATTTATTAAATTCCTAACACTGCAAAATTTCTTTTTACTCCATCCTGATGGGGCTAAGCAAGTTGCATCTCTTTTCATGATGAAATTCTTAATGTTATCCATGTTTCTATAATTATTCCATGAATTATTCACCACTTCTTTGCATTCTAGATTTTCTAGCCATCTCGATTCGAACATGAAATACTTATTGTTGTTCTTCGCCTTATTAGATCTTTGAACAATCAATGGAGAGTGATCTGATCCAATTGCTGGCGGGACTTTAATAATCTATGCAGGAAAAATATTATACCAATCCGCAGATGCCAATCCTCTATCTAGTCTTTCTTTGACATTTTCCATTCCTTGTCTTTTATTTTACCAAGTAAAAAAACAACCTTTTGTAGGTATATCAATAAGGTTGTTTAAGTTTATGAACTCATTAAACTTCAACATTCTATCAAGATTAGGTTGCAATTTACCTTGTTTCTCCGATGCTTTGCATACTTCATTAAAGTCACCAATTATCAAAGTCGGTTTTTTATTATTATTCATCCAGTTGGAAATGTCCTTAAAGGTCTTTTCTCATTTGTTAGTATCATGGGGAGCGTATATGACAATAATGTACCAAGAAATATCATTAGATTCCACAAAATGAGCAATAATATAGTTAGAAACTAAAACAACTATTCTAATGTTGAGATGATCCTTCCACGCCAGTGTAATGCCCCTGGACCTATGAGCTCTTCCTCCGGCTTCACTACAAATTTATTATTGAATTGGCTAAGGAAACTACAGGATCTAATATCACAACTCTTAATTCTAGATTCCAAAAGACACAAAAAAGAGACATCAAACTTCGAAATAAGGGACTTTACTACATTTCTTGTCACGGGTTCCCTTGCCCCTTGACAATTCCACACCAACAGATTATTTATCAAATCTGGCCGCTTACACCCCGGGCTGGCCGTCACCCTTGAGATTTTGATTGATGAGGGTCTCCTTCACAGGAAAGGCCTGGTTACTACCTTCATCATCCGAATCATCACTAGAAATCTCGTCTCTCCTCAAGTGTCCATCACAATTGTCCGCTCTACAATAATAATATTGTTCATTCTCCATACCATTTTCCACAACTGCATTAGGCCCACATACATTCACATATTCATACTCGACAAATTGATCTTTTATCTCTCCATAGCTATATAATAGCTCATCCAAGGAATTACGAGCTTTAACAATTCTTTTGCCAATGTTATCAACATCCTCAAGACAAATTCTTTTAGCGTTATTATTAAATCCTCCCGAACTTTGCGCAACTTTCCCATACTTTACTCCGTCCCAAATCAGCGCCTTTTTCCTTTTAAGTTCTCCTAGCCACGTAAATTTCTCAAAGTTAGTATCAATCCTCATTCTAGGAGTTCTTCTAAATGCTCCTTGGTTGACTTCATCCTCTTGTCTATAGTGTTGGAATATGTGAATGGATTGCGAGTTTGGAGAACCCTCCTCGGGTTCAAAGTATTCAACAAAATCATTCTCCTCAACTAAAACCGCGTTTCCTTTCTCCAAACGCCTTTTTTCATCACTGTCAATACCTATCATACCAGATTGATTCAAATCATAGCCTCCGGGAGGAGTTTCTATCATCACACCATTGTAAACTTGTTGATTCTCGCGAATAATCACCCCACCAGTCTTTAAACCACCAAACATACCGCCTTCATTTCTCGCAACAGCTGTACCATCATCTATCTTCTTGTGATCACCAAAAACGCCCCGTAATACGCCTCCACCTCAGTTTCCCTCGCCATCAAGATTTCGTCAACAGTTTGGTGACTAATGATCATTGAATCACCAAAGTCCCCCATCCCATTCTGCAAAATATTAAAGAGAACTAGATAGCTTTTCTTGTTGATTTCTACAACTTCGTTTTCTGGATTTATTGACTTCATAAGCTTCATGAACGCCAAAGTGTTTTCCCTATTTTCTTCGATGATTCAGAGCTTTCTTTCTGACTTGTAGAACCACCATCTTTGCCACCTGATCGACCTAGTTGCTGAGCTAATACACCTTGATTAAAACCCGCAATCACATGATCCCTTCCACCAAACTCGTCATTATTTTCATCATCACTGTCTCGATTGTTCCTCCTGAATGGGAAGAACCTTACCACCTGATGTCTCCCTATTTGTTCTAATTATTATCCCTTTGGAGACATCCTTTTAGGTGAATAAATGACTTATTTGTTAGACTTTTATGCGTATTTGATCATATTGCACTTTCTCCCCTTGGAAATTGACTATTTGCGTTTTATGAGCTTTTGTGCGTAAATTTGATTGTTTTTAGTGCAAAGTTAGTAGGTTCTTGAATTTCATGAAAGACCAATCCAAGGAGGATAAGTGAGAATTAAAGTCTTAGGGTATTTTAGAGTGTTAGGAAGTACTCTTACTTGAGTTTCTATTTTTAGAGTACACTTTCCTATTTCTATTTCTATTTCTTGAATTATTGATTTTTTTAAAGCATATGCGGTTTAATTATTTATTTATTTATTGTGAAGCTTTAAAAGATATATGGTAATTAATTAGAGACCAAGTCGAGTTAAAGAAGTAAAGGAAATAAGATTTACATGGAAATAAGAAGATTAAGGAAAGATATATGCAAAGAAGGAAAAGATAAAGTTGTCTTATGAATCTAAAATTCCAGCCACGTTTCAAAGACAGACCATAACATAATATTAGCTAGGAATTTGGGCGAGTGGTCTGCATCAATGGAAAGAGCTTTCTGAGACAAGCGGTTTCATATATTGGAACACCTTAAACGGATAAGTATTGAATGAGATATGACCAAAACAAATCAACATCATAATCTTACCTTTCCTAGATTTTAGGGCTACGAATTTTAGAGTTCTTAACTTGTCTTCCACTCCAATAAATTCGACCTAGGGCTTGCTAACACCTATAAATACACCCCTTAGCCTCCTCTTTTCACACACTTCAGAGAATTACACAAGAGGCTTAAGGTTTTGAAGTCAGAGCAAGAAGGCAAGGAGAAGCTAGTGCTGGAGAAATTCTGTTCTTCCATCAACAGTCATCCTACCCTTTAGGTGATTAATTTATCTTTTGTATTTTAACATGAACTCCTTTTATTTAATGTTAGTCTTTAATTTTCTTATGAGCTAAATTTCTTTATACTTGAGAATCGCATTAAAGGGATGAACCTTAATTAATTTTTTCTATGTTTTGAATTTGGTATTCTTAGGATTTAAATTGAATTGAGTTTTATATATTAGATATTACTTTGTTTTCATTACTATTTCTTTTAGGAACAACTAGAAACAACTTTTAGTATGTGGGCTACTCACTTTAGTGGCGAAGTGATCATCCGACGGGGGAGTTTGAATACAGATCTAGGTAAGACCCATGTAATGTCAGTTATTGACCGACAGGCTTAACTAGTTACATAGCCAAAGAGGTAAAATCATATCATCCGAAGAGGCATATTCGACCATACAGGTGTTTATAGTACTTTAGGATAGCTCCTAGGTCCACCCGACAAGGGGCTAGGAGATATTAGAGTCCCGACTAATATTATAATTCCAATTCTACCCTTAAACATATCATAGATTATATTGATTAAGTGGATTCCTTGCGAGACTCAAGTATCTCTCTTATCTGAAGTTAGTCATTTATTTGCTTTATTTCCTTTCTGTTAATTTAATTTTAGTCTTTACATTATTTGCATCTTTAATTTACAAAAACCAAACAAAAATTCTTATCTTTTATTTTCTGTTTAGCAATTATTCCTACTATCTGATTAATATTTGGGTTGAACCTAATCCGTGCCTGAGAACGAACTTGATTATCATATATTACTTCGGACAACTGTACACTTGCAGTTTGTGGTTCCTCTTTATTTATCTCTTTATTTTCTAACACCCTAGGACCCACCACCACCTCGTCGAATACTCCCCATCTGTGCGCTTCCTTATAGAGTGAAACATCTTATCATCACTTTTAATTGTGTTTTCTCTATTCCAATTGAAAAACCTGTAGGAATCATCGCTCCACTTTGGTCTAACCATCCCCACATTGCATGAACCCTTATTGTGGCCAATGTACCCACAGTTGTAGCAGAAAAGACCGATGTTTTCGTATCTAAAAGCTACCCACGCAGCTCCGTCTTGCTGCTCCACAAAAACCCCTGTTTTGATTGCTTCTGAGGTATTGAACTTGACTCTAAACCTTAGGAAATTCATAGCAGTTGAATCATTCACCGGGAAATCAATTTCCTCCACGCTTCCAATATAGTTACCAAAGGTTTCAATGGAGTCCACCGTATTTTGCGAGCTAGCCAAGCCGAGAATCCTTACCCATGCATAAGAATTGATTAAATCCAATTGATTAAAGTCCATCTTATTCTCCCATTTGCAGATAAGAACATGCATGGACTAAACAAGACATGGTCTGAGAAACCAAATCCTTTCAGCCTCCTCTGCATCCTCCATAGTGATTTTGAACACATTTGAAGCTTTGTCAAAAAAAAAAAAAAAGAACACATTTGAAGCAAGTTCTTCGAATAAAACACGACAGTTTATACCCCACGAGTCGAGAACTGCTTTTCTGAAGACACCAAGTGAATAAATCCTAGAAGACATGACTTTAGCATCAAATACAAATTCATCATTTCTTGTTTGAATAGCAATTGTTTTCGTGGCGAGAGAGAGCACCACGAACTTCTTAAGAGTGTCACTTTTTTCCTTTGCGAGGGGTAGATCATGGCTATTAGGGCTTGACATGGTAATGGAAGTTTCTGTAGAATATTGTAAGTTAGAAAGGTAGTGTAGTTTCGAAAAGTTGTAAGTGGGTATAAAGCTACTTGTTGTCGTTATATAGTGCATGTATAAGGAATGTTCATCTGCGTTAATTTGATATTTGCAGGTATCATCTTCCAAGTGTCTTAGTTTGAGTAATCTCGAGATAGAAAAATAAAATAATCTTTTGCAGCATAAGCTGTGCACGCCTTAAAAAAATACTCTCCCATAGCATAGGAATACCATTCGTTAAGGTAGGCTATAGGGGTCTAAGAGAATCTGTTATATAGGACAAATAAAGAAATCTGCAAATACTCTCGTTTATGCCTCGATAACACAGTTTAGCCAATAGCGAAATAAGAAGAAGACTAACGACACACGCAAGCGTGAAGATATACTTGGATATAGAAGTAATCGCAGATAACGTGAAGTAATAATCCAACTTAAGCCCAATAAGATTAATCAGAGATAAGATAGAAACAGCCCATAAGGTGAACTGATTACAGATTTTAATCATATACCAAGCCCAGTACAAAATCTAATTAGACCCAAATCTCGTATACTTAAAAGATAATCTCATTCCCCATTTAAGGATTCCTCCTGAAAATACATAGTAACCAGATATATATATACTCCTATATATATATATATATATATATGGACCCGTGCCTGAAGGCACTCTGAAAAATTTAATTTTAAAAAATAAATTAAACGCCGAATAAATAAATATTTCTTGAAATAACAACAAACTAAAATATGCTAAAAAATTATAGTCAATTCTTTTTTTATTAGGATTATATTTTTTGGTTAGAATTTTATTATTAAGTTTACTATATATATTGATAAACTGTATTATTAATCCAAACAGATAGGATTGCAAAAAAATAAAAATTTGGGGGACCATAAGGTATTATTATAAAAGTAAACTTTAGGGGTCAAATTTATATTTTTCCAAAATTCAGGGGACCTTCCCTATGAGGTAAAGTTTCTAACTCCTCTTGGCATTAGCCGTTCAAAAAAAAAATCATTACACGTGTCACCATATTGTTGATGTGATAATAGAATAAAAAAACTCTTGAAAGTGTTATTTTGCGATTGCCAATTATTTTGTCAAAAGAAGCTAATGCTTATATAAGTTATAAGATAATGAAAATACGGAAAAAGGACTAACATTGTCACAAAAACGAAAGATAAGCGAAAGATAAATGATTAACATTGTCACAAAAGCGAAAGATAAGGGAATGTTAAAATCCTTCTTTTTTCATCTTGGCTCGCGCTAACATAAATATTATGCAAATTTTAAGCTCAAGAGCTCTCTATCTAATCATCAATAAATATAAATAAATAAAACTGTTCAAGAATCTTTCAAATATATTAACAGAAAGTATTTATTTTCAGCCCAGCTGATTGCATTCATTGGACCTCTGCTGCACAACTATCATTGCTTGAAGATGAAATGCGAAGAGTAGAAAAAGTGAATGTAAGCTGAATTTCTTGAGTTAATTGCACAATAGATACCTATATTATGCGAAAAATCCACTATAGGCTCCTATATTATTTTCTAGTTAATTGCACTATAAGTCCCTATATTAATCAGGTTGCCTTCATGCTTTCTGGAATGGGATCTGCAGCAGATGTTTTCAGAACGGTGAGCCTACTTTTTGCGTGTCAGGATCAAAGCTTCAATAATATCATACTTTTAATTCCTCAATCAAGTTTTCTTTTTTTGATAAAAACTCTACTTATCTTTTATGCAGGCACGAGTTTTATTGAAGACGCTAGTAATAATTCAAGTCTGCTTCATGCAAACATACACCTGCTTCCTGCAAACACAAATTTAAATAATAAATCCAAGAATCCAATACTATAAAATCATGAATAGTCCAAACTCCAAAGTGATGATATAACTATCATTGTGATAGAACTTTTGATTTTCTACCTCGGGAGTGTTGTTATAATTTACATCAAGCACAACAGGTACTTTACCCCACTTTTCAGAAAGACCATGGTCTCGATGTGAGATATCAAATCTGAAAGATATTATATTATTATTTTGAAACTCTACCAAGCACCATATTCTAATAAACACACAAAAGTTACAAAGAAAATCTAATTAATTACCAGGGGCTGATTTGCAAATTTGTTTAAAAAAATGTTACGTGAAGAGGCTGCTGCTGATGTGGAGGTACCTGCTGTTGTGTGTTGGGATTCGGTAATTTTTTCCTTATATCCTTAAAACTAAGTGAAGAACTAATTACCCTTTTGAATGCAAATTCTTTAAAATGGAGATAGCTTCAATCGTAATACATGTGGTGTACTCCTCGTCCATCCTAAAGGATGTTAAAACACTCATAAGATTACAAAATAATAATTTAGACAAATCCATGAAAAGAAAGAGACTAACCTTTGTAATTTGCTAAACCACACATCCCATAAACTTGGACCAAGCATATCCATTATCCTAGTAAAAAGACGTAAACTCCGTCATTATTCAAAGAAATAAAAACGTAAATAAAAAATACCATAATAATTATCTACACAACCCTTGTAATGTACACGGGAATACCATAGCAGCCACAAAGTGCACTATAAAGGACAACAACAAAAACTTTAGTGGAAAAACAGTTGATATTGCCATGTTTATTTGCATATCCTTCACTTAAGACTTACTGAACCTGAGAACATATAAATTATTATATGCCTTTTTTTTTTTCTAAGAATGTTATTGAACAGTAAGAGATTTGATAAAAATAGATACCTTGGACCCCCAAGGTACGATCAGTTGTTTATCAGCATATTTTATATCCTTGGAAACCTGAATACATACAATTAAATATTCAATATTAATAGCATAAATATTAATCAATAAAATTAAAAAAGAAACTAACAATGACACCACACTATACTATTTGGGATATTTACATATGAAGAGGATTTTTCTTTATCTTTAGAATATGTGTGATATAAGTAAACAGAATAAAGTGAAGAAAAGATTTTCAGCACAATCCATTGTACTTGGTATCCTAAAGAAGTTTCTAATACGGACCTTCTTAAACAAATGGTGGCCAGAACATGACCTCCCAGGACCAACCCAATAAGTTTGGTTATGATGATCATTATTGAGCTCAACAGGTCTCGCCCTCCATGTCTTTAGTCCTTACCTTGGATCAAAACAATGCTAATTCTCCATGTCTGAAAATGAAGTTTGAGGACCATTTAGGTAACTTTGAGAGTTCAGATCCTAAATCGGTAAATGACCTATAGTTCAGTGATTTCAAATGTGTCAATTACACTATTTAAATACACTGACACACTAATGTTATTTAGAAAGTAAAAGGGTTATCTCATAATTACTTGTGTTACAAACTTTAATGTAAAACTTGCAACTGTATCAACTGAAGAACGATCAAGAAGACCAAGTAAGTGAAAGAGCTGATCAGTATCCAGAATTACTGGGCCAAAGAAAAAAATTCATACTCCATGAAGTTGTAGTTATGTTATCATATTAAAAGAATCTAATTAATTACCAGAATCGATTGAGAACTCCTATTTCTTTTACAGAATTCGATCTTTTGGAACGCATGTAATACCGGAAAAACCAACATAATCCATTACATAATTCAGAACCTGCAAAAAAGCAATTTGCATTATTATTAACTTTTGATGATTTAACTTCACCTGAAATAAAAAATATATATGATTTACTGCTTAACTAAGTCAATTTGATGATGATGTTATACTCTGGAAATAACTTACTTTATAGTCCCCGATATTCAGCTCATCTAGGCCCCATTTTTTCGGATGATCCTGCTATCTCGAAACCACATTGATAAAATTCACGGTATCTTCCTTTAGATGGATTATCTCTTCTAATCTCTTTAATGATGTAATACCATTCATAGCTACAAATCTAGCAAATGGAACAGCTAAATTATAGCGTAATGAACATAGCTCTCCACCCTGTAAATAAAAAGAAGTTAGGGGGCTAAAGTGCAATTAAATCTAGCAAAAAGAAATTAAATATACCTGATCAGCAAGAAATTAAGAATCCCGATACATCCTAAACCTAACTTAGAAACCTGAAAAATTCAAACACGAATCAACAAATATTGCAGAATCCCTTTTCAACATTTCATTATTAAGAACTCCCAGTCCTTATAACTTAAACTACAAAGTGTAACCAACATTCTAAAGATATATATATTTATATATACTTTTTTCAAATGTATAACATAATGTTCTGAGTTATAAATAACCTTTGACCGGAACATAATGTGAGACGGTGAGATTTCAATTTTGGTTGAGGCGAGGAGATGGAGGCGAGGTTCTGTAGCGAGCAAGGATGTGATAGTGAGGAGGTGAGGCTGAGATATTGTCCACGGTGGAGGCAAGGCTGAGATGCGGTGGAGGTGAGGAGTGTTTGTTTGTGCGTATTTTGTAAACCGGCGACGGTGAGGTGCCGAGTATTGGTGAGACGGTGAGATTTCAATTTTGGTTGAGGCGAGGCGGTGGAGGAAAGGTTCTGTAGTGAGGCTGTAATAGTGGATTGATGAGGAGCGGCGACGGTGGATTGATGAGGAGCGGTGAAGGCGGATTAGGATTGTGGAGAAAGGCGGTTTAGGATTGTGGATGAGCAGCAAAGGCGGATTGATAAGGAGCGGCGAGGTGGGATCGATGAGGAGCGGCGAGGTGGGATCTTGGTGAAGAAGCGGAGCGGCTTGGTGATGTGAAATGCGGTGAAGTGAATTCTTTTTGTTTTTTTTTTTTTTGTTTTAAATTTTAAATTTTAAAAATAAGTAATCCAAGGGCTATAAAATATAGAGGAGACATCAAGACATTTTAAACCGTGGATCGAAATTATATAATCTGGACCATTAATTGAAATCGATCTAAAGGCCGAAAATGATTGAATTTTGATCTGAAGGCTAGAAAATGTGGAAATAAACTAGAGACATTTCGGGCCGTTGGCCCTTCTCCAATATTATATATATATATATATATATATATATATATATATATATATATATATATATATATATATATATATATATATATATATATATATATATATACTAGGTATGAACCCGTGCCTGAAGGCACTATAACAATAGTGGTTTAGAAAAATAACTTTAACATGGAATAGACAAATAATTTTTGAGATAAAAATAAATTGAAAAATACTCAATCAAGCACAAAAAGTATGATGCATTTTGCATAAACAGGTACATAAACAATATATCTAACTGAACTGTATGTATATGTTTATAATGAAACATAAACAATATATCCAACTTATATATACGTTTAGAAAAAGGTAATAATTGTCGGTATATGAAAAATTAGTTTAATTTAGTTAAGCATGAGCCTCCAGCACACAAAAAAACAAATTGCTCGTTAATGAACATTAAGTATCACAGAGGAGAGATTGTTGTCGTAGAAAAAGGATATAAATGATCGTTGATACACAAAAAGAAAGAAATCGTTGACGCATGAAAGAAAAAATATTGTTGGCATACGAAAAATAAGTAAAAGATAGTTGGAACAGAAAAAAAATTGACGCAAGAAAAGCAAGCAAGTAATTATAGGAATCTTATAGTGCAATTTTTGCACAACATAAAGACTAATAGTAATTTTACAAACCAATACTGCAATTAACTCGAACAATTAATATAAGGACCTAAAGTGCAATGTTTGCATAATATATAGACCAATAATGCAAATTTAATCAAGGGACCTACATTACAATTAACTAAAAATAATTGACTCTTACTGGAGAGCCCCCAATCAAATTTTTTGATTCATCTGTGCCTAAAAAACTATAGAAATTGACAAAACAATTGGTGCAATATTTAGATAATATATATATACATGTAACTAAGGACTGGACTGAAGACCAGAAACTATTTTATTTTCTATTCCGGGTACCAACAATTATTAAAAATACTTGACTCTTTTGCATGATCACAGAACCGCGCATGATCTTGCACGTTGGTGATAAGGACTGGTGTAATAGGATTACCCCCTGCAAACTTACCAAATAAAAAAAGTCACTACTTTAATATTAATATAAGTGCATCATAAAATCATGCGATAGATAAAATACCATCTATACCTTTATATGACATTTTTTCAATTATCAAAGACGCAAATACAGGTGAAGCTACTAAAAGTCCAACCATTAATACAGACGATATCTCGAAAATTGGTCAGCTTAAAATTACCCCTGCAAGGAGAATTAAAAAATTACTATATAAATTTACAATAAATACCCTCATTCCCCTAAAGACAATTATATTGAAGAAAGCCAGCAAAATTAAAGCAAAACCTTCGAGTAATTACTGAATTCCAGTGCCACTCCACACTTACCATTCTTGCATGTAGCTAGATTACCCCAAAGTCTGCAGGCTCCTTTTAAACTATTACATCAATATGTAAGCATACACGGTAAATTTTTGGAATTGGAATTAAATTAAAATAATGTAAACTGAAGCAAACATACCAATTACATACCAATTAACTGAAAAAGGAGAAATTACAGATTGAGGAGATGAAAAGATTTTAACATGAGTCTGGTCAAGCGATTTGAGATACTTTCAATTGCAATTAAAAAAATTAGCAATTCCACACATAACTGTAGAAAATGAATGGTAACAATAAACATATCCCAACTCAATTGATTACATCTTACTTGTTTACTTAGTGGCATGAGATATTAAAATTAACATTTAACAATCAACAATCAATTAAAAAGTGTTGAAATCCCCCCAAGGAATAATATATACATCTCAATTAAAACATGGGTGACATAGAGAAGTAAACAGAGTTAGAGAAGAAGAGGCGATTGGAAAAGGATAATAAGAACAGCGAAAAAAGTTCTTGGGAAGGTCCAACACAACACAGGGACCAAGTGTGAATTAACTCGTATAACCATTCAAATTATATAACCCACACCAAACTTAAACTCAATAATGTGCATTTTTCGTCCTCCCTTTTCACTGCAATCCATTAAAAAATTTGTAGTTTCAATTAATAAATTAATTAAGCATGATAAAAAAACAGCGTATGTATGTGTTGGGTATTTGTAGGCTAAATATTATGCAAAAATGCAATATATGTCCCACTCAACGGTGAAGACAAAATGAAAGAGAGTGGTCTTAAATGCTCATTTGGAAAATGGATGGTTTTATTTGACAAAGAAGCTAAAGATAAAGGACCTATGCAGTAATTATTGATTTGTACTATTGTTAAACCTGTTCCTTCCTTCAAAGCTTTTTCAAGTGTCTCGAGCTCTATCACTCTATCTTCCATATCCTACAAAAGAAAATAATAAAACTATTTTCTTACTTGTACATCAAATAAAGTTCAATATTAATTCCGCTGATAAATCGATACTACAAACCTGAGTTTTCGTCACAGCAAAGCTTTCCGAGCTCAAGTTTCAAGTGCGCGAAAAATTCCTCATTTAATCTGCAAATTAGATCACAATTAAATACATTCGACAGAAAAAATGATACCTAGTTAAATAATATTTTAATCAAAATTTATATCCTTTTATATAATTTTGGAGCCGCCATTTCAAATCAACACAGGCCCAATCATTTGAGGCCCATTAACTTTCCGATGAATTAGTCGATGGTATATTAAAGCAGCAATGAAACTAATGAGAAAACCAGGTGAGCGGCTTGCTTGGTGGAAAGGCGAGTCTATCTTCCGCTAACTCAAAATTTATTTGAATATTTTGAGACAGCAGATTAGAAAGGTTCAATAGCAGCAGTAGGATCAAGCATATTAGAATTTTTTTTGCAGCAATTTTGAAACAAACCCACCTGATTACCAACCCTCCAATGTCTATCTTCCGCTAACTCAACTATAGCTGGTAAAAGTGATTGTGATAGTAAATCTATTCCAATCACCTGTAATAAAATTAAACAGTAAATTAGATTATAACATTTATTAAATTAACTTATTACAATATAAAGTAATAAACCCACCTGATTAACTTGATCAAACTTGCTAATAATATTTAAACGCACATCAGGAAATTCATCTTTTAAAAGCGAGAGAAACATCGGAAGAAGTTGATCAATAGTTGCATCCTGAATACATTAAAAAACAGAAATTAATTTTTTTTTATATATAAATTTAAAAAGAAAAATTACCTTTCCTAAGACTTGGGCCATTCCCATTATTACAAAAGCCAAAGCATATCGAACATGCTGTGAAGAATCTGACGATAATTCCTACAGAATATATTAGATTAATACTTAAATCATCAGTAAAAACTTAATTAATTAATTACCTTTACACAGGGAAAATTTGCTGAATAGCTAGTTCAGGACTAAGAATCCGACAAAATGTAATAACTTTTCCAGCAGCTGCTATACGAAGTTCAGCTTCATTATCTTTAAGTAAACGTACATAAGCAGGTACAATTGAATATAGTATATATTCCGTCTCAAGTAGATAGAACACATAATTTTATACAACAAATGCTGCCACATTGATTAGCAGTGCCAAGCATTTCAGCTTCCATTTTATCGACACTTAACCACGTTCACCACTTATAACCTGAAAAAATAATGCAATTTTAACATTAAAAAAAACGAAATTCGAGAAAGGTGTGTTTGCACCCTCGCTATTATTACCCGGTTGTTCCTCTAGCTGACCAATCAGTGTTAGCATTATGTTTCTTCCTTTTGCTCTCAGGAGATGTGGGTCCCTTTCTGTTAGAAGGATCAAGATTAAGTAAGCTAAGTGCACCATCAACCTTAGACATGCACTATAAGTCCCTCTATTATGAAAAAGTCACTACATGCCCCTATATTATGCAAAAAATGCACCAGAGGTCCATATATTGTGCAAAAATGACCTAAGGGTCCTTATATAATGAAAATAATGCACTATAAGTCCATATATCATAAAAAATTCACTACAGGCTCCTATAGTATGAAAAAAAGGCCGAGAGGTCCTTATATTATGCAAAAATGAACTGTAGATCCTTATATAATGCAAAAAAGCACTATAAGTTCCTATATCAATTTTTGACAAACAAAAGGGACCAAGTATGTTACAATGTCCCAAATGTAAGGACCAAACTACGTAATTAACTAATCTCACTTAAAAACATCAAAACAATATAAAATCACCAAATTTTCTTACCTCAAGTAAGAGATACATAAATTGAGTTAAACCATCGACTAATTCATCAGAAATCACCACCACGCCGGTGAATCGAGAGAACAGAGCAAAAGATTTGAGAAAAGCGTGAAGTTAATGGGCCTCAAATGATTGGGCCTGTGTTGATTTGAAATGGCGGCCTCCAAAATTGGAGATCTCTCTGCTGCTGGAAAGGACCTCGTAAGGTTGAATTGTAGGATAGACGACTGTTATTATACTCAAATCAGAAGAGAATAGTTTAAAAATAATTCAACTTTTAGACTTTTGGAGTTGTAATAGTAAAAGTAAATAACCTTAGGGTTCTTCTTGATGGCCAAGCCGGATGGTGATGGTATGTACGGTAATAGGCTTCAAATGCCATAAATTAAATGGCTAAAAGTAATGAGTTTGAAGGAGAGCGGCTTGCTTAGTGGGAAGATTGAGTTTGAATCAGAGCTGGAGAAAATGGAGGGTTTGCAGAGATGGGTTTGCAGAGACTCCCCATGATTCTTCGATTAAGCGTCTTGATGTAGAGGAAAGTGCAGGTGCTTCTTCGATTGAGCGGCATGGATGGTGGAGAGTGAAGGTTCTTCTTCGATTGAGAGAGAGAGAGAGAGAGAGAGAGAGAGAGAGAGAGAGAGAGAGAGAGAGAGAGAGAGAGAGAGAGAGAGAGAGAGAGAGAGAGAGAGAGAGAGAGAGAGAGAGAAGTGTAGGTTGATTAAGCGGCTTGGTGGGGGAAAGTTGTTTTAAATTTTGAATTAAAAAAATAGAAAAGGTAAAAATATAATAGGAAGATCTAATGGCTGAAAAATATAAAAGAGACATCAAGATATTTTAAACCGTGGATTGAATTTAGACAATCTAGACCATTAATTATAATCGATCTAAAGGCCGAAAATGATTGAAATTTGATCTGAAGGCTAGAAAATGTGGAGAAAAACAGGAGACATTTCGGGCCGTTGGCCCTTCTCCAATATTATATAGATATATATATATATATATATAAATTATTAGGAAAAGAATGAGATGACTTATCTGAAGGCACCCGAACATTATCGCTGAAGAGCACAGAGGAACGGAAATCTTTTCCTCTCTTCTGACAACAAAATGTCCCAACAAGAATTATAATTAGCTCCGACTCAGACTCATTCCCATTGCATTTAGCGCCTATGAACTTCGTATAAGTAGATAAGGTATGATCACACCGTATAATAGAGAAAGTTGTACCCAAATTCATGGGAAGAAACGTAAATCCCTTACATGAGTGAAAGGCTTCCACCAAGCGACGTATCCAAGAGTGACCAATTACCGAGCTACAAGCGGAGATAAAAAGCGAAAGGATAAAACAGAGTGTAAAAGAGGCGCCAGTAAGGCCTTCACAGTAGAATCAAATCAACGGAAATAAGAAACATAGCAAGGAAAATTGTGAAATAATATTTACATACTGACTAAAAGGATTAAAATAAAGCATGAAATAAACACATGCACAAGGAAATTCAACGAAAGTTGTTTTTTAACCTATATAAACACGTTTTGCAAAACTCATTTGATACACATCAATGATACTCTAAATTTTTTCTATGCTTTTGTATTCTTTAATAAGATCCAGAGAATATGAAAATGAACATTTCTTTGTTTAAAGGTTTGGTTTTTTCTGGTGTTTTTCTTCCTTTATGCAGTTTTAAACGTTTTCAGTGTTTAATGTTTTGTCCCCACGTTCTTGTTTGGTCAGAATTGAAAACCTTTGATTCAAAAATGGTTTTCTAGATTCATTGTAACACCAATAATCTTGGAATACAATAAAAGCAATAGAGAATCAAGAAGTCAAGAATATAACCACAGGGACCAAAATGTAAATATTGAGAAAAGAATAAAAGTTAGTTACAAAAGCTGTTATACAGCTGTGAAGTGAATTTAGACTTGATCATGTTTAGCATTCATGATCCTAACATTGTATATATACAATAAACGTGTAACTCTTTCACAATCTAATGAAATAAAGCAAATTGCTCTCCTCTCTCTCTTTCTTCTTCTTCTTCTTCTTCCTCATATCCTCTCTGCAACTTTTGAGCTTAATCCAACTCTCCAATGGTGGATTAAGAAACTTTACATGGTATCAGAGCAAATTCTACTTCCGCATAACTAAAACTCATCTTACTTCTCTCCTCTTTACTCTACAATGCCTCAAACTGCATCGATTCTCGAAGATTTCACCAGTCCTTATTACCTCCATCCAAGTGAGAATACAGGAGCTTCACTAGTTGCTGAGGTCCTCAATGGCGATAACTACCTCTCATGGTCTCGCGCCATTGAAATTGCTCTAGCTGTCAAAAATAAGCTTGGTTTCGTTAATGGAGAAATCACTCAACCCTCTCTAACTGACCTTGCTCTGTTCAACGCTTGGACTCGCGCTAATAATTTGGTTTTATCATGGTTACTCAACTCGATTTCCAAAAAAATTCGAGGTAGTCTCTTATATGTTAACTCTGCTTTTGATCTATATAATGAAATTAAGATTCGCTTCTCGAAAAGCAATGGTACTCGCGTTTTCCAGCTTGAAAAAGAACTAAGCTCTATATCTCAGAATTCATCATCAATCTCTGAGTATTTTGCTCAATTTAAGTCCCTTTGGGATGAACATCTCCACTTCAGGCCTCTTCCTTCATGTTCTTCTGGAATCATGGCTCAATGCACCTGCAAATTGTTTGACTCACTTGTTGAAAGACAACAATATGATTTTGTAATCAAGTTTCTCATCGGTCTGAATGATTCTTACTCAGCTGTTAGGAGCCAAATCTTGCTCATGGATCCTATGCCTCATATTAACTCTGTGTTTGCTATGCTTATCCAAGAAGAAAGCCAAAGGTCCATTACCAACTCCACACAACAATCTTACAATCAAGCTTTCTATGTGAAGAACAATTCCAAACCGGCTTATTACTCTGAAAAGAAGAAGGTTGTATGTACTCATTGTGGATATACAGGACACACGGTAGATAAATGCTTCCAAATTCATGGATATCCTGTTGGATGGAGTGGTCCTAAAGGTAAAAGAAACCTCAACATCTCTCAATCAAAGGCTCACTGTGTTATAAATGATGAAGCTCAATCTGAGGGCAAACCACTAAACCTTTATGAGTTCACACCTGAAGAAGTGAGTAAACTGATGGCTCTTGCTCATGGTGCCTCCTCTCAAACACCAGCTGTTCATCAAGTATCACTTCAAGAAGGTAATTCTTCTTCCTCTTACTGGATTCTAGACACAGGAGCAACTGATCACTTAATATACTCTTCATCTTACTATACTAATAACATATTTAAAGTACAAATCCCTGTTACTCTCCCTAATGGACAAATAGTATATGCTACACACAAGGGAAATATAACAATTAATGACCAAATCACTCTTCCGAATGTGTTATGTGTGCCTATTTTTAGGCACAACTTATTATCCATCTCCAAACTTACTAAGGAATCAAATGTGTTGGTTGTTTTCTTTCCATCTTACTGCACTTTACAGGATGCAACAACAAAGAGGATGATTGGGATTGCATATGAAAAAGATGGTTTATACTACTTGAAGTCTAAATGTCAAGTTCACTCAGCATCTACACCCTCAACTGAGAAGTTTGATATATGGCATTCAAGGCTAGGACATCCTTCTGCAGCTAAGTTGAAGGCTTTAAAAACTATTGATTCTAATATTAGTTTCGATCCTCATAATGTGTGTGATGTATGTCATTATGCTAAACAAAAACGGCTTACATTTCCCAACTCTATTTCATCATCTTCACATTGCTTTGATTTAGTTCATTGTGATATTTGGGGACCTTTTAAAACTGCTTCTCATAATGGTTTTAGATATTTTCTCACCATTGTAGATGATTACACTAGATGCACTTGGCTCTACTTAATGACACACAAATCTGAAACTCAAACACACCTTACTACATTCTATAATCTAATATTAACACAGTTTGACACAAAACTAAAGGTGCTTAGATCAGATAATGGAGGTGAATTTCTTCTATCTGAGTTTTACAAAGTTAGAGGCATTATACATCAAGTTAGTTGTGTTGAGACTCCTCAACAGAATGGTTTGGTGGAGAGGAAACACCAACACCTCCTCAACACTGCAAGATCACTCATGTTTCAAGCTAATCTGCCTATTATATATTGGTCTGAAGCAGTTCTTACTGCAACTCACATTATCAATCGACTACCAACTCCTCTATTACATAATCTTTCACCATATGAACTTCTATATAACATACCACCTAAACTCAACCACCTACGAGTATTTGGTTCCCTTTGTTATGCCTCTACACTATCCCAAAATAGAACCAAATTTGAACCCAGAGCAACAAAATGTATCTTCATAGGCTATCCATCTGCCACTAAAGGCTATAAGCTCCTTGACATAAACACTTCTAAAAATTTTGTCTCAAGAAATGTGATATTTCATGAGACTATATTCCCCTTTTCCCAAACACCCCCTCCAACCAACTTACATACATTTTTATTCCCACCCTCCTCAAATATCTTCACAGAACACTTAAACAAAGTTTCATCAAACACCTCTCCTGAGCCTATATCTACCACAAATCTTCCTTCTACAACCACAATTGCTTCTACTCAGCCTACCAAACCAAAAAGAAACCGAAATCCTCCTTCTTACCTCAAAGATTACATAACACCTCACACCTCTCTTTGTATCTCATCACCATCTACATCCCTTTATCCCATCACAGATTTTATAAGTTCAAACCAACTCTCTCCCTCCTATTTTCATTTTGTAGCTGCTATTTCTTCTCTAACTGAGCCTAGAACATATAAACAAGCTTCAACTAATCATGATTGGATGATTGCTATTCAAAAAGAACTTCAAGCTCTTCAAGAAAACAACACATGGGACATTGTTCCATTATCTTCAAATATGACTCCCATTGGATGCAAATGGGTTTTTAAGCTCAAATACAAAGCTGATGGTACTCTAGAAAGGCATAAAGCCAGGCTTGTGGCTAAAGGCTACAACCAACAAGAAGGTTTAGATTTTTTTGACACCTTTTCTCCTGTGGCTAAGATTGTCTCAATAAGACTTATGGTTGCTTTAGCTTCACTAAATAAATGGCATCTTCACCAACTTGATGTGAATAATGCCTTCCTACATGGTGATTTACTTGAAGAAGTTTACATGACTGTTCCTCAAGGATTAAACTCTCCACCTAACTCAGTTTGCAAATTGAGAAAAAGCTTATATGGATTAAAGCAAGCCTCAAAACAATGGTTTGCTAAACTCTCTGACTCTCTTTTAAACTATGGTTTTGTTCATTCTGATAGTGACTATAGTCTCTTTATCAAGAAGTCCTCATCAAGCTTCATAGCAATTCTTGTATATGTTGATGATATAATCCTTACAAGTGACTCTCTAATTGAAATTCAGTCCCTCAAAGATTATCTACATCAGGCTTTCACCATAAAAGATCTTGGTGAACTTAAATTCTTTCTTGGTATAGAAGTAGCAAGAAGTGCCAAAGGTATATCACTTTGTCAAAGAAAATTTGCCCTTGATATTCTTGAAGAGTGTGGTGTTTCAGGCTCTAAACCTGTAGCTTATCCTATGGAGCAAAACTTAAAACTTAAACAAGACTCTGAGGATTTGATAGATAATCCTACTTCTTATAGAAGACTAGTGGGAAGACTTCTCTATCTCACAATAACAAGACCTGATCTTGCCTTCTCAGTAAACTGCTTAAGTCAGTTTCTAGCTAAACCCTCACTTAATCACTGGAATGCAGCTCAAAGAATACTTAGGTATATCAAATCATCTCCTGGCCAAGGTATATTCTTCTCATCCTCTTCAGAAATCAAGCTCAAAGCTTATTGCGACAGTGACTGGGCTGGTTGTATTGATACAAGAAGAAGCATAACTGGTTTTTGCATTTTTCTTGGTGAATCATTAATCTCTTGGAAAAGTAAGAAACAAATTACCATAAGCAAATCATCTGCTGAAGCTGAACACAGGGCTTTAGCTGCAACAACTTGTGAAATTCAGTGGATCCTATATGCACTTCATGATTATGGCTTCTCTCATGATCATCCTGCTCTAGTCTTCTCAGATAGCAAATCGGCTATTGCTATGTCCTCTAATCCAGTCCAACATGAAAGGACTAAACATGTCGACATTGATTGTAAGCTCACTCGAGAAAAAATATCGGCTGGAATAATCAAATTATTCTATATTCCCTCAAATTTACAACTTGCTGATATTTTTACTAAATCTCTTGGTTCATTAATGTTTCATCATATTTTGTCCAAGCTGAACATTATAAACATCCATGCTCAGCTTGTGGGGGGCTCTTGGAATACAATAAAAGCAATAGAGAATCAAGAAGTCAAGAATATAACCACAGGGACCAAAATGTAAATATTGAGAAAAGAATAAAAGTTAGTTACAAAAGCTGTTATACAGCTGTGAAGTGAATTTAGACTTGATCATGTTTAGCATTCATGATCCTAACATTGTATATATACAATAAACGTGTAACTCTTTCACAATCTAATGAAATAAAGCAAATTGCTCTCCTCTCTCTCTTTCTTCTTCTTCTTCTTCCTCATATCCTCTCTGCAACTTTTGAGCTTAATCCAACTCTCCAATGGTGGATTAAGAAACTTTACAAAGTCTTTTATGTATCTTTATAAACAACTTTTGCAAAGCTCATTTTTTTTATGTCATTTCATTCATACCAAGGTGCGAAATTACCCTATGCCTTGACTTTTTTACAAAATTAAACAGGGAATTGTAACTATCAACGACTGGATAATCCTTCCAATCCGCAACTCCTATGCTCAACTAGCATATTTAGCAGTGTAATATGCTATGCCGTTATGTTCCTTTCGAATGATACACACGCCAATCAGAGAATTTTTTCATCCATCTCAAAACCTCATCAATAATTGGACCGATTTTCCAATTAATTCTCGCCTTGTTACAGATTCCTTGAATGATTTCAAAGTTGTCGGAGTAGAAATAATTACTCTTGAGAGAGAGACCAGATGTTGATCTTATCGCGAAGAGGATGGCCCAATCTCCCGTTGTACGCTAGATTTAAATTTACCCCTTTTCATAACTTTATGGACAATATTCCCATCTCTGTTAACAGTTACAGATGCCACTCCCATTGGTTCCCAGTCTTTAGTGAAAGAAGCATCGTTTAGCCATTTGATACCAGTGTCGTCATTATAAACCATTGTATTGCCTTCATCTTTTTATTTCCTGGGACGTTACAATGTCATTCTTATTAGATCCCGAACCTCAGACAGTTCCTTCAAATAGCTTTATCTTTAACATTAATTCTTTTAACTTCCCATTTCTTTTGGTCAAAACGTCCCTCCATTTTAGCTTTCCAAATGAACCAAAGGGGGCAGAAAATAAAACTTGTAATTTACATTTTGTCTTCCCCTATGGCCGACAAACTGTTAAGAATTATAGTAATCCATTCTTCCATGTTTCCTTTAAAGTTACGATCAATCTTGATTTGATATTTTGACGATGCCCACACATCGCAACTAAAAGGACATCCAAGTGGCAGATGCTCGATAAATTCTTCTTCCATTTCGTATCATTCACATGTTGAGTTTTCAACACATTATCTCCTTTTTAGGTTCTTCTTACATGGAATAGCTCCATTAATAACTTTCCATGCAAAGAATTTAATTTTGGAAGCGACGTTAGTCTTCCAAACCATATTCCAAGATGCACCATTATCCAAGGATCTTTTATGCGTGATTTGGCCATTTTTGTCTTCCTCCATCTATACGAGTGTGTGATAACCCGATTTAGTCTTGTATACCCCCATCTTTTGTATCTGGCCAAATAATTTTTTCTTCTTTATCGAGATTAAGAATAGGATTCAAAGCAATTTCATTAATCAAATTCTTCGGGCATATTGCTTGATAATGTACATGTCCCATCCAGAAACGTCTTTGTTTTACAATTGCGCAGCTACCTCCAAATCATGTTGTTTTTGTTTCTCTATAATATTTTTTCTGACACATTTATCTTCCCAAATCCTTATTGTAGTATTATTTCTGATTTGCTAGATATGTTCCTTAATAATTTCCTCCATTCCTTTAAATATACTAGCCCAACTACAAGACTTCCCTTGTTTCAATTTAGCTTCCCAGGTGCTAGTGTGATGATAAATTCATTTGAGAACTTTAGCTACCAATGAATCTAGATGATTAAGCAATCGCCACGCTTGATTGGCGAGAAGAGCAAGGTTCATGTTTTTAATTTCTCTAAAGCAGATACCCCCAATAGACTTCGACCTATCAAAATTCTTCCATGTGATCCAATTAATGTTCTTCCTGTCCGATGCATTCCACCAGATATTAGCCACACGACTTTCCATTTTGTTACACAGATTTTTTGGAAATTCAAAAAATGACATAGCGTAATTCGGGATAGCTTGTAATACTGCTTTGATGAGGACTTCCTTTCTACCATCTAAGAGAAGTTTTGAGGGCCAGCTAGTTGATTTTTCCGAGGATCCAGTTCTTGATATAGTTTAGATTTCTAGTCTTTGCCTCTTCAAACAAAGAGGGGGTCCCATGATACTTTCCCAGTGACTTAGTCTTCTCCATTTGTAGAAAATTAGAATATCTAACCATTGTATCCTCTTTCGTACCTTTGCTGTAAAAATAGAGGATTTACTGAGATTAACTTTTTGACTAGACGCATCGCAGTACTCAATAATCATTTCTTGAATTCTACAATCTCCTCCTTATTGACATTAACAAAGAATAAAGCATCGATCACAGATAAGAGATGAGTTAATTTTGGATAATATTAGTAATCGCAACCCTTTTAACCAAACCTTCTTTGCACTTCTACTTAATGAGACCTATAAGGCCTTCCGTCATGATAAAAAAGAGTAATAGGGACAACGGGTCACCTTATCTTATACTCTTGTTAGGAGCAAATTTACGAAGCCCTTCTCCGTTCACTTTAACTTGAAATGAACCCGTTGATATACAATTGTCGATCCATTCTCTCCATTATTGACAAAAACCCAATTTTTCATGATTTTGAGAAGGAAAATCCAGTTAAACTTGTTATACACTTTTTCGTATATAGCTTGACGGCCACATAGCATTTTTTTTCCTTTTACTTTTAGTATTGAGAAATAACAACATTTCCTGAGCAATGAGAATATTCTCCTGAATACTTCTTTATTTGATGAAGGCTGACTTTGTTGGTGATATAATAAGGTTCATAAATGTCTGGATCCTGAGTGTGAGAATATTTGCAATAATTTTGTAACTAAAGTTAATGCACGATATTGGTATGTAATCCTTAACCTTCGAATGAATATTACCTTTCGCAACTAATGTGATCAGAGAATCATTGATTTTCTGGAGTGGAGTGTTTTCATTTTTCTAACATACTAGAAAATATAGTTTTTTATTATGCCCCAATATTCCTAATAAAAAAATTCAGTGAGACCGTCCAGCCCCGGAGCTTTAGACCCAGACATACTAAATATTGCCGCTTTAACCTCATCCATGTCAGGAATCTTCATGAGTTCTTTATTCATATCATTATACACTTTATGCGGTGGGTGATTTGCCACCTCCTCAAAACTTGGGCTATAATATCCATCAAATAACTCAACGTAATACTTTCTGATCACCGCTTTGATTTCATTTTGATTATTTTTTCATTTTTCTTTATCATCTTTTAATTTGGTGACATGATTCATATTCCTTCTGAGATAGATGCATAGAAGTAAGCCGTATTTTTGTCGCCTTTTTTTATCCAAAGGTTTCTCGATCTATCTACCAGAAAGCTTCCTTTTTTTCCCACAAATCTTCTAGTTTAGCACTGATCGCGTCTTCCTTTTCTTTGTTATTAACATTACTTGGCAAATGTTGAAGTCTACTAAGTTCTTTTTGTTATATGTTAATAAGCCTTCTATTATTCTCAAAAGTTTTCTTACTCCACCCAGTTAGAGCAAGACAGAAGATATATCTTTTCAGACAAAACTTATCAATAAACTATTAGTACACAAGCAAATAACGGGAAGAAATCCCACACTTAAGAGTGACGTTAGTTGTGCAAAATGAAGTAAAGGAATACCAGATATATAGGCAAAGGGAATGGTATAAAATAAGGTAGTTGGGATTTATTGGATGTGACTTTTATCCAATACACTTAAAGATTTTCCATCAGATATCTCAACTTTTGATATAAATAACACCATCTACCTTTGACAAGACCACTACTTACAACCCAAACTCCATAAGTCGCGTAAATGTTATTTCACCCAACAATCTGTCACGGACAACTAAACTCACAATAGTCAAATATTGATATAAATAACACCATCTACCTTTAAATTTAAATTTGGAAAATAATTCCGTAAGTTAGATCATAATCTGCCCATATACAATTTAGGGGCCAAAACATCAATTTCGAAGCTTCAGGGGGTTTTATGCTATTTTTTTTATAACATTTCATACGCGCTGTTTAAGGTTCTATAAAGCAGTTAATTTTAGTTTCGAAGTTAAAAAAATCATATAAAAGCTAATTTGTATAGTTCTTTGCCCGAAACTTAACGAAATTGCAATATTATAAGATTTTTTAATTAATCTTATTTAGGAAAATTTAATAATATGAAAAACTAATTAAGAAGGGCATTTTCGTCAACTACTAAAAACTCACTGAAAACAGATCACTTATTTTTTAGATTATTGTAAGAAAATATTTTTTATTTATTTTCTAACGTAGGAAAATGAATATATTAGAAAAACTAAATTTGAAGGTCATTTTCTTCGACTACTAATAACTCATCAAAAACAAAGTACTATTTTTTTTATTACTGTACAAAAAAATATTTTAATATAGGGTGATTAACCCATAGAGTCCATAACCAATAGATCATTGCCCATCAGGTCCAACCCATCACAAAAGACAAGCTTACCCTCTGTAACTATTAATTATGATTTTGTTACCAAAACCAATTTTGCTACCAAAACCAATTTTGCTAATATCACGGAATCAGTCAAAAATCGGTAAATCATTAATTATAATTTTGTTACCAAAACCAATTTTGCTACTATCTCGGAATTAGTAAAAAATTAGAATATAAAAATCTGAAGCGCTGGTGGTCCCATGTGTGTTCTAAAAATAATGCAAATAAGGAAAAGAGAACCACAACTGCAAGTGTACAGTTGTCCCAAGTAATATATGTGATAAAACAGATTCGTTCTCAGGGACAGATTGGTTGACTCTAATATTTGCTTTTAATATTTGCTTATTATTTTAATTAAAAGCCCTAGTCCGGATTTATGAGTATAAAAGGGATTTTGAACTTCTATTTTCACACACAATTCATTATTCACAAAGTCAGATAACCAGAGAAGAAACAGAAGAAAGGAAGAGAAGAAGCCAAGAGCTGGAGAAATTCAACTTCTCCAATTTGCAGCCGAATCAACTCCTCAATTCGGTTTCTTATCTTTATTTCTGTAAAACAATTATGAATTCCTTTACTTTTAATTTCTTAGTTTTTACGATTATGAGCTAAATTCAATTGGTACTTGAGAACGCATTAATGGGTTGAACCCCAATCTATTTCATTTCATGTTTTTGATTTTGGGATTTTTATAATTGAAATTGAATTGGGTAATTAGTATTTTTCCTTGATTTGCAATTATTGACTATTATTGAAGTCGCGAATCAACATTAGGACTTAGTACTTAGGCTATTCCATTTAGTGGCGAATGGATCACCTTGACGGGGGTTCTAGGTACAGAACTAATTAACGAATGTAGTATAGAAATTATTTGACCTTGACAGGCTTAATTAATCCTATGGCCAATTGGGTAATTATAATTTAATCATTTGAAGGTGGACTATATTCACCCTGACGGGGTTTGTAGCACCTAGGAAGAGCTCCTTAGTCCACCTTGACGGGGGTAAGGAGAATTCTGAATCCCGGACAATATTATTTACCGAATTCGTCCCTTAAACAATACATGGAATGAATAGATTTAGGTGAAATCCTAGCGTTGCTCAAGTACTACCTCTCATACCTTGCGTCTAGCTATTTTATATACTTGCGTCTAGCTATTTTATTTACTTGCGTCTATCTTAATATTTGCATTAATTTAGTCTTTTAATTTATTGTCTTAATTATAGAAAACCAAAACAAACAATCTTAAAATCATTTACTTTCTTTTACGTGCAATTACTCACTATTAGATAAGCATTAGAGTCAACCAATTCGTCCCTGAGAACGAATCTGTTTTATCACATATATTACTTGGGACAACTGTACACTTGCAGTTGTGGTTCTCTTTTCCTTATTTGCATTATTTTTAGAACACATAAGGGACCACCAACGCTTCAAATTTTTATATTCTAATTTTTTACTGATTCCATGATAGTAGCAAAATTGGTTTTGGTAACAAAATTATAATCAATGGTTTACTGATTTTTTACTGATTCTGTGATATTAGCAAAATTGGTTTTGGTAACAAAATCATATTTAATGGTTTACAGATTTTTGATTGATTCTATAATATTAGCAAAATTGGTTTTAGTAACAAAATCATAATTAATGGTTACAGAGGGTAAGCTTGTTTTTTTGTGATGGGATGGACCTGATGGACAATGGTATAATGGTTGTGGACTCTATGGTTAATCACCCTTCATTTTAAGGGTTAAAACCACCAAATTTCGAGCTTAACGGGAACTTTTATGCAATTTTTATCAAATTTTAGAATTGTTAATCATCATTTTCGAATATAATAGGGACTTTAAAGCAATTATACTATGTTTTGTAATTAAAAAACTCATACAAAATGGTTATTCCTAAGGTTCTTTGCCCGAAACATAAAATATCACATTATTTTCATTTTTAAAGGTCAAAAACACTAAATTTCAAGCTTAACAGGAACTCTTTTGCAATTTTTATCAAATTTTTGAATTGTTAATCATCGTTTTCTAATATAACAATTATATTATTTTTTGTAGTTAAAAAACTCATCTAAATGGCTATTCCTAAGGTTCTTTGCCCGAAACATAAAATATCACATTATTTTTTCATTTTTAAAGGTCAAAAACACTAAATTTCAAGCTTAACAGGGAATATTCAATTATGAGTAGAAAGTCAAATGAGAGGCAACTCACCCAAAAAATCCTCCCTAGCCATTCATACACTAAGTTTTATTCCATCTTTTTCTTTTCACCTAAACACCACTTTTTAGCCTTTTTTCCTTTTTTTGCTTTCTTTTCTTTTAGATTTGTTGTTAATCCCAATATCCTGGGATCTAACAACTTATCCATTTTCCTCTTTTTTCACACATTCTCACCTTATCTCTCCTCCATCATCATCCACTACCGCCTCATTTTCTTTTTCTTTTCTTAGGTTTTCACTTTCACAGTTGACTAAAAAATGACTAAGGTACTAAGTTCAGCAAAAGTTAACAAAGCGATGACGACGGGATCTGTCAAACAACCAAATCGAAAACTAAATTCAGAGATATAACCAAAGAAATCTTACCGCCGAGTGTAGATCTGCTCAATACTCCTGAATTGGCGAAGAGTGTTGATGAAAATCAAGTAAACATTCAAGTACTAAGTGAGAATGAAGATAAGGATGAAGGGTTTCAAAATACGATTCAGATTGAAGATGAACCTAAGAGCGTTTCTAAAGGAGTTAAGTGATCGGTACTATTTGATGGTTGTGCGAATCAAAGAATGAAGCTAGAACATCATGTACCAGAACAAATTAATGGGAAAAAGGTGATTAAACCTCCTAGAGAAGTGTTAGATGAAGGCTCTGAACAATGGGTTAACTATCTTGTTGGTCAATTCATTGACTCGCCTCCTCCTTTCTACGCGATTGCCAATTTCGTGCGTTTTCAATGGAGTAAAATGGGTAACGTTGAAATAAAATCGAATAAAAAAGGAAGTGTAATTTTCAAATTTGAGAATGAACAATATTATAGCAAATCTCTTGAGCAGTTATGGCACATAAATGGAAAGCCATTACTACTCAGACCATGGAAGGAAGGTATGCAATTCGACAAATTAGATGTATCAAGTATTCCTTTATGGATTAAGTTGAGTAATGTTCCGATGAATTTGTGGACACAAAAAGGTTTGGGGTATGTTGCGAGTGGTGTAGGGGTTCCTATACAAATGGATAGTGTTACTGAATCCAAAACTAGGCTTGGGTACGCTAGAGTCTGTGTAGAGGTAGATATTAAGGAAGAATTACCAGATAATGTGTATGTAGATGTTGGATTGGAGGAGCTACAAACTGTGAAGGTAGAATATGAATGGAGACCGCTAGTTTGTAAGAAATGTAACAAGTTGGGACATGTAGAGAGTAAGTGCAGTTACACAAAAAGAGTTTGGGTTGCTAAAGATATATATGCAAGGAGTAAGGTTATTGATAAAGGTAAAGCAGTGATAGAGGAATGGAGTATTGTTAGAAATTCGAGAAGGTATGAGAACAATCAAGGAGAAACAAGTAGTGTGCTATCATCTAATAAGTTTGAGAAGTTAGAAAACAAAGAAGGTAATGAGATTGATCAAGATGTATTGAATTTTATCAATCACAGTGGAGAAAGAGAGATAACTAGGCCACCTAATTTATGAATATAGCAATGTGGAATGTTAGAGGCCTAAATAATATCCTTCGACAATTAGATGTGAAGGAGTTTTTAATTAGTAATAAGGTTAGGATAATTGGGTTGGTTGAAACTAAAGTCAAACCTCACAATTATCAACAAATAATCAATGCACATTTCTCTCATCTAGAGATGTTGCATAACTACAATAAAGATGAACATGGAAGAATTTGGTTATTATGGGACAAGAATTATTTAGAAATTAATCTTATAGAACAATCCTCTCAAGCAATGTTAGTGGAGTTGAAAATCAATAGATATGATGATATTTATTACTTGATAGTTATGTATGCGAGTAATGATGATAAAGTTAGGAGGAAGTTATAGGATGATTTGGTTAGATGGAGTAAATTATATGAGAAAAAGAAGATGTGTGTAATGGGCGATTTTAATGAGATATTAAGTATTAAAGACAGATTGCATTGTACTGAGCTAGATAGAGGTGCTTTGGAGTTTGTTGACTGTATTGAAGAGTCTAATTTGTATGAGAATAACTATGGTGGGCAGTATTTTACTTGGACTAATAAAAATAGGAGTGATCTTATTTGGGCTAGCAAGATTGATAGAATCTTTATCAATACAAAGTGGTTAGATAAGATTGATTTTAGTGTGATGATACACCTCCCATCTACATCAGATCATTGTGTTTTAAAGTTAACTTTGAATGGTATGAAGAGATACTACCCAAGTCAGTTTAAATTCTTCAACATTTGGACTACACATGAGAAATATATGGACACAATTAAGGAAGCTTGGAGTTTAGATGTAAATGGAAATGAGATGTTTAAAGTATGCATGAAGCTGAAGAATACAAAGAAGGCTCTTACCAGATTCAACAAGATGTATTTCAGAAGAAACTCAACTGAGATTGAGCAAATAAAAACTCAACTTGACAAAGTATAGATGGAGATTATGAGTGGAGATACTGAGTTGTGTTTATTACAGGAGGAGAAGTTTCTTACTAATGAACTGGAGAAAGCCATGACTATTCAGTTTAATATACTTAAACAAAAAGCTAAATGTACTTTTACTAATGACATGGATTGTAACTCCTCTTACTTTTACAGATTAATTAAAGGAAGGGTGGCAAGGAATACTATTACCATGCTTGTCAATGAAGATGGAGAGGAAATCACTAAACCTGAGCTTATAAAGGAAGAATTTGTGAATTTCTATAAAAATCTGCTTGGGACTAAAGATGTGAATGAAGAAGTTTGTTCAAGCTCTGTAATTAAAGAAGTAATCAACTCACAACTTTCTGAAGAACGAAGAGATGAATTAATTGCTCCTATCACAAGTAAAGAAATAAAAGATGCCATGTTCTCCATCAATGAGAACAAGAGCCCAGGCCAAGATGGGATAAACTCAGGCTTCTTCAAAGCCTCTTGGAACATAGTGGGTGAAGACTTTACTAAAGCTATAAAGCAGTGTCTAGATAATGGAAAAATGCTCACTCAAATAAATTCTACAAACATAGTACTTATACCCAAAGAGAAGAAGCCTTCAAGTGTTAAAAAATTTAGGCCAATCTCATGTACAAACACTAGCTACAAAACTCTCTCAAAAGTCATTTGCGCAAGACTAAATAAGGTATTAAGCTCAATAATCTCTCTCAACCAAGCAGCCTATGTGGGTGGAAGGTATATAAGTGATAACATTCTAGTGGCACAAGAAATTGTACTAGGATATGAGAAAAAAGGATTAGAACCCAGGTGCACAATTAATTTGGACCTACAAAAAGCTTATGACAGTCTAAATTGGAAATTTTTAATCGACACACTAAAAGCTTTCAATTTTCCAAGCAAGTTCATTGAATGGATCAAGATGTGTGTGTGTACAACCACATACTCTATATGCATTAATGGGGAAGCATGTGGATTTTTCAAAGGGAAGAGAGGGTTGAGACAAGGGGACCCTCTCTCCCCTTATTTGTTTGCAATTAGTATGGAGGTTTTTACAGGTTTGTTTAATCATTTATCAAGAAGAGATGGATTTAATTATCATTACAGGTGCAAGGAGATGAAATTAAATCACATGGTGTTTGCCGATGATCTTCTAATCTTTTTCAAAGCTAATGTTAACTCAGCTATGGAAATTAAAGAAGCACTTGACATTTTTACTAGAATGTCAGGCCTATCTATTAATCATCAAAAAAGTGAATTATACTTTGGGAGTACAGATATTAAAACTCAGAAGGAAATCTCAGAAGTATTGAAGATTAAGAGTGGCTTTCTACCTGTGAGATATTTAGGTGTGCCTCTACATTCTAAAAAATTAAGTGTTGATGAGGGGAATAAGCTGATTAGTAAGATTTTTAACAGTGTAAATCAATGGTCTTCCAAGTATTTATCTTATGCAGGACGGCTTGAATTGATTAAGTGTGTTTTAATAAGCAAAGTGTTGTTTTGGTGTCGTGTATTCCTACTTCCAAAGCAGGTAATATATAAACTAATTTAATTAATGAATAGTTTCCTGTGGAAAGGTAGTGCAGATGGTGGACAAGGTGCGAAAATCTCATGGGAAAAAGTGTGTACAAACAAAATCAATGGAGGCTTGGGTATTCCGAGGATTGAGAATTTAAACTTAGTTTGTTTACTTTTTACCTTTTGGAGAATGTATGCGCAAGAGGATAATTTATGGATTAAATGGGTGAAGTGTAACATTGTTAGAAACAAATGTATTTGGAGTTTAGAAGAGAAAAATTCACACACTTGGGTTTGGAGGAAAATTATGAAGGTTAGAAAACGTGCTTATGAATTTATATATCATAAAATTGGAAACAGGAAAAATACTTATATAATTTGGGATAAATGGATTAATGGAGATAGTGTTCAAGAGGTGCTTGGAACTGAGTTTGAGAAGAGTAATATTAATAGTAATAAAATAGTCAATGATTGCTATGGGAGAAATAGGTGGAGGTTACCACCATGTATTGGCAAATTACTTCCTAAATTGGAGGGCTATACTTTAACAGATAATAGAGATGTAAAGTGCTGGAGTGAGAGTAAATACAATAAGTTTTCATTCAGTAAAACTCTTGCTAAAATCAACTCTGAGGAAGCCTTGGAAGAAGTGAAGTGGTATGAATTTGTTTGGGCAAAGAAGAATATACCAAGATGTTCTTTCATTACTTGGGTTGCAATTCAAGACAAGCTTAATACTAAGCAAAGAATGAGCAACTGGAATTCTTCTATAAATCTTCTGTGTGATTTTTGCAGAGCAGCTAGTGAAGATAGTGATCACTTATTTTTTAAATGCTCCTTCACAAAAAGAATCTTGAGAACAGTCCTTAACAAATGTAATATTAGGCAAATGCCTGAGAACTTTATACAGTTAAATGATTTGATTGAAAAGTGTAGCTGTGAAGAGGAGAGAATTTTTAGTAGCTGCTTATGCACATCTTACATTTATAATATCTGGTGTGAGAGAAATGATAGAAGCCATGGTGGTTTGGGCCTAACCGAGGAGCAAATTTGTAGCAAGGTGATTAAAAACGTTTATTTTAAAGTGAAAGAATGGAAGGTTAAAAAGAAGTCCATTAGAGAGAGGATTGAAATATTAGATAGTGGATAATTTTTCTGTTTAATGTATTGTTCTGTAATAGGCCTTTTTTCTTTTTTGAATATGGCTTGTGGGCCGAGAAAATGTAATAGTAATGTAGGAGTTAATGGGCTTTTGGTTTAGAGTATTAATTCCTATGTTAGGATTAATGTCTAAACCTCATTAAAGTTTGTAAAAGACAATTGGGGTGTTGATTTGATTAATAAAAGTTTGATTTGTTGATAAAAAAAAAAGCTTAACAGGGACTCTTTTGCATTTTTTTTATCAAATTTTAGAATTGTTAATCATCGTTTTCTAATATAACAATTATATTGTGTTTTGTAGTTAAAATACTCATCTAAATGGCTATTCCTAAGGTTCTTTGCCCGAAACATAAAGGAATCACATTTTTTTCATTTTTAAGGGTCAAAACCACCAAATTTCGAGCTTAACATGGACTTTTATGCAATTTTTATCAAATTCAGAATTTTTATCATCATTTTCTAATATAATAAGGACTTTAAAGAAAATTTTGAGATTTCAAGGGTCCAATATGAAATTTTCTTCAAACAAAATCCATAAACCAAACAAAGAACACCTAATAAAGAAGAATCCATAACCTTAACAAGGCAATCTAAAGCCACCATCGTTATATCACCCATCAAAGTAACCATAGATTTTTCCTTCATCACTTTCAAATATCAACGCATGCAAGATAAAAAACACAAGGTTAAACCGTTAATATTCACAAAAAAGTGTATACAAAATAAATTAAACATAGTAAAAGAGGAACTAACCAACTTAGAATATGAAAAGAAGTGTTAATCATGAACTTTAGTACAAACACGATCTCAGAACAAGGAATAAGGAAACAAATCGGTTACATAGCCATTGCCTTTAAATACTCAACAATCACCATAACTCATATTGATAGGGTCATGAATTAAAAAACCCGCCGAGAAGAAGCACTTGCTTACATTGATTTTAGTTTCTAATGCTAGGGTGTATTCACCCTTGGGAGAAACGAAAAGGATGAGACGAGTCAGTGGAAAAGTAAATGTGAAATGTGGATAAGATGGGTCAATGGAGAAATAATGGCCATACACAAAAGTGAAATTAAAAAATAATTATTTATAGGTCTTATCGGTCGGTCTTAATAAAATGATTTTTTGCAAATATTGGACCGAAAGGGGATTACACGGTCTGGTTCCCCAATATACAGTGACCGCCGATTCGTTACCGGTTCCAAAACTGGTTCGCCGGTTCAGTCTCGGAACGGGTATGAACCGGTCTGATAGCCACCTTGATAGCACAAGTCTCACCCACAACCTGTGGGATTGTTTTTTCCAAAGAGTATCAGAAAAAGGGAGAATCTTGTACCTTCCACATGCAATAAACTGGAGATTAAAAAAATCTCTTAAAACTGTTGACAAACCCGAGCACAAGGGCATGTAGCAGTATAATTTTACCATTTCCAAAATAAAACTTTCACATAACATTTTTTATTAGCAATATTTTAACAATAACACTCATATCTAAGCCATGCATGTAAGAAACGAACCCAAACCAAGGTGTCCAAGACAAATGATGTCTCCCTATTTGTGATGATTTAATCTAGGTTGGAGACATCATTTTAGGTATATTTAGGAAGTCATTACTCGAATTTTATTAATAATTTTATATTTTCTTATTTTTATTTTGATTTGATGATTTATTATTTTTAGAGCATATTTGGTTTAACTGTTTGATAATTGTGAAGTTTTAAAGATATATGGTAATTATTTAGATGTCGAATTAATTCCAAGAGATAAATTAAAGAAAATAATGATGGAAATTGGAGATAAAGGAAGTAAAAGATAAAGTTACCAAGTAAATCTGATTTTCAGCAGCTACATCTACTAAAGTGATCATAACTTACAATAAGCTGGGAATTTAGAAGAATGATGTGAAACTAAAGTGTAGAGCTTTCCGATATGGTCGTTTCAATATAAAGTAAGCGAAAATCGGATCAATATTAAAGAAGTTATGGCCAAAACAAGACAACAATAGTTTCTTACCTTTTTCAATATTTTAGGCTACAAATTTGATTTAATAAAGAAGTCCATTACTTGCCTTCTACTCCAATAAATCCAAACTAGGTCTTCCTAAACACCTATAAATACACCCTTTAACTATTGTAAACATGTCCTTGCTCAGTTCTAAATCTTAAGTATCATATAAATCATTCAAGAGAAGCAACAAGACTTGTAGAGAGGAAGACAAGAAGTTGGAAAATAGCAAACTACTCTTCACCATCATCTCCCTCTATCATTAGGGTACTTTGTATTAGATTCTTTACCTTATCTTTGTTTCTAATTACTTTTTCATATGTATAATCTTTGATTTCTAATTCTTATTTGTTTTTACGTTATTTGGGAAAACCATTTTAAATTGATTCCAACTTCTTAACCATATATTTGTTTTATGTGCTTTAATTTATTGACTGTAGCTCTTGCTAGTGAACAAGTATAGACTACCCCATAATAGTAATTAGATGGTCACCCGGAAGGGATGTCTAATTATTGAAACACCACATAAGCGTCTAGTGTGCAGTAGTGATCAGAAAGGGCTTACCTAACTAGATAGTCATTAGGGTTTGATTTAATCACCAATCATTATTGTGCAGGCCAGTCTCATCTAAGAACCTAGTAGCGTAGGAGCACCTTAGTTAAGTACCCTAATAATTGTGAGTTCGCCACCTAAGTCCACCCGGAAGGGGGTTAGGAGGAATTTAGAATCCTGACTATTTATCTAAGAGCTTTAATCACCCTTATAGCTAGAATAATGAATTAGAAGGATAAGTGCATACTAGCAACCCTGAGCTATATTTCTCATCTCCATTCTTTATCATATTATTTATTTAAATTATTATATTTTCTATCCACAAACCAAATAAATATTAATACTTTTATTGTCTTTTTATTTTACAAGTAATTTCTCCTACACTTCTTTATATACATAAGTAAATCCAACTGATCAAATCCCTGAGAATGAACTTTTACTTACTAATGAAACTTGCGAACGATCTGTATTACTTGCAGTGAGTTTCTCGTGGTAGTCAAGGGTGTGTCTTTTATTATTATCTTTATATATCTATTTATTTATCACGCCTTTGCCCCCACCAAGTTTTTGGCGCCGCTGCCGGAGATTTATCTTTTAGTTAGTTTTATTTGTGTTTATTTAGTGTAGACTTTTATATTTGTTTTCAGTTTTACGCGTTTTCTTTTTAGTTCTTCTTAGGTTTCTTAGGTATGGAGAACTATTACGCACCAAGGAATACAAATATGCATGGGACCAAAGTCAAAATTTCTATCAAGAAGGTTCGAGATATCAAGCTCGAGCTCCACCACAGCTCATGCATAATCTGCAAGAAGAAGCCATATCCCATCTCCAACAAATGACGGATAAATTACATGAGCTAGTTCAAACTTCCATGCAGTTCAATAATGAAAGATTCAAGGAGAAAGCTGCAGAATTGGAAACCTTGGAGACGCATGTCACCCAAGTAACTAGTAACTCCCGGAAGTTTCAACAAGAACTTCCACAGTTCATCCGAGATATAACGGAGGTTCAGGCTCAAAAAGCACTTCCATCTCAGCCACATTAAGATATAAATGATTTATAAAAAAAAGGTGGATCAAAATGAGGAAAGGATCGATGCTACTGCATTCTTAGTGCAATTCGTCCAACAACAATATCAAGCAATGGATTAAAGATTAACGCAACTCACTACGATCAATCAACAGTTACCATAGGAATTACATATGAAACTGCACGATAGCAATGTTAGGTTCACAAATTCAACCATAAAAGATCCAACCAAGCTTAACTTAGATGAGGTGATTGTTGAGAATCAAGGTGAGAAAGAGGTTGAAAGAAATTCCAAGCATGTGGTTAGAGAAGATGAAAAAGAGACTGAGAAAGAAGAGACAATCGCACAAAAGGTGCAAGCAAACGAGGTAACAATCGAAGATTGGGAAAGTGAGGATGAGGTTGAAGGTAAAACTGTGACGAGTGCAGTAGAAATTCCAACAATTGAAGTACCCAAAAAGATTAATTTAGACAAAATAACAATCAAAGATAGGGTCAAAGAGGTTGGAAAAGAAGAGAACAAGGTGGAGATACCGCCTACACATCCGCTACTATCACCACCTTCTCTACAAAGAATTACATATCCTAGTGTTGATACTGAATCTGAAACATCAAGCCCAAAAAAATCATTGTTCCTGTACTTGAAGTAATCTATAAAGAGCCTACATCACCAAAAGTCTTCAAAGAGATTCTGTTCAACAAGAGTAAGAGCGTAGAGGTTGAGATTGAGACTGTGGACCTTACCAAAGAAAGCTTGACAACAATTCCAAAGAAGCTACCACAAAAGATACAAGATCTAGGAGCCTTATACCTCCATGTCAATATAGGTGGTAACTTCGAAGCTAAAGCAATGTGTGACTTAGGTTTAGGAAGGAATGTCATGCCCAAGAATATGTTTGAAAAGTTAGGCATGGGAGATGCCAAAAGAAAATATTTCAATTTGCTACTCCTAGATAACTCCTTGATAAAGCCATGGAAAGTCATTGAAGACGTGCTTGTCCAAGTAAGTAAGTTAACTATACCTACAGATTTCATTATTATTGATAGCATTGCAGGTCAACACGTTCCATTGATACTTGGATGCCCTTTCTTGGCGACAAGTCACATCATAATTGATATTTATAAGGGAACCGTGACTCTCCGGATTGAAGAAGAATCTGAAACATTCCACTTTGTGGATAAAAAGCATGAGGAATCACGTGAAGTTCCAACACTCCGAGTTGTGACAAAGGAAGCTAAAAAGAAAGTCCACAATAAACCTGTGAAAAAGAGGATCAAAAGTGAGTTTGGGGTTGGTGACGAGGTTGCTTGGAAATACCCCAAGCGAGAGAATAGACCACAGGGATTCAAGAATTCGTGGATGGGTCCGTTTGTAGTTACAAGAGTTGTTTCAGCAAAACAGATTGAAATACAAGCTAAGAGAGGTCACAAATTTCGGATAGTAGATGTGCATAGCCTAACCCGCTGTTAGGGAGGCTATATAATCAAGAAATAATCAAGGTAACGTGTCTAACTTTGAAAGACGTTAAACAAAAGTGTTCTATAGGAGACAACCCGCAATTTTTTTTATGTTTTTAAGTCTTTAATTTATGTTTAGATTAGTTGTTTTTAGTTGATATTGCATTATTGAGGAAGGTATTAATGTTTTTGATGTTCAAGTACTAAGAAAATCGAGTTTGGGAGAAAAAGAAAAAAAATCGGAGAAAATCTGACCCTCCCACCAAAAAACCGTCACATAAATGATCATTAATGCACATTAATGGTCAGTAATAAAGACTCATTAATGTTGACGTTTTCCTTGACCAAGCTTTTGTAACCACCGTAACATCCGAATTAAGAGCTCTTGATGATAAAATATCCATAATTAATTCTGGGTCAATGAGCCATCAATTATTGGTCGGTTTTTCTTTCATTTTCTTCTCTATTTTCTAGGTGGACATTTTAACACATAAAAAGTTTTTCCACTTCTCTCAATAGAAAGAAAGAATTAATAAAATAGAACTCTTTAATTTTAGTAATTCCAACCATTTCTTTCTCAAATTTTTATGTGGGGCTATTAGTACACGAATAGTCTTTTCCATTTTTCCCAAGAGCATGAAAGAATTAATAAAATAATTCATCTTTCATCAAATAATTCCAACATACAATAACATCCTCAAGCAATGAGGGTTTAGTTCATAATAGAAGAAAAATTAATTAAAGGAAAAATAATTGAAAATAAGGACATAACCATGTTTAAAAGACAAAATAAAGCTAAGTTACTCTTAATGTCGAAGGGAATCGATAAATGGTTGAGGTATAATTGATGGGTTCATAGACCAACCCTTGTTTTCTCCTCTTACTTCAGTTTTGGCGCTTTCCCCCTTTCTGAAATGATGGAATTAAATTCTAAAAAATGTATAATGAAAGGGGGCTGTAAAATAGATTATATATCATATGAAAACATTGGACCCCCTTTAGTCTTGCTTAATTTAGTTTAGAAGGACCCATCTCGTTTTAATAACCAGAATTCTGGTTAAAACACGGTAGACGCAAATGATATAACTTCTTAATCTTAACTCCGAATAGACTTCTGTCACTTGCCAAACTACCCCAACTTCATATTTCTCTGGATCAAATGGAATCAGGTTCAAAGCTCTCACCAAATAGCCGTAGTGACTGAAATACTAAGGTGCAAGGATTTCTCCGGCAAACGCTCCAACTTCCTAAAGTGGCTCTAAGCTCAATTTTTGCTTTGACTTGGGGTTTATCTTGACCTCTTCTCTTAATATTTAAACCTTTTATCAAGCATGTATGTAAAAGCTACACACTTAACACATAATCAAGGCACAAAAGCTCTATAGACAGTAGTAAGTCCAAAACTAGAAGTAAAAATGCAATGTCGCAAATAACAAGGGAATATCTTACACTTAGGCCCAATAAGCTCCCAAAATAATGTCTCGTGAATGGATCAATCCATCGCAACAATAGAGACATTACTCACATAATTATAATGACTCTTTATTTTATGGGTTTTCATGTTTTCGTAGTTTTCTATTCTCAAGAGTAATAGACTCGAGATTATCCTTATAGGGTGTAGCATGAGGTTGCTTTGAATGTTTGAGCTAAATGTTTTTCTTTTCAATATGTATGAGCCCAAGGCTTGGATTTTCATATATAAATTTCTCTTGTATTTTATTTTGGTGTTTTTTCCAGTTCAGGGTTGGTCGCCTTTGCTTACCATTTTGGCCAAGTAGGTCTTAACTTTGCTTGGTGGATAGGTTCGTTGTTTTGTTGGGGAATGATATCGTTGCATATGTAGGTTTTTGTAAGATATTTATATAAGTTTTGCTCATGCATCAATTTTTTTTTTATAGAGTTATTTTGATTTCTCGCTTTAGAAGAAGAAGTAACGCTTATCGTAGATAAGGATATTTAAACCTTCATAGGAACTGGTGATGAGGTGGTTTTGACCACCTTCAGGTCTAATAACCCGAGTATGATGGTTGTACCATTTTGGAGGCTTGATGCCTCTTGATTCAGGCCTTTTGAATGATCAATTTGTTAATACTTAAGTTCAGAGAGAGAGAGAGAGAGAGAGAGAGAGAGAGGGAGAGAGAGAGAGAGAGAGAGAGAGAGAGAGAGAGAGAGAGAGAGAGAGAGAGAGAGAGAGAGAGAGAGAGAGAGAGAGGAGACCCTAAGAGACTAAATAGTCTCATATCTCAAGTGATACATTAGGTGAGTATAACGCATTAGATGCTATCCTTGCATTGTGGTCTCAAGAACCACAAAAGAGGTTTTGACTTTAGAATATTTTATATTTTTAAATGAATAAGTTTTATCTTAGTTTTACTTGATGCCTCCGAATCGATGTTTTAAGAGGGAATCGTGAAGACTTAACCATTATTTACTCAATGATCTTGACTAGGGGATGGATCAAGATATCTAGAGATGATCGTAGAAATTTTACCATTATAACTCGATGATCTTGAACAAGGGTTGGATTAAGGTATTTAGAGGTGATTATAAAGATCTATCCGTTATTTACTCGATGGTCCCGACTACGGGTTAGATCGAGGAATTTATTGAGAAGATCACGAAAATATAACAATGATTTACTCGATGATTCCAACTAGGGGTTGGATCGAGGTTTCTAGAGGCAATCAGAAAAATCTAACTATAATTTATTCGGTGATCTCGACTAGGGGTTGACTTGAGGTATTTTTAGTGGCGAACACAAATATCTATCCATTATTTACCCGATGATCCCAACTAGGGGTTGGATCGAGGTTTTTTAGCTATGATAAAAAATATTTATCCACTATTTACTTGATGATCCCGGTTAAGGGTTGTATTGAGGTATTTTTAAAGGCGATCACAAAGATCTAACAATATATGCCCGATGGTCCCTACTCTAGGTTAGATCAAGTTTTTTAGAGGCAATAACATATATCTAACTATTATTTACTCGATGATCCCAACTAATGGGTTAGATTGAGGTACGTTTAGAGGCAAACACAAATATCTAACCATTACTTGCTCGATGATCCCGACTAGGGGTTGAATCGAGGTTTTTAGAGGCGATCACAAAATTAATACCATTATTTAATCGATAATATCAACTATGGGTAGGATTGAGGTCATTTTAGAGGCGATTAAAAAATATTACCATTGTTTACTCGATGATCCCGACTAGGGGTTTGATCGAGGGTTTCAGAGTGACCATTGGGGTTGAAATAGACTTGATAACCTATATATAAAGGTTGGTTAGTGGTTCTTTTAGAATGAACCCTTAGGTTACTCACTTCGACTCAATAACTATAATGGGAGGTTAATCAAGGTTTCACCAAGGTGAATCCTTAGGTCTATCCAACTGGACTTGATAACCCGTCTAGGAGGTAGAACTGAAGTTTTACCAAGGTGACTCCTTAGGCTTATCCAATTAGACTCGATAACTCATCTAGGAGGTTAGATTAGGATTTTACCATGGTGAGATCTTATTTTTATACAACCGGACTCGATAATCTGTCTAGGAGGTTGAATAGAGGCTTTACCATTGTGACATCGTACGTCTATCCAAATAGACCCGATAACCTGTATGAGAGGTTAAATCAAGTGTTTACCAGGGTGAACCCTTAAATATATCCAACTATACTCAATATCCTGTTTAGGAGGTTGAATTAAGGTTTTATCAAGGTAACCCCTTAAGTTTATTCAACTACACCCGATAACCTGTATGGGTTGTCGAATTGAGGTTTTACCAAGGTGACCCTTGAGGTACTTTAAATTGGACTCGATAACTCTCGTAGAGGTTGAATCGAGGTTTGCTGGTGGTGACCTCTTAGGCCTATTCGATAAGACTCGATAGCTATTCTATAGGTTCAATCGAGATTTGCCAATGTTGACCCATTTGGCCTATCCAACCGGTTTCGATAACTAGTTTAAGGTTTGAATCAAGATTTGCCAATGGTGACCCCTTTTGCCTATTCTTCCATACTCAATAACTAGTCTAAGGGTTGAATCGAAATTTTCCAGTGATGACCCTTTAGGTTATTTGTCCGGACTCAAGAATTATTTTGAGGGTTAAACTAAGATTTTATATAGGGACATGTTAGACATGAATATCAAACAATATTTTTAACTAGGAAAGTTTTGAATCGTGACTTAATCGGTCGAGTTATATGAATGTGGGCACTGTAAACTTAACTACTTTCATATAGCCCTTCTTGGTGGTTATGATAACAACGATGCTTATTTACTAATATTACAATTAGATAATGAGTTAACATGTACCTTGGTTTTCACTTGTTTAGTCCATCTTGAATTTTAATTTGATACATTGGGTTATCCACTAGCATGATTCCTTATCTCTTATTGTGATGATAGATCTGGCCACGCAGGGGTTCCCTGTGTTACATGGCTACTTATGGATAAATGACTTCTTATTTGGATGCTTGAAGTTGTGAGATCCTCAGGTTTTCCTTTCTTAGAAAGGCGCTGCTTGCACTGAGTAGTTGTTCTACCATCTTTTGGTTGATATGCTTATCAGATTCAGATTATAGGGATGATGGAGCTCCCGCACTGTGATTTTTATTCTGTGTACGGAATTTTTATTGGACAAATGATGGTATGTGGTATCTCAATGGGTTAGGAAACTTTCTTTTCCTATAAATTGCGCCAATTTGATAGAACATATTCTATCAAATAGAGTTATGTGAACTAGATTGAATGGATATATTGGGTAAGTATGTTCATGTTAGATTAACATAAGGTAAGATATGTAATCCTTGCAAATATAATTATTTAATTTTAATATGAATTTCATAAAATTAAAGATGAATAAAATGCAAAAGAATGAATGATACTTATTAAAAATGTTAGAGGTGTAATTGCCCAGATTACATTGGTCTCTTTTTTTATACATTTATACTCTTATTTATAGAGATGCGTTGGTAGTTATTATATAACTACATCTTTATCATACCCTATCTTGACACATGTGCACACGGTAGGTAGATATATCCCACGAACTTAAAGGGGGTGTCGAGACTGTCAACCATCACCTGTCACTGTTAACTGTTATCAAGATAAAAATAAGTAGTTTATTTTACGTCATCGACCTCTCGAGGTTATGCTGAGATGCTCTTTTCGTGCCTCTTTCAACTTGATCTCTTAAGTTTGACGGGCTTGTAGTGTCTTCGATAGAAAAGAGGTTTTAAGTGATATTTTCCCAAAGACTGTCAAACTAAAAATGATTTACTCGATGATTCCAACTAGGGGGTGGATCGAGTTTTATAGAGGCAATCACAAAGATCTGACTATAATTTATTCGGTGATCTCGACTAGGGGTTGACTTGAGGTATTTTTAGAGGCGAACTCAAATATCTAGCCATTATTTACCCGATGATCCCAACTAAGGGTTGGATCGAGGTTTTTTTAGTTATGATAAAAAAGATTTATCCATTATTTACTCGATGATCCCGATTAAGGGTTGGATCGAGGTATTTTCATAGGCGATCACAAAGATCTAACAATATATGCCCGATGATCCCTACTAGGGGTTAGATCAAGGTTTTCAGAGGCAATCACAAATATCTAATTATTATTTACTCGATAATCCCAACTAAGGATAGTGGGTACTTTTAGAGGCAAACACAAATATCTAACCATTAATTACTCGATGATCCCGACTAGGGGTTGAATAGAGATTTTTAGAGGCGATCACAAAAATAAAATTATTATTTAATCGATGATCTCGACTATGTGTAGGAATGAGGTAATTTTAGAGACGATCACAAAAAATTTAACCATTGTTTACTCGATGATCTCAACTAGGGGTTGGATCGAGGGTTTTAGAGTGACCATTGGAGTTGAAATAGACTTGATAACCTATATATAAAGGTTTGTTAGACGTTCTTTTAGAATGAACCCTTAGGCCTACTCACCTGGACTAGGTAACTCTTATAGGAGGTTAATCAAGGTTTCACCAGGGTGACTCCTTAGGTCTATCCAACTGGACTAAGTAACCTGTCTAGGAGGTAGAACTGAAGTTTTACCAAGGTGACCCATTAGGCTTATCCAATTGGACTCGATAAATCATCTGGGATGTTGAATTAGGGTTTTACCAGGGTGACCTCTTAGTTCTATACAACCAGACTCGATAATCTATCTAGGAGGTTGAATAGAAGCTTTACCAATGTGACATCGTAGGTCTATCCAAATAGACTCGATAACCTGTATGGGAGGTCAAATCGAGGGTTAACCAGGGTGAACCCTTAAATTTATCTAACTAGACTCAATATCCTGTTTGAGAGGTTGAATGAAGGTTTTATCAGGTAACCCCTTAGGTTTATCTAACTACACCCGATAACCTATATGGGATGTCGAATTGAGGTTTTACCAAGGTGACTCCTGAGGTACATTAAATTAGACTCGATAACTCTCATGGAGGTTGAATCGAGGCTAAGGGTTGAATCGAGATTAACCAATGGTGACCCATTTGACCTATCCAACCGGATTCGATAACTAGTTTGAGGTTTGAACCAAGATTTTCCAATGGTGAACCCTTTGCCTATTCTACCATACTTAATAACTAGTCTAAGGGTTGAATTGAAATTTGCCAGTGATGACCCCTTAGGTTATTTGTCCAGACTCAAGAACCAGTCTGAGGGTTGAACTAATATTTTACATGGGGACAAGTTAGACATGAATATCCAACAATATTTTTAAGCAAGAAAGTTTTAAATCATGACTTAACCGGTCGAGTTATATGAACATGAGCGATGTAAGGTTAAATACTTTCGTATAGCCTTCTTGGTGGGGTTATGATAACAACGATGCTGATTTACTAATACTACAATTAGATAATGAGTTAACATGTACCTTGCTTTTCGCTTGTTTGGTCCATCTTGAATTTCAATTTTGATACTTTGGGTTATCCACTGGCATGATTCCTTAGCTCTTATTGTGATGATAGATCTGGCCACATAGGGGTTCCCTGTGATACATGGTTACTTCTGGATAGTTGACTTCTTATTTGGATGCTTGAAGATGTGAGATCCTCAGGTTTTCCTTTCTTGGAAGGGCACTGCTTGCACTTGGTAGTTGTTTCTACCATCTTTTTGGCTTATATGCTCACCGGATTCAGATTATAGGGATGATGGAGCTTCTTCACTGTGATTTTTATTCTGTGTACGGATTTTTTATTAGATTTGAATGATGGTATGTGGTATCTCAATGGGTTAGGAAACTTTCGTTTCCTATAAATTGTGCCAATTTGATAGAACATATTCTATTATATAAAGATATGTGAACTAGATTGAATGGATATGTCAGGTAAGTATGTTCATGTCAGATTAACATAAGGTAAGATGTGTAATCCATGCAAATATAATTATTTAAATTGAATATGAATTGCATAAAATTGAAGATGAATAGAATGCAAAAGAATGAATGATACTTATTGCAAATGTTAGAGGTGTATTTGCCCAGATTACATTTGTCTCTTTTTTTATACATTTCTACTCTTATTTATAGAGATGCGTTGGTAGTTATTATATAACTACATCTTTATCATGCCCTATCTTGACACATGTGCACAGGTATTTAGATATATCCCACAAACTTAAAGGGGGTGTCGAGACTGTCAACCGTCACCTGTCATTGTTAACTGTCATCAAGATAAAAATAAGTAGTTTATCTTACGTCATCGACCTCTCGAGGTTATGCTGAGATGCTCTTGTCGTGCCTCTTTCAACTTGATCTTTTAAGTTTGACGGGCTTGTAGTATCTTTGATAGAAAGTAGGTCCTAAGCGATATTTTCCGTACCAAAGACGAAGCAATTAATTAAAAAAATAAAAAACTTGAAAAAAAATTAGAAAAGAGAGGAGAGCAGTTATTTTGTTTTCCTAATTTATAACTTATCATTATTTTTTCATATTTTCATTTAGTTAGCATATAGATGATGAAATTTGAGAAAAATGTCTAATCAAAGAAAAAAATGTATAAAAAGTAATAACAGAACAACCTTTTTATCTCCTTGTATTCCTTTTTTTTCTTCATAAGAATACCTTTTCATTTTATATACAAACAATCCTATCTCTGAAATTAGATAGTGCAAACGATGCTTACCATTTTCATCCGATTCATTTATCATTTTCACTAATCGACTCAAACACATCATGACAACTTATACGTTACCAATACAAGTTGCACAAATTAACAACGAATCCAAGGTTTAAGTTTGTGAGTTTAACTTAGTTTTCTCCAGATCCAACCATGACCGACATTGATTTAGGGTTTTTGGTGCGAATCGGTGCTCGTTCAGGTCAGATCTATTATCTTATATGTATTTTGAGTCGCATATTTATGTAGTAAACTATTATATAGATAATCTTATGTATCTTATATCTTCTTGGGTCCATATTCTCTTTGTTGGTGGGTATATTGGAGAAGTTGCGGTGGTTTACATTGTAGTAGATTGTGGATGTCACTGATGTCGGTTATTGTTCATAATTGAGATTTTCTTTAGTGTCATGATTGCTTATACCCGTTAGTATCTCAATCGTAATGGTAGGTGGAGATTTGTTTAATTACTTGTAGGGTAATATACCAAATACCCCCTGTGGTTTGATGAACGGTCAAGAAACCCCCTATGGTTTTAAAAGGGACAAATACCGACCTATGGGTTTCAAACTCGTAACAACTCACCCCTTATATTAATTATTGCACAATAATTTTTAGCAACTCGGTGCGACTCATGTCACAGAGTAAAGTGTAGTATTTAGTAGATGGGTCAGTTGTCACGAGTTACGAAACCATAAGACGGTATTTGTCCATTTTAAAACCATACGGTGGGTTTTTTACCCTTTGTCAAACTATAGGGGGAGGGGTATTTGGTATTTTACCCTTACTTGATCTGATTCAAGGACTCAATTTACTGTCAGCTGCGTGGTGGAAAGTCAAACTGTAGTCAAGCGGATCCTCCAGTTTGCCGATGAACATGGTAAAATGCTCTTCAAGTATGTGCCGAGAAGACCCAACGGAATGGCCGACAGCACCGCGCGAAATGATAGACAATAGAGTAGGATGGATGATCGACAAATTGAGCCAACAATACCAGTTTACAAGACTCGGAATTAAGTAATCCGACCGCTTGCTTTAGCTTTTATGTTTGTCCAAAAAAATATATATATTTCCTTTTAATTTTATATTTTGAATACAGTAATCTTATTTGAAAAAATTAACATTACTACCAACAAAGTATGCCAAATCTCAATATATGCTTGTACGATATCCCCCTTTATTCCATGTTGTACTACCGTAACGGTTACAAATACTTGACCGAAATAAAAAAAATGAAAAATTGGTTAGTACTTCATAAATTGCACAAGAGAGGCCCAAAGTTCACGAAGCTGACTAGTTTTACCCCCAGTTTAGTTTTAAAACTTTTTTTTTTTTTAAATTCTTTTGAGCTAACAAGTGAGTACTTATTTCCCTCCATTCTCATTTTGCGAACACACTCAACACACCAACACACACAAACACACACAGTTTCTCAAAAACCCTAAGGTAAACAAGCAATTCAGCCTCCGAAATCGCTAGAATGTAAGATTCAAAACCTTCTCTTGCTAGTTTATTCACTAATTAATTAATTAAGATCATTTATATTTACCCATTGCATCACTCTCCAGCTCTGCTTCTGATTTCTGTATATTGTAATATGTATGTATTAGTCAATGCATGTCTTCGTTTCTATCTCTAGATGTTAATTTTTGCTAAATTTGTTTGATCGCTTAAGTTTCTGCTACAATCTGTCTTTTGGGTTTCCTTTCGGGCTTTTACAATTATTTAACCTCTAATTTGATTCTGTAATTGAGTAATAATTTTTGATCTCGAGTTCTATCGGGTTCATTAGGTTGAATTTCATTGTTTTGCTATAAAAAAACCGTAGTTAATGTAATTCATATGTTTAAACTAGAGTGTTCTACACTGATCTACACTCTCATCCTTGTAATTGGATTTAATTCTAAAAAATAAGCTAATTACTTCTTTTGATTGCTCAGTTCTTCATGTCTACGGATTCAATTGAAGAAATGGAAAAATCTGGTTCAGAGGGCGATTTAGTCATTTTACCAGACGAGCCACCAAAACAAATCGAGCTTCCACCCCGTTCTATCATTACCCGGCCCGGAATTGGATCCACGGGCCGGCCCATCAGTTTACTATCAAATCACTTCAAAGTTTCACTCAAAAATCCTGAACAGATTTTTTGCCTTTACAATGTATGATTTTTAATTTTTTTAATTTTTTACGAGATGTATAGTTTACATTGTATATCACTTTCTCCAGGTCTCAATTAGTTACGAGGACAAAACTTTAGTGAAAAGCAAAGGAATTGCAAGAAAAGTGATAGATAAAGTGTATCAAACTTACTCTTCGGAACTTTCTAGAAAGAAGTTTGCTTATGATGGAGATAAAATCTTATATACATTGGGACCTCTTCCATGTAAGGATTTTACATTCACAGTAGAAATTGAAGACACAATTGCGAAAAGGTAAATTTTAATTCAAATAACTTTTGAAATCTTTATAACAATTTTTATATGTGTAGTGATAGCTTATCACAAAATGGAAGCTCTATAGAAGCAGTAAAAAGATCAAAGTGTTCACTACAGTTAAAAACTTTTACAGTAGAGATTTCTTATGCTTCTGAGATTCCTTTAAAATCTGTTCCTCTTGCAATTCAAGAAGTTAAAACTGAATCTGAACCCGAAACTGAAACTGAAACTTCTCAAGATGTATTAAAGGTGCTTGATATTGTACTGAGACAACAAGCTATTAATAGGTAACTTTTAAATTTCAAATTTCATTCTTTGATGTAAAAAAAATAATAATTAATTATAAATGTTAAACACAGGAATTGTCTTGTAGTGAGACAATCATTTTTTCAAGATGATTCGAGAAATACTTTAAAAATTGGAGGAGGTGTAACTGGTTTACAAGGATTTTATTCAAGTTTTTGTCCAACTCATGCTGGTTTATCTCTAAATATGGGTAAGTATCTAACTTATTTCAAACTTTAGGGACCCAAATTGTTGAAATATTTATAAATATTGTTTTTACAGATGTATCCACAACCACGATCGTGACACCTGGACCTGTGATTGACTTTTTATTAGCGACTCAGAATGTGACAGAGCATCGTCAAATCGATTGGGCAAAGGTAAAGGACTTAAAAGTAATAATACTTTGTTTTTTTTTACTAATAAGTAATTTATTCTCTACAGGCAGAAATGATGTTAAAAAATTTACACATTAAAACAAGTCACACAAACATGACGTGTAAAATTTACGGTTTAAGTGAGAAGCCATGTAGTCAGCTAATGTAAGTGATTGTTTTTACTAGACATATTTTTTCTTTTTACTGAGTTTTAAGTTGAGTTTATTCTTTTTTTTATTTTCACAAGGTTTACTATGAAAGTGAAAGATAATAATGGTAAAGAAATTGAAGGAGAAGTTAAGGAGATTAGTGTATTAAATTACTTTACTACACACCGTAAAATTAAACTTGCGTACTCTACTTACATGCCATGTCTTAACGTTGGAAAATCAACACCGAATTATCTTCCAATTGAGGTGCGTAATTTTTTACTTTTTTACCCTTCTCTTATAAAAGACTTTAATTACTGTAAAAAAAACAGCTTTGTTCAATTGTTCCGCTTCAACGATACACAAAAGCTTTATCTGGAATACAAAAAACATCTTTAATTGAAAAATCAAGACAAAAACCTCAAGATAAAATCCGTGTAATAAGTGAGGTATGTTAATTTATTACATTTTTTTCTTTTTTTTTCGCGTTTTTTTAATAGAGTTTAATTTTAGGCTCTTACAAAGTATGGTGAAAATGAAGATCCAATTTTAGAAGATTGTGGTATAATAATTGATAAAAAACTTAGTCAACTTCAAGGTCGAGTACTTGAAGCTCCTAAATTAAAACTAGGAAAAAGTGTTGATTTTATTCCAGAAAATGGAAGGTGGAATTATTATAACAAGGTATATTGTTTTACTTTAATAGTAAAAAATATAAAATATTTTAACATATTTTTAATGTTTTGAAGCAAGTACATACTCCGATTCGGATAGATAATTGGGCATTAGTGAACTTTTCTACAAAATATGATGCAAGTTATATATCAAGGGAGCTTATTCGATGTGGAATGAAAAAAGGAATTGTAAGTTATTTTTAATTATTTTATTTTATTTCTTTACTTAATAATTTTTCTTTTTTTTTTTAGGATATTGAAAGACCGTATAGATTATTTGAGGAGGATCCATTATATAAAGAAGCGGGTCCCATTGAACGAGTCGAGAAAATGTTTGAACGAATAATGTCAAAATTCCAGGAACGCCCTCAGTTTCTTTTATGTGTTTTACGTGAACGTAAAACTTCTGATTTATACGGTAATAAATTAATAATAATAATAAAATCTTTATGAAGTTTATTATATATGTTTACTTACTGTTACTTTTGATTTGAAGGTCCTTGGAAGAAGATATGTTTGAGTGACTTTGGAATTGTCACTCAATGTATTTCACCTGTTAAAATTACTGATCAGTACCTAAGTAATGTTCTACTCAAAATTAATTCTAAGGTAATATAAAATAAAATGTTTAATTATTTGTAAGTAAAGTTAAATATTAAAATATATATTTAATTTTTAGCTTGGAGGAATAAATTCACTATTAGCTATAGAGAGTTGTTCTTTAATGAGTAAAGTTAAGGAAATTCCAACAATGATATTAGGAATGGATATTTCACATGGAAGATCAGATTCTCCATCTATTGTATCGGTAATTTATTTATTTATTTATTTACGTTTTTTCATTTTTAATTGTTTTTACTAATTAGTGAAAATATTTCAGGTTGTGGGATCTCAATCTTGGCCATTGATTTCAAGATATAGAGCTGCTGTTCGATCTCAATCATCCAAAGTAAAGATGATTGAATCTTTGTATAAACCTTTACCTAACGGTGAAGATGATGGTATTATGAGGTATGTATGTATTAATAATATTAAATAATATTTGAATTTCACTTAAATGTAAAATATTATTTATTTCAGGGAGCTACTTTTGGATTTTTATGAATCGAGTAAAGGAAAAAAACCAGCTCAAATTATCGTATTTAGGTATTATTATAATACTGTCTATATATATATATAGAAATGAATAAGAATTATGATGTTTAATTTATCTTAATTTAGGGATGGAGTGAGTGATAGACAGTTTAGTAATGTTCTTGATGATGAAGTAAATCAAATGATAAAGGTAAATAAAATGTTTTTTTTAGTATTTTAATTTAAAAAAATGCTCAAGTTTTTTATTTAATTACTACTACAGGCTTATCAGCATTTTGGTGAGGTTGATTTACCAAAATTTACTGTAATAGTTGCTCAAAAAAATCATCATACAAGGCTTTTTCAAGATGGTGCATCTGAGAATGTTCCTCCAGGTAAAAAATTACTTCATGTCTATTTTTTTATTTATTTTTCTCTTTTCTCTCTCTCTCTCTCTATATATATATATATAATATGTATCTATTTTCAGGCACTGTTGTGGATACCAAGGTTGTGCATCCAAGAAACTATGACTTTTATATGTGTGCTCAATCTGGGATGATTGTGAGTTTTATACTTTTATTTATATTTATATAATATAATACTTTTTACTTATTCTTGTTTAATTAATAAATAATCATATATTTTTATTTTTACAGGGTACATCTAAACCAGCACATTATCATGTTTTGCTTGATGAAATTGGTTTTTCACCTGATGAGCTACAAAATCTTATCCATTCATTATCATATGTGTAAGTTTTAAGTCTATTTAATATTTATTTATTTATTGATAATTTGTTTGATTACTGATTTTGTATATTGGTTTCAGGGGTCAAAGAAGTACTAGTGCGATCTCAATTGGTAAGTTAATATTGATATTTATTTATTTATTTATTTTTGATAGAAAAAGGAATTTAAATATGATGTTTGTTTGTTTGTTTGTAGTGGCACCTGTGTATTATGCACACCTTGCTGCAAAACAAATGAGACAATTCGTGGACTTGGAAGAAATGTCTGAAACTAAAAGTGTTACATCTGATGGAAGTGTTATTAATGTTCCTGAGTTGCCTAGGTTAGATAACTTAGTTGCCGGGTCTATGTTTTTTTGTTGACTTTTTATTTTATTTAAGGGTAAAATTGCAGACTTAATTATTTGCTATTATTATTATTATTATTACCCCCAAGTTTAACATTACTTGGGATGTCAAGGAAACCACAATACTTTATTTAAAATCAAGTATATGTAGACTTGTTGCTCATCTATGCTTTGTTCTTTAATTGTGTGGTTAAATTCTGAATCATATGTTATTAGTTGAATTATATATAAATCTTTCTATCTCACTTTTGAGGTGTGTGTGAGACATGTCATACGCCAAGTAATGACTCAGAGTAGGGATAATTGATAGCATTCAAGTCTAAGCCTCAAGCACACCATCTTCCTTCCAGTCATATCGTTGTATAACATAAAGTTTAGAGCGATTCGGATGGAAAATTTGTAATGGAGCCGTACCAACAAAGAAGAATCTCTATGCACGTAAATGTGCTCAAGACGATCGGTGCAAATGGTGCCATACTAATTGCTAAGATATTGAATATCTTTTTCTTTAATGTTCCTTTGGTTATTGGACACTATTGAAAATTATTCTGTTAATAGATAGGATATGAGAGAAATTAGAGCGCACATCCATCTTACTATTTGGTATATCTGGAAGGTTAAGATGAAGGGTTACTTTGAAAATATAAGCTGGAATATTAGAGAAATAAATCTCAACGTCATTAAAGATATCAAGAGTCTCTTTAATGTTGTCAAAAATAATGAAAGTGGTAACAATATGGGAGAAAATACTAATAATCAAAATAACCCACTTCTTTCGGATGATGCAGACCTGGTATGGTTATGTGATGCTTCTTTTAACAAAGAATGCAAGCTTCTTTGATAAGTTTTACGAGTCGAGCTCAAATTTTAATGAGTCGAGCCGAGTTTTCTAAAACTTGTTTGATGACAAATCGGACGAGCTTTTTTCGAGCCGAACTCGAGTTATTAACGAATAATATGTCTTTTTATAGGTTTAATAATATATTTTTGATAACTAAAAGATTAATAACAAATCATAAATATTAACGAGTTAACGAACGAGCTCAAACAAACTCATTTTATAAACGAACGAATTCGAACAAATTTTTTATTCGTTAGTATAAACTAACGAAATCGAGCGAGTTTTTTTTCGACCCGAGTTCGAACTGCTCGTGAGCGACTTGATTCGTTTACATCTACTTATTTTGATATATAAGCTTAATAAATGTGTTTAAATTATATAACTTATTAAAGACGGTTGAGATACTGTATTCATATATCTTATTTTACACTTTTCATCAAATTCTACTTGGGATTTGGGAATGAGTAGGGTCGGACCTATCAATTTGAAATTTTGGATATTATTTTAAATTTGGCTCTAATAAATTCTATTTTTTATAAGGATAAAATTTTAGGAAGAATAATGCTTAAGAATTAAATTTTGATTCATAAAATTTACTATAGTTTTTTATTGAGATTATTACCCAATGGGTTTTGAAGACACTACCTTAAGATCCAACAACACCGGTTGACTTTCTTCTTTTTACTAAAGACAACAAACTAAATTTAACACTAATAGTCCAAAATCTCAATTACCTTCTTACCCCTTTTTATATTTTAGTTTCCTATATATACTATCTCTATTCAGAATTAATTATTTTAAAACCCTAATTAATTGTCACTCTCCTCTGTTTCTCTCTCTTTCCCATGGCTGCAAGCAGTTCTTCAAGATCACCGTAATAATGGCTAAAACAGCAGCTCAACATCTCGAGCCATCTCTTGAAACCGAAACAACAAAGAAACCCATTCGTCTGAACTGGTGGTGCGATGCTCGCCGGAGTTCGCAGCTTCGCCGGAAGATCCAGCGACATGAAGAAGAGTTTTGTTCATGAAGCCAAGTCGTTCTCCTTCTTCGTTGATCTGTGTCGGTGAGAGCTCCAGCAGATCGGAGAAGAAGCCGTTCGTGAGCAGATATGTGAAGCTCAACAACTCCGCAAAGCAGATAAAAAAGAAGCCGTTTGTGAAGTACATATCTCATGCCAAGCTCAGCAGATGTAATTCTTGGTTCGTTGTTTGCGTTTGCTCAAACGTTTTTGTGCAGGCTATGGCGATTTTTTTGTCAAGCAGCATATGACGATTTTACTGAAAGTGATAATGACATTGAAGGAAAGCCTTGTGTTATGGACTACTCTAAGCTATTGAGTGGTTTTGTAAACAAGAAACAGTACCCAGATGATATATCTGTCTTCAAACAAATATGCACTTTAGGTGTCTTCAAACAAGCTTTCGGTTGTGGACTATAATAAACTATTAAACAGTGTTGCGAAGATGGAGTTTTACCCTGCTGCTCTTTCTATATTCAGAGAAATGCAATTTTTAGGTGCTCCAATTAGTGATTACACGATGAATATTGCTATTAATTGTTATATTTTCTTTTGCAATTTTTTTTATTCTTTTTCATTGTAATACTCAGCAACTTTAGACTATTTCTTTGTTTTTTTTCTTTTTTTATTTTATTTTGTAATAGATGTAAAATAATGCAAGCATTTCCTTTTTTAAGGGATTTTGATCTTCTTATAATATCAATTTACTTGAAATTTATTGTTAGTGATTACTGAATATTTTCATTGAATTTTTCGCATACTCAGTAAAATTACTGAGCATGCTCAGTAAAACTTATTGAGCACATGATCATGCTCAATAAAGTTACTGAGCAAACGAGCATGCTCAGTAAAGCCACTCAACAAAAAGATTCGAATACTTAACAACTTTTTCCGACACTCAGCACTTTTTCCGATACTCAATAACTTTTTCCATACTCAGTACCACATGCTCAGTAACTTTTTTCCAGGCTCAGAACTTTTTCCGGCGGGGGTTGGCGGTGATCGGCGGTGATCGGCGGTTGTAGTCGTAGCTGGAAATTATTGATAGTTAATGAAGGAGGAGAGAGAAAAAATGATAAATGAGGAGAGAGAGTAATGGTAATGGAGGAGAGAGAGAGAGAGAGAGAGAGAGAGAGAGAGAGAGAGAGAGAGAGAGAGAGAGAGAGAGAGAGAGAGAGAGAGAGAGAGAGAGAGAGAGAGAGAGAGAGAGAGAGAGAGAGAGAGAGAGAGAGAGAGAGAGAGAGAGAGAGAGAGAGAGAGAGAGAGAGAGAGAGAGAGAGAGAGAGAGTAATGGTAATGGAGGAGAGAGAAGAATCTATTTTTTGGTCTTATATGCACTAGAATGGTAGTAATGACAATGAGCATCTTAGATGCCTCTTTGAAGGAGAAAGGAATGGACTAGTTCCTTTGTGGCACTACGATAATTTTCAAGACCCAATGGGTAATTAACCCTTTTTTGGTTTATCAAAATAGTCAAACATAAATTGTATTTAGTTATGCTTTTTATTTTTATTTTTTTTATACATGGAAGAGCCATTTTGGACTCAAAGTCATTATAACTCTAATAAAAGTCTATCTCAGAACCTCTTGGTCTCTGCAGAATAGTCTATCTACTAGACAACCTATCTATCTCACTTTTGTTATGCTTTTAAACTTATCGTTTTTTATCATTATAAAAGAACACTAATAGCTATTACATAATTGGTTAAGAAATTTAAAAGAGCTAATAACAGACATATCTTTCCAAGTAGACATATTAACATTCCTTCTGATGCACTTTGCAAGCGCATCCGCTATACCATTGTACTCTCTACTAATATATGAGATCTCTTAAAGCGGAATATTTTGAGCCAAGACCAAATCTCCGTAAGAATTGGCCTAATATACAAATGGTAGCCACTGTGGTTAAAAATATCTTGAACCAGTTCAAGATTATCAGAGTAGAAAGAACTACTTTGACAATTGAGATTCCCAACAGATCTCAAAGAAAGAAGTAGCGCCAAGCTTCCCCTTCGAGCGCACTCCTAACCTTACACCTGTCAACTTTCCTATGAGCAATATTTCCGTAAGTATCAATCCCAATAGCCACAATACCATCCGGTTCCTATTCTTTAATAAACGACGTATCACTACACCAAACCAACTCTGCATCATCTGTAATGGTTAGGTTATCCACCGCCTGTTTTTAGAAATTAACATTATTAGATATGCATTCTTTATTTAAGATTCTAGAATCAAATAACTTTTCCATTAAAATATTTGTTTCTCGGGTAGTCATATAGATAAACCATTTTTGTTTCTCGAAGAAGCCATTCATCCTTTGTTTCCAGATATTCCAACATGTAATAAAGATGTTAGCCGTAATTTCTCTCTTATCCCAGCCATTAGCCACGCAAGCATTAATCGTTTTCAATCTTAATCTGCATATTCGATTCAGCCCAAGCCTGAATACTGAAAGGACAATATTAAATAATATGATCAATGCCTTCTTTGTCCATTTCGCACCACTCACACGACTCTTCTCCTAAACATTTTCTTTTTAAAATTTTCTTTCGGAGGAACTGCATTATTACAGATTCTCCAGTAGAAATTTTTAATTTTCGCAGGAACATTTGTTCTCCAAATTGGCTTCCAAAGAACCTGGTCATTCTTTTCTCCTTGCCTAGAGTATTGAGATTCCAACTCAATCTCCTTACTAACTAGATGATTATACCCCGATTTAGTCGTATAACAACCATCTTTTGTAAATGGCCAAATAATTTTATCATCAGACGACACTTGCATAACCGGAATTTTCCTAATTTGAAGAACAATATTGGATGGAAACAGCCGATCAAGTAAGTCACCATTACATCCGTTGAAATTGTCATTAAAAAGTTGAGCTACAAGGTTGACATTGCAATCAGAAACTTATTGACTCATTAATATACTAAATAACTTAATTTTTAATATGTGAAACATTTTAAAGTGTGCCTCTCAGAATTATGCAACGTCTGTTGATCCCATAAATTTAGCCATATAAGTTAAAATTAATCTTCAACTGAATATTAATTAAGTCACAATTTTATTTTCGAGTATATACCTCCCACTCTCTATGTATTCTTAAACGTTGTATACTTGTCTTCTAAAATTTTAAATGACAATCAGATTTTTCCTTTCGGTATTAAAAGTATGAGAGACACATGAGGTATTTATTGTAAAAATAAAATCTTATATTGATGAGCTTTAAGGTAGGCTAAATTGTGTAACCGTTTATTTTATTATCTATTTATATACTATGCTTTGAAAAAAAAGTAATATTGACGATTCAGAAGGATTCGTGTTAGTTTTATATACATATTATAATATAAATATATAAATAACTTAAATACTAAACATATAAACCAAAAAATAGATGCTATTAGCATACATAAATAATATAACAAAATTTATATATTTATATATTTATGGTGTCGACTAGGGTGTGATAAAAATATGATATAAATAAGTGCAAATATAGACACCCTAACCAAGCACGGTACTGCAAGTATTACAGGACGTATGCAAGTTTTAATGATAAATAAGATTCGTTCCTCAGAGACTACGAAAGTTAGAGACAACTTATGCAAATTATCAATTACAAATATAAAAGCTAGATTAAATAATACGCAAGAAAGTAAAAGACAATTGAAGTTTTATTGGGTTTTTATAAATAGAAAAGAACTGGCTCCTTGAAGACTCTTTCTGTCAAATTATTTTTGAAAATGGAAGAAGAAAATATTTGATTCTTTTACAGGTCTCAAAAAATTTAGCTGTAAACTCAAACATATTAATAAATATGTTTCTCTCTGGGTGAAAAAGAGAGTACTGAACAACAGGCTACTCATAAAATTTTCTCTAGCTCAGATAGAGAAGCTATTTAATTGTCCGTATTTGGATTCACATAAAGAAAAGTTGGATAACTTGAGAAAGAATTTGGAATTCCTTTGGAAGAAGGAAGAGATGTACTGGGCGTTAAGATATCAAAATAATTGGCTTAAGTTGGGTGATAAGAATACAAAATATTATCATGCTGCTACTAAACTAAAGAGAACTATTAATCGTATCTCTTGTATTAAAAAAGAGAATGGTGATTGGATTTATGAAAAAGAGGAAATTATCCATGAGATAAAGACATATTATAATAATGTATTCAAATCTAATGGAGAAAGATATTATGATCCTATTTTACATAAGATCAAGAAGGTGGTTACTAATCAAATGAATGATTGCTTGATTGCTCAAGTCTCACTTGATGTGATTAAAGATGCAGTTTGGTCTTTGGGCAGTGATGAATCACCTTGACGAGATGGATATGGAGGTTTTTTCTTTAAAAAATTCTGGGAAGAAGACAAACTAGACCTGCTTGATCTAGTTGAGGATTTCATGAAAAATAACTCATCACTGGAAGATATTAATGGAACAATTATATCACTTATTACAAAGTGTTTAAATCCAGATTTGGTTACTTCTTTCAGGCCAATAGTTGTGCTAACTTCATATATAAAGTAATTTCAAATTTTTTATCAAATATACTACAACAATGGATGGGAGATTTGATTTCTGAAACTCATAGCTCAGGAAGCTTGTCACTATCTTAAAAACAAAATAACACCTTAGAACTTTTGTTTAGTTGTTAAAGCTGACATAAGCAAAGCTTATGAAAATATAGAATGGAATTTTCTCCTTGATTTATTGAAACATATGGGTTTTCATAGTAAATGGGTTGAATGGATAGGTAACTGTATCTCCTCAGTCACTTATAAACTCAAAATTAGTGGACAGCTGTATGATATTGATAATCCTCAAAAAGGGATTAGACAGGGTGATCCCTTGTCTCCATATCTCTTTTGCTTGGTAACTCAGGATATTTCTTCACTTATTGAATATTATGTTCAAAATTGGGCTTCTTAAAGGCATTAAAATTGCTAGAAAAGCTCCAATGATTACACATATTTTATTTGCTAATGATCGTTTTTTTTCTTGAGGCTTCTGAATATAATATTGAGATTTTTATTACAGCACTGAATTGGTATTGTTTTGCTTTAGGACAGAAAATTAATCTCAATAAAAGTGGAGTATTGTTTAGTAAGAATACACCACCCTTAATTAAAAACAAATTAAGATAAATTCTGAGAATGAATAAACTGCAAGATTTGGAAAAATACCTTGGCATACCCTCTTCTTGGGGAAATTCGAAGGTTAAATCAATGAAATGGTTGATTGAGATGATTTTGAGAAAAAATGGAGAGTTGGGATACAAAGATGCTCTCGAAGAGTGGTAAATAAATTCTTATTAAGGCTATAATAGGGTCAATTCCTAATTTTATTATGTTAGTTTTTTTAATTCCAAAAAAACTGACATCTCGTATTACTTCACTTGTTTCAAATTTCTACTAGAATGATCAAGGTGAAGCAAGATGTCATTGGATTAAATTAAAAACACTTATGACATCCAAATATGATGGAGGGTTGGGTTTCAAGGTTTTTAATACTCAAATCTATCCTTGTTAGCCTCAAATGCATGGAAATTTCTAAATAATGAGAATTCACTGCTTTTTAAACTTTTTAAAGGGAAATACTTCCCTAACTCAGACTCTTAAATGATTCTCTTCATTCTAATTGTTCTTGGGGATGGAAGAGCTTAATAGAAGGTATAAATTGTTTTAAAAATGACTTATTTTGGTCAATTGGCAATGGCAAAAAAATTAAAGTTTGGGTGGATAAATGGTTACCATTTGATTTACATAATAGTAAACCGGATTCTTGTTCAGTTGAAGTGGTATCTGATTTATTCTCACAAACAGGTCAAGAGTGGAATGTAGCTCTGTTACTTGAATTATCTGATGATAATTTTGTAGCAACCATTATCAAACTTGACATTCATTTTTGTGCTTGTGATGACACCCCGGTTTGGACTGGTTCCAAGATGGTGATGTCACAATCAAGGAGTGTTATAATAAGATATGGAGGGCTCAACAAATTCATGAAGCTGGTAAAATACTAAAAAAGGTAGTATATCTTTTAAACTTGAAGTAAAGGATTGGAGATTTATTCGGAAACTCATCATTATGCCAAAAATAAAAAAATTCATTTGGAAATGTTGTGAAAATGGTCTAGCTACCAATAGCAATAGATTTAAAAGGAGGTCTATTCAGTCTCGTTGTTGTGAACTGTGTGGGGGAGCAAGAAGAAACAATTGAGCGTATTAATTTTCAATGTTCCTGGGCCAGAGCTGTCTGGTTAGCAAGCCCACTGAGTTTGATTTCAGTTGTCGAACCTACATTCAACTTCTATAAATGGATTTCTTTTGTTAGATTATGCTCTATTGATAGAGCAGATATTATACCAGATTTGGGAGAAATTTTCTTATTTTCTTGCTTGGTTTATTTGGAAAGGTAGAAATAAATTTTTATTCAAAGGCATTGTCACTGACCCTCTCATTACCTTGAAAAGAACTTTAACAGCCTATGATGAGTATACTATAGCAAATGCTCATACTAATGAGGCTAGTTTGGAAGAAAGTACAAGACACAGGCTCAATAGGCTTGATATGTCTAGTACAATTCCTAATTTTAATGGAAATTCTGTTAATCTTGGTGACCAGAATGTTAGTGAAGTTAACAATTGGTCCCCTCCATGTCTTGGAAATTTTATAATTAATTGTGATGCTTTGGTTAGTTTAAAGTCTAATAAAGCTGCCTTTGCTTGTGTTTGAGAAATTCTGTAGGAAATATCATTGAAGGTTTTGCTAAGGATATTAACACTACATCAATAGAAGATGCGGAAGGAAGGGGAATCTTAGCTGCTTGTAAGATGGCTTCAAATTACCCAACTGGAAGAGTATCTATTGAAAGTGATAACTTATGTATTGTTAATCAAGTAAATGCTAAGTGTAATGTTTCTAGTATTACTAAAGTTATTGTGAAGAACATCATCTTTTGTAAAGAGCTTTATAAGCTAAAAATCTCTTTTGTAAAGAGGTCTAACAATAGGGTAGCTGATTGGGTTGCAAAACAAACTCTTCGAGGAGGTTTGCTTGGCCATTAGAGTATGAACCTTCCTTCCCAATCAATTAATTTACTAGAGAAGGACTTTGAACAAACATGTATTGGATAATTGTAATACTTTATTTTGTGCAATGAAGGTTATTTTCGACTAAAAAATAACTAAATAAATTAAAGACAAAAAATTAAATACGAAGAGATGATAGTATGAGAGTTTAGCTTGAGAAACTAGCAAGTAATCCCCACTAGCCTGGTTTATTCTAAACATGTAAGGGTAAATTATGTAGAATTGCAATAACCAGGATTCTAAATTACTCTCTATCCCCGGAGAGTGAACTAGGGCGGCGACCTCACAATCACGAGGGGATTTAATTAGGGTGTTCCTACACCACTAGGTTTCTAAGTAAGACTGGACTTCTAATGATGATTGGTGATTAAATCAAACCTTAATGATTATCTAGTTAGGCAAATCTTGTCAGGAGTACTACCGTACACTAGACGTTTATGTGGTGTTTCAATAATTAGAGACCCCTTCCGGGTGACCATCTAACTACTATTAAGGTAATCCTATACTCGTGCACTATCAAGGAAAACAGACAATAAATCAAATCACATAAAACAGAGAATAAAACATGAGTTCAGTTTAAATACGAAGGTATCCCAAATTAGATAGATGTATAACAAGTATAGGGTTCATAAATATATGCTAAATCTCAAGCTAAAATAAATTAGTTCATACTAAAGAAAGAAAAGAAAAATTACAAATTCGAAGGATTGTGATGACATATTATGGTGTTCAGCTCCTCCCAGACTTCTCTTCTCTTGTTGTAGGCTTCTTCTTGGCTTAAGGATTGGCCAAGGGTGTGTTTTTTTGAATAGAGGGTGTATTTATAGGGTATAGGAAACCCTAAAACGTTTTCTTGGAGTGGAAGACAAGTATTGAACTTCTAGCCCAACTCAAATTCGTAACCCTAAAATATAGGGAAAGTAATAAACTGTTTCTGTTTTGTTTTGGCCGTAACTTCTTCGTTTCAACCCCGATTGACGCGTTCCTTATATCGAAACCGATCGTCTCGGAAAGTTCTTTAGCTTTGCTTCACACCATTCTTCCAAATTCCTATCCAATCATGAGTTATGATCACTTTAAAGGATGTGGCTGGTGAAATTCAGATTTACTTGGCAACTTTTTCTTTCCATACTTATCCTTTCTTTCCTTTATCTCCAATTTCCATGTATACTTTTTTCCTTTATATCTTACAATTGATTTGGCATCTAATCCATTTCCATATATCTTTAAAGATTCACAAATAAATAAATTAAACCCAATATGCTCTAAAAATAATTAATAATCAAATCAAGACACGAAATAGAACCAGGTGAGCTAGGTCATCTGGCCAGGGCCTTGTCCCTTAACTAAGAGGTACAGGGTTCAAACCTCGAAGGTGGAAGAAAGTTAAAGAAGGTTGTTGGCCAGAGCTTTATTGTCTCATTCATGATGTCCAAGGTTCGAATCCCGAAGGTGGAAGAAAGTTAAAAAAGGTTGTTGGCTAGGGCTCTATTGTCTCATCCACGAGGTCCAAGGTTCGAAACCCTCCTAGAACATGGATAACCCTATTCTGATTTGCCTGGGGATACGGTTGGGGAGGCGGTTATATCTCCCGTGGGATTAGTCGGGTGTAAGCTTAAAACCCACGTATAAAAAAAAGACACGAAATAGGAAATTGTAATATATGATGTAAAAAATCGACCTATATCCTATTACATACACCTAAAATGATGTCTCCAAGTTAGATTAATTCATCACAAATAGGGATACATCAAGACCCCCAACTCAAAGTTGTATCGTCCTTATACAATAAAGATAAAGAACAGTAGGGTAGGGAGACATCAAGACCCCCAACTCAAAGTTGTATCGTCCCTATACAATAAAGATAAAGAAAAGTAGGGTAGTCAAATAATAAAGATAAAGAACAGTTGGGTAGGGAGACATCAAGACCCCCAACTCAAAGTTGTATCGTCCCTATAAAATAAAGATAAAGAACAGTAGGCTAGTCAATTAATAAACAGAGAAGAAGAAGTAGGAGGAGAAGAAGAATAGAACACAATGAATGGTCCTAGAGCATATTATATAAAAAGGTCTCATGTAGTAATGCTAGAGAAATAACCGCACATGTATGGTTAATATACACATAATCAACAATCCATAAATTCAAGTCTAGATTAACTTCGCAATGCCAGAAGGAGAGCTTTTCAAATCAGTTCATGTTAATGGCTATAGGTTGTTCATAGCTCCTAATATAGCATCCAATGCTCCACTTACCTACAACCTAATGGCTCAATTGTTTTCTCCACCAAGTAGCTAGAAATTCTAAGGACTTTATGGTTATAACGTGGCTTAGGGACGGTGTGGTATATTTGGATAATGAAAAGTGAGCTTTTGGCTCTCTCCTCACATTCCATCAATGAATCTCCCTAGAGCTTGAGTTTTCACTCGAAGATGTTCTCACTCAAACCCAATTTTTGATGCCTTTTATTTGCATCCCAATAACCCAAGTAAAAACATTTTTTATGATGATATAAAAATTCTACTTTGTTGGTCAAAATATTATTCAATCTTTTCATATATCCTTTTTTTTGTATAGCCATGACTCTTTTTTTTTTATGTTGAGATATCACGCTATTTTTTTCATATATAATCTTTTCAATTCATGTTTTTCAGCCTTTTTCATTTGCTCTTACCCCGGCAAAAGGGTTACAATAATATCACAATTACAATTTCCCAAACCCAATGTTCCCTAATGATGAAACCCACCACCCCAATCTCAAGCTCTAAAACAACTTGTCTCAGGTTTTGCGATTCGAGTGCGGGTCATATGGATAAGTCCTATAAACTAAATGGTATGGCTTATAATGTGGTTAATAAAAAGGCTTTAGAAAGGCTCAGAGGGGTTAAGATGGATAAATAATAATATAATCAAATAAAAGGGTGAAAAACTAAAAAGGCTTTAAGTGGCTTCAATATGAAAGAACTGCCTTATTCACTTCTCTAACTACCGGATTTTGTTACTTTTTCACTACTAGTTCATAGACACCCGGGTTTTCAACTACTTTCAAACCTCACGTTCTACACACCAAATAACTCTCCCTAAGTTTCAACATGACTTCTTAGCATTGCTCATTAACTATTCTATCTTTTATTTCTTGTTTTCATACATGCATACTAAACATATTTGTGACACCTTTAAAAAACATACTACTTACTATCATTAACTTAATTAAATCATGCTCAATATGTACATTAAATATATCCTATGCCAATTCAAACCTAAAAAATTTAAATTTTATGCAAAAACAAAAAAAGGAAGATGAGGACAACAAATCCCCACCCCCAACTCAAAAGTGAGTCATGTCCCCACGACTCGAAAAAAGACTCAATAAAGAAATAAAATTTAAAATTAAACTAAACTAAACTAATTAATGCATACAAGCAATTAAGAAGCAGAATTAGGACTAGGTACCTGGCCATAAAGATCTAGCAGATAATTATCAATATCCAAGTTCTTAGTTACTTCATCTAATACCTGATTAATCTTTGCAATTTTCTCCCAGCATGTAGCAAATTCTTTCCTTAAATAATTAATATCATCGTGTAATTTGATTGCCCATTCTGGTGGCATGCATGAATTATTAGGATATGAAGAAGAACCTTGATCTTGGATTGGTGTCTTTGCTTTAGGCCTTGGTGGTACACTCATTCTGGCTGTTAATCTCTTTCGTAGTGGTTGTGCTAGTGCCGCTATTTTTGGTTTCTTTTAGATAGGATCATCAAGGTCAATGGCCTTTTCTCTTGTAGCTCCAGGAAATCTCTTATTCTTCCCTAAGATTGAACACTTCCTCTTATAATCCATAACATCCGTTCTGTTTGTCTCTGATTAACCCACTACTCAAGTTACACCAACTATAAAATAAAGTTATAAATATTGGTGTGGCTTGATTTTATTGCTTAAATGAATGATTATTAATGGTAGAAGAAGGTATTCTTGATTGTTGTCGAAGAACACTTGAAAGCTTGATGATTTGATGATGTTGTGTGATGATTTAATCAAGTTTCAAGGGGATTTTATAGGGTTTGGGTCTGAAATCGTTGTTAGGTTACCTCAAAATCAGGTTTTCTCTACTCCATTGGATAGATGTCGAAAGAAATATGCGATCTAGGCTTTTTAAAAAGTGAATTTCGACCTTCAAGCTAACTTCTGTTGAAACCTTGTCCATGCGTCTCGTACTTCTTCATTCTCTTGGAAAAACTTAGCAAGCTCCATCTGATCTTTGAGTCTCATACTGTTTGGATAAAAATGGTTAAAGAATGTGGCTTGAAGTTCTGTCCAAGTATTGAATGTACATGGTGGTTGTCTATCTATCCAATCACCAGCTTTACTAGTCAGAAAGAACGAAAACATGTGACAATACAGTTGCTCGCGTGTAATGCCTAGAGTAATGTAGGCATCATAAATCTGCATGAACTTCTGAATCACTCTTACCGGATCTTGAATTGTTGTACCACTGTGAAGTCCGAAATTCAAAAATTGACTGAGCATACCCGGATCAGGTCTGAATTTGATATTCTGGATCTCTGGAGGACGATAACCTATTGGTTGAACTCGAAAAGGTGCTCCCAAGCCTGGGAGATCTTGTTCAATTCTGTTGATGTTTCCGTTATCTTCCAGTGGTGGTGGTGGTAAATGTCCTAAAGGACCAAGGGGGGGATCTACTCAGTTGTGTTGTTTTGCCATCGCTTTTCGTCGTGCTATGTCTTCTTTTATACGTTTGTTATAAGCTCTGAAGCTCCACTCGGGCTCCGCTAGAGGAGGCCAAGGATTCACTGTTAAAAACCTGAAAAGACTAGAACAAACCAAAAAGCATAAAACTAAAAAAATAAAAATAAAAATAACTGAAAAATACTACTACTAAAAATAATTAACCCACACGTAACGAGACACAAGTCTCCGGCAGCGGCACCAAAAACTTGGTGTCGCCTAAGGTGTGATAAAATAATAGATAAACAAATATAGATAATGATGCACTAATACCTTAGACTAAACAGTTTCACTCACTGCAAGTATCACAGATCGATGTGTAGAATACCTTTATGTGCTCGCAGAACTGACCAACTTATTTTAGTATCAATTATCTTTTGCATTGCTTGCACAACTTGAATAGATACCATTGAAACAAAACCACTACCACCGAGATTATCAACTCATAGCCTTGAACTTCCATCAAGCCCTTTATAGAACATTGAGAGCTACATTAGAGGACTATACCCATGAATAGGGCACTTCGTCAACTGCTACTGAAATCTATTCCATGTCTCCCCTAAAGTCTCATCACCGTCTTTCACGGAATTGGAAAGTTCAACTTGGTCTTTCATCCTCATACTATGTGGATAGAATCTATCAAAAAACCATGCTTGAAGTGAATCCCAACCAGGGATTATCTTGGATGGTTGTTTATCTAGACAATTACTTGCTCCTCTGGTCAAGAAAATTGGAACATAAAGTAATACGTTTGCTCCCTTGTCACACCTCGAGTAATGTAAGCATCACATATCTGCATAAAATTTTGGATAGCACTTAAAGGATCTTGGTGAGAGACCTCCATAGTAATATCCATAGCTAAGGAATTGATTAAACATACCCATATCGGGCTTAACATGTGCATCTTTAATAGCTAGAGGGAGAATCCCCAAAGGCCGAACACGAAAAGGCACTCCCGGCTCAGGGATGCCTTGCAGTTGATGATTATATCCATTTGGTGGATTGACTCCATATAAGATTTCTCCTTGCGAATTATTATTTTGAAACCCCTTCAAGTTGATTAGCTCCTTTGAGGTTGGTTCAATGGATTCTCATTTGCTTCAAAACCAGGAGGTGGGGTTAAGATAAACTATTAACACTTTTGCTTTACTTTATCTTTCTCTCTTTCTTTGGTCTCGAAATAGCTTCTCGGGATCCAAGTGAATACACCAAAACTTGTAAATCTAAGAAGAGACAAAAAGACAAAAATACCGTAAAATAGAAAATAAACTAGACACTTTTACACTAAAATAAAAACACAAAAATCTACACAATAATCCCCAGCAGCGGTGCCATTTTGCTTGTTGTCCCCTAGTGTGTGATAAAATTAAAGCAATCATAAAGATGGGGTGACAACTCCACAGTGCTAAGCAAAGTAGAAGAGATAAGTAGGGGTTATCCATTACCACAAGGATTATCTGTGATACTAATGATGTTTCAAACTAATGTAAACACGTGAAGTTTGTAACAGAAATAACAAAATATTAAGGAATGCAAATAGGAGAATATTTATTTGGTTTTCAAATATATTAAAAACTAATGAATTTATTAATACAAAAATAATTAACTAAGAATGAAAATAAACAAATAAGTAAATAAAGTAAAGGATGGACTAATACAAGATGGTTTCTTGAGGAACAAGTAGTAATTGTTTATGCAACTAATTAATAGTGTTATTGATTAGGGTGAGTGGTTGTGTTCACATTAGTGATGTCTCCCTAAATGTTCTAATTTAATGCCATTGGGAGACATCATTTTTGGTGTGTTTATTCGTTTATTTTGATATAGACTTTTGGACTAAATATGCAATAATCCGAATTTCCTCTTTTATTTCTAGCATTTTTAATTTATTAAACTTTTGCGCGTAATAATGGGTATTTTAGTGAAAAGTTTGTAGGTTTTGAATATTATCTAGGAGAGAAATCCGAGAATAAAGTCAAAGATCGTGATATGGAGTCAAAGCATGAAGACAAATCCCGAAAGAATTGATATTTTAGAGCTGCAAATCTGGAAAGTTTCCAAAGATTGCTGATTTCGAGCCACCTAAGAGTAGATTTAGCCGCTTGACTTGTGAATAGAAAACGTGCCCCATTGAGCTACGGAACTTTTGCAACTGAAATGAGGTCAATCCGAGTTGAAACGAGTCGATTAGAGCTGTTTTAGTGGAGGTGGTGCAGCAGTTACGGGATTTTGGACTAGGAAAATGGACTTGGGCTTTTATTATTTCATATAAACTTTAGCCTAAGGTCCAAGTCCGATTTTAAGAGTATAAATAAGGGTTTTGACTTCTATTTTTCACACAATTCACTTTTTACAAAGCAAAACATCAGAGAGAAGTCAAGGCAAGGAAGTAGAAAAGCTACAGAGCTGGAGACGGTCTATATCTCCAATCACAGCTAATCTAATTCCGAAATTAGGTTTTTCTTTTATTTCTTTCTGTAAAACAATATGAATACTTTTACTTCTTTTAATTTAGTTTCTCGCATTAGTATGAGCTAATTTAATTAAGTGCTTGAGAACGCATAATGGGTTAATCCCAATTTGATTTCGTTTCATATCTTTGAATTTTGGGATGTTTATTATTTAAATCAAATTGGGTAAATTATATTTTTCTTTAATTTGCATTTTATTTACTATTATTGACCTGATCAATTGATAATAGGACTTAGTATCTAGGCTATTCCAATTTGTGGCGATTGGATCACCTTGACGGGGGGGTCTGGGTACATAACTAATTAACGTATATAGGTTAGAAATTATTTTACTCTGACGATCTTAATTAACCCTATGGCCTATTGGGTAAATTAGACTTAATCACTTGAGAGTGGACTATAATCACCCTGACGGGGTTTGTATCACTTGAAAGTAGCTCCTTAGTCCACCCTGACGGGAATAAGGAGGATTCCGAATCCCGACCAATATAAATTTACCAAATTTGTCCCTTAAACAATGTATGAAATGAATGATAATTAGGAGAAATCCTTGCGTCTCTCAAGTACTGCCTTCTCATCTTGCGTAAACACTTTATTTTCTTGCGTCTAGTTAATTACTTGCATTAATTTAGTATTTCAATTCATTGTCTTAGCATTAGAAAAACCAAACAAACAATTTTAAAAATATTTTACTTGTTTTCACGTGCAATTAACTACTATTTGATAAGCATTAGAGTCAATCATTCCGTCCCTGAGAACGAATCTGTTTTATCACGTATATTACTTGGGACAACCGTACACTTGCGGTTGTGGTTCTCTTTTCCTTATTGCATTTATTTTAGAACACACAAAGGACCACCAACTAGCCGGATTCAATAGCACTCTAACTACCATCAGGGTAGACTTAGTGCTCTACCATACACTCCCAATAGTTTCTGGATGAACTAAGTTCCAAACACTCAATGACTAACTAGCGGATAAGACCATCCAGTTCAATGCTCGCACTAGACGCTTATGTGCTAGGTTAGTAATTAAACCCCCCCCCCCCCCCCCCCCCCAAATCTGGGCATTAGCTTAGACTACAACAACTACCCACTACTTGGCCAGAGTACATGTAGTATTTAAACCAAACACATAAGACAATGGAATAAATATACAACCCCACTCAATTAAATATAATTATATATTCCAAATGCAATAACTAATTAAAAAGCTAAACACGAAGTCTTACAATGTTGGAAAAAATATCAATCACTGGTTTGCAGAACTAGTAAAATGGAATTCGAAAAATGAACCAAATACTTTTCAATGAAAGTAACACTACAACTTATTACAAAAAATTAAAAAAAGACGAAAACTTACACGGAACACAGAAAAGATTACACGGTATAGAACTTGCGTTTGGTCGCACCGGTTAACTCTAACAATTTCTACATCTATATTATATCAAAAATTTGAGAGAGTAGTAGAGTAGTCTTTTTCGGTTCTTAATTGTCATCTGCATTCTATTTTATATTCCATGTGGAATATTTTTTTCATTCTCTCTAGAATTATTTTTTACCATGTTCTCTAGAATAGGTATTTTCATTCTCTCTAGAATTATTTTTTCTATGTTCTCTAGAATAGGTATTTTCATTCTCTCTAGAATTATTTTTTCCTCTTCTCTAGAAATGCAAGTGACAAAATCACTATTTATAAAAGAAGAAACAAACAAAAAAACTGTCACATAAATGGTCAAGTAATAAAGACTCATTAATGTTGGCATTTTTTTGACCAAGCTTTTGTAACCATCGTAACACCCGAATTAAGAGCTCTTGATAATGGAATATCCATAATTAATTATGATTCAATGAGTCATCAATTATTGGTTGGTTTGTCTTTTATTTTCTTCTCTATATTCTAGGTGGGACTTTTTAACACATAAAAAGTTTTCCACTTCTCTCACGAGAAAGAAAGAATTCATAAATTAAAACTCTTTAATTTTAGTAATTCCAACCATTTAAAACTCAAATTTTAATGTGGGGCTATTGGTATACAAATAGTTTTTTCTATTTCTCCCAGTAGCACCTTTTATTTAATAATTCCAACATACAATAGTATCCTCAAGAAATGAGGTTTAGTTCATAATAGAAGAAAAATTAATTAAAGGAAAAATAAGTGAAAATAAGGACATAATCATGTTTAAAAGACAAAATAAAGCTAAGTTACTCTTAATATCGAAGGGAATTGATGAATGGTTGAGGTAGATTCAATGGGTTCATAGACCAACACTTTTTTTCTCCTCTTACTTCAGTTTTGGCGTTTTCCCTTTTCTGAATTGATGGAAGTAAATTCTGAAAAAAAGCTGTATAATGATATGGGGGCTGCAAAATGGATTATATATCATATAAAAACGTTGGGCGTCCATTAGGTTTGCTTAATATAGTTTAGAAGGGACCTATCTCGTTTTAATAACAAGAATTCTGGTTCGAACCACAGTGGAAGCAAATGACATAACTTCTTGATCATAACTTTGAATTGACTTCCGTCACTTGCCAAACTACCCTAACTTCAACTCTCTAAATCTAAATCAACCAGGTCCATAGCTCTCACCAAAAAGTCGTAGTGACTGAAATACTAAGGTGCAAAGATTTCTCCGGCAAACACACCAACTTCCCAAAATGGCTCTAAGCTAACTTTTCGCTTTGACTTGGGGTTTATCTTGACCTCTTCTCCTAATATTTAAACCTTGTATCAAGAATGTATCTAAAAGATACACAATTAACACACAATTAAGGCACAAAAGCTCTAAAAAACATTAGTAAGTCCAAAACTAGAAGTAAAAATGCAATATCGCAAATAACAAAGAATAATCCCACACTTAGTCCCAATAAACTTCCAAAATAGTGTCTCGTGAATGGTTAATCCATCACAAAAATAGAGACATCACTCACATAATTATGATGAATCTTTATTTTATGGGTTTTGATGTATTTGTAGTTTTCTATTCTCAAGAGTAATAGACTCGAGATTATCCTTATAAGGTGTAGCTTAAGGTTTCTTTTAATGTTTGAGCTAAATGTTTTTCTTTCCAATATGTATGAGCTCGAGGCTTGGCATTTCATATATTAAGTTCTCTTGTATTTTTTTTGGTGTTTTTTCCATTTCAGGGTTAGTCGTCTTTGCTTACCATTTTGGCCAATTAGGTCATAACTTTCTTTGATGGAAAGGTTTTTTGTTTTATTGGGGAATGATCCCGTTGCCTGTGTAGGTTTTTGTAAAATATTTATATAAGTTTTGCTCATGGATCAAATCATTTTCTTTTATAGAGTTATTTTGATGTCTCACATTAAAAGAGGAAGCAATGCTTATCTTAGATAGGATATTTGAACCTTCCTAGGAACTGGTGATGAGATGGTTTTGACCATCTTCAGACCTAATAACCCGAGTTTGATGGTTCTACCCTTTAAGAGGATTTATGCCCTCTTGATTCAGGCCTTTTGACTGATCAATTTGTTAATACTTAAGTTCAGAGAGAGAAAGAGAGAGGGAGCGAGAGAGGGAGGGAGCGAGGGAGGGGAGAGAGAGAGAGAGAGAGAGAGAGAGAGAGAGAGAGAGAGAGAGGAGAAGAGAGAGAGAGAGAGAGAGAGAGAGAGAGAGAGAGAGAGAGAGAGAGAAGAGAGAGAGAGAGAGAGAGAGAGAGAGAGAGAGAGAGAGAGAGAGAGAGAGAGAGAGAGAGAGAGAGAGAGTAAACCCTCCTATTTCAAGTGATACATTAGGTGAGTATAACGCCTTACATGCTATCCTTACATTGTGGTCTCAAGAACTACAAAAGCGATTTTGAATTTAGAGCATTTTATAATTTTTTACAGATACATTTTATCTTAGTTTTACTTGAAGCCCCTGAATCGATGTTTTAGGAGGTGATCGTGAAGACTTAACTATTATTTAATCAATGATATTGACTAGGGAATTGGATCAAGAGATCTAGAGGTGATCATAAATCTTACCATTATAACTCGATGATCTTGAACAAGGGTTGGATTGAGGTATTTAGAGGTGATTATAAAGATCTATCCGTTATTTACCCATGATCCCGACGACGGGCTAGATTGAGGAATTTATGGAGGCGATCACAAAAATCTAAGTATGATTTACTCGATGATATCAACTAGGGGGTCGAGGTTTATAGAGGCAATCACAAAGATCTAACTATAATTTATTCGGTGATCTGGAGTAGTAGGGGTTCACTTGAGGTACTTTTTTAGAGGTGAACACAAATATCTAGCCATTATTTACCCAATGATCCCAACTAAGGGTTGAAAAAAGAGGATCTTTAGATATGATAAAAAAAAGACTTATCCATTATTTACTCGATGATCCAGATTAAGGGTTGGATCGAGGTATTTTCAGAGAAAATCACAATGATCTAACAATATATGCCCGATGATCCCTACTAGGGGGTTAGAATCAAGGTTTTTTAGAGGCAATCACAAATATCTGACTATTATTTACTCGTAGATTGAGGTACTTTTAGAGGCAAACAAAAATATCTAACCATTACTTACTCCATGATCCCGACTAGGGGTTGAATCGAAGTTTTAGAGGCGATCACCAAAAATATAAAACCATTATTTAATCTATGATCTCGATTATGGGTAGGATTGAGGTAAATGTTTAGAGCCGATCACCAAAAAATATAACTATAGTTTACTAGACACGATACCCGACTAAGGGTTTAGATCAAGGGTTTCTTAGAGTGACCATTGGGGTTGAAATAGACTTGATAAGCTATATATAACAGTTAGTTAGTGGTTCTTTTAGAATGAACCCCTTAGGCCTACTCACCTGGACTCGATAACCTTTTATGGGAGGTTAATCAAGGTTTCACCAGGGTGACTTTTTAGGCCTATCCAACTGGACTTACTAACCTCTAGGAGGTAGAACTAAAGTTTTACCAAGGTAACCCCTTAGGCTTATCCAATTGGACTCGATAGCTCATCTGGGAGGTTGAATTAGGGTTTTACCAGGGTGACCTTTTAGTTCTATACAACCAGACTCGATAATCTGTCTAGGAGGTTGAATAGAGGCTTTACCAATGTGACATCGTAGGTCTATCCAAATAGACTCGATAACCTATATGGAGGTTAAATCGAGGGTTTACCAGGGTGAACCCTTAAATATATCCAACTAGATTCGATATCCTGTTTGGGAGGTTGAATCAAGGTTTTATCAAGGTAACCCCTTAGGTTTATCCAACTACACCCAATAACCTGTATGGAATGTCGAATTGAGGTTTTACCAAGGTGACCCCTGAGGTACATTAAATTGGACTCGATAACTCTCATGGAGGTCGAATCGAGGTTTGTCGGTGGTGACCTCTTAGGTTTATTCGATAAGGCTTGATAGCTATTCTAAGGGTTGAATCGAGATTTACCAATGGTGACCCATTTGGCCTATCAAACCGAACTCGATAACTAGTTTGAGGTTTGAATCAAGATTTGCCAATGGTGACCCCTTTTTCCTATTCAACCATACTTAATAACTAGTCTAAGGGTTGAATCAAAATTTGCCAGTGATGACTCCTTAGGTTATTTGTCCAGACTCAAGAACTAGTCTGATGGTTGGAATATCAAACAAAATTTTAAAGCTATAAAGTTTTGAATCATGACTTAATCGGTCGAGTTATATGAACGTGGGCACTGTAAACTTAACTACTTTCATCTAGCCCTTCTTGGTAAGGTTATGATAACAACGTTGCTTATTTACTAATACTACAATTAGATAATGAGTTAACATGTACCTTGGTTGTTCAGTCCATCTTGAATTTCAACTTGATACTTTGGGTTATCCACTAGTATGATTCCTTAGCTCTCATTGTGATGATAGATCTAGCCACATAGGGGTTCCATGTGGTACATGGTTACTTCTGGATAGTTGAATTCTTCTTTGGATGCTTGAATTTGTGAGATCCTCAGGGTTTCCTTTCTCAGAAGAGCGCTGCTTGCACTGAGTAGTTGATTCTACCATCTTTTTGGCTGATATGCTCATCAGATTCAGATTATAGGGATGATGGACCTCCCTCATTGTGATTTTTATTCTGTGTACTTATTTTTTATTGGATTTAAATGATGGTATGTGGTATCTCAATGGGTTAGGAAACTTTCGTTTCCTATAAATTACGCCAATTTGATAGAACATATTCTACTAAACAGAGTTTGCAAACTAGATTGAATAGATATGCTGGGTAAGTATGTTCATGTTAGTTTAACATAAGGTAAGATGTGTAATACTTGTAAATATAATAATTTAAATTGATTGTGAATTGCATAAAATTAAATATGAATAGAATGCAAAAGAATGAATGATACTTATTGCAAATGGTAGAGGTGTAATTGCCCAAATTACACTGGTCTTTTTTTATACATTTCTACTCTTATTTATAAAGATGCATTGGTAGTTATTATATAACTACATCTTTATCATACCCTATCTTGACACATGTGCACTTGGTAGTTAGATATATCCCACAAACTTAAAGGGGATGTTGAGACTGTCAATCGTCACTGTTAACTGTTATCAAGATAAAAACAAGTAGTTTATCTTACGTCATCGACCTCTCCAGGTTATGATGAGATGCTCTTTTCGTGCCTCTTTCAACTTGATATCTTAAGTTTGATGGGTTTGTAGTGTATTTGATAGAAAAAAGGGTTTAAGTGACATTTTTCCCTACCAAAGACGAAGCAATTAATTAAAAAAATTAAAAAATTAAAAAAAAATTAAAAAAGAGAAGAGAGCAGTTATTTTGTTTTCCTAATTTATAACTTATCATTATTTTTTCAAATTTTCATTTAGTTAGCATATAGATAATGAGATTTGAGAAAAATGTGAAATCAAAGAATATTTTTTTTTTATAAAAAGTAATAATAGAATAACCTTTTTATCTCCTTGTATTCCTTTTTTTCTTCATAAGAATACCTTTTCATTTTATATATAAACAATCCTATCTCTGAAATTAGATAGTGTAAACAATGCTTACCATTTTCATCCAATTCATTCATCAATTTCACTAATCAACTCAAACACATCATGAAAACTTATACGTTACCAATACAAGTTGCACAAATCAACAACCAATCCAAGGTATAAGTTTGTGAGTTTAACTCAGTTTTCTCCAGATCCAACCATGACCGACATTGATTTAGGGTTTTTGGTGCGAATCGGTGCTCGTTCAGGTCAGATCTATTATTTTATATGTATTTTGAGTCGCATATTTATGTAGTAAACTATTACATAGATAATCTTATGTTTCTTATATCCTCTTGGGTCCATATTCTCTTTGTTGGTGGGTATATTGGAGAAGTTGCGGTGGTTTAGATAGTAGTAGATTATGGATGTTACTGATGTCGATTATCGTTCATAATTAACATTTTCGTTAAATTTATGATTGTCTATACCCGTTAGTATCTCAATTGTATTAGATGGGATATTTGTTTGATTACTTGTAGTGTAATATACCAAATACCCCCTATGGTTTGATAAACGGTCAAGAAACCCCCAATGGTTTTAAAAGGGACAAATACCGACCTATGGTTTTGTAACCAATTACAACTCATAATTCCATCATCTTCACCTTTAGTTAAAGGTTTATATAAAGATTCAATCATCTTAACTTTCGACGATTGAGATCGAACAGTTGCTCTATACCTTGAAATTAACGTCCAAGATTGAGATCCCATAATGTATCTTGGCCGTAGTATTCAAGGTATAGAGCAGCTATTCGTCTCAATTGTCGAAAGTTAAGATGATTGAATCTTTATATAAAACTTTAGCTAATGGTGAAGATGATGGAATAATGAGGTATATAAATCTTTAGCTAATAATAATATTAAATAATATTGAAATTCACTCCCTGTAAAATATAATTTACTTCAGGGAGCTATTTTTGGATTTTTAAGAATCGAGTAAAGAAAGAAAACCAGCTCAAATTATCGTATTTAGGTATTATTATAATATTGTAAAATATATATATTTGTGTATAATTTAAGAAATTGCACTATAGGTTCCATTAATTTATAAAATTGCAATAAGGGTCTCTTTATTCATAAAATTGCACTATATGTCCCTTAAACTATTTTATTACACTTTACTATAGGTCCCTTAAATTTTGTAAATTTCACTATAGGTCCCTTAAATTTATACAATTGCACTATAGTCCCATTAAATTTAGTGAATTTCTTTATAGGCACCTTTAGTGATTATACTGCACTATAAGTCTCTTAAGTGATTATTTAACACTATAAATCCCTTACATGATTATATATATATATATATATATATATATATATATATATATATATATATATATATATATATATATATATATATATATATATATATATATATATAAAGCCTAGTGTAGTGATTTTTTTGAGCAACTATTACAGTAAATTTTGGTAAATCAACCTCACCAAAATGTTGATAAGCCTGTAGTAATTAAATAAAAATTGAGCATTTTTTTTAATTAAAATACTAAAGAAAACATTTTATTTACCTTTATCATTTGATTTACTTCATGATCGAGAACATTACTAAACTGTGATTCACTCACTCCATCCCTAAATTAAGATAAATTAAACATCACATGATGTTTAATTTATCTTAATTTAGGGATGGAGTGAGTGAATCACAGTTTAGTAATGTTCTCGATCATGAAGTAAATCAAATGATAAAGGTAAATAAAATGTTTTCTTTAGTATTTTAATTAAAAAAAATGCTCAATTTTTATTTAATTACTACAGGCTTATCAACATTTTGGTGAGGTTGATTTACCAAAATTTACTGTAATAGTTGCTCAAAAAAATCACCATACTAGGCTTTTTCATAATGGTGCTTCTGAGAATGTTCCTCAAGGATTTTATCTTTCATTATTAAAAATCTACTTTTTTTTTCTGTTTTCTCTATATAATATATATATATATATATATATATATTTAAGCACTGTTGTGGATACTAAGTTTGTGCATCCAAGAAACTATGACTTTTATATGTGTCTCAATTTGGGATAATTGTGAGTTTTATTTTATTTATATTATACTTTTATTTATTCTTGTTTAAGGAGATAAATTAATAAATAATCATATTTTTACAGGGTACGTCTAAACCAGCACATTATCATGTTTTGCTTGATGAAATCGGGTTTTCACTTGATGAACTACAAAATATTATCCATTCATTATCATATGTGTAAGTTTTAAGTGTTGTATCACTATTTAATATTTATTTATTTATTGATAATTTTTCTGATTACTGATTTTGTATTTTGGTTTCAGCGGTCAAAGAAGTACTAGTGCGATCTCAATTGGTAAGTTAATTTTGATATATTTTTTTTTATAGAAAAAGGAATTTAAATATGATAGTTGTTTGTTTGTAGTGGAATCTGTGTATTATGCACACCTTACAGCAAAACAAATGAGACAATTCGTGGACTTGGAAGATTTGTCTGAAACTAAATGTGTTACATCTTGAGGGAGTGTTATAACAGTTCCTGAGTTGCCTAGGTTGGATAAGCTAGTTGCGGGGTCTATGTTCTTTTGTTGAGTTTTTATTTATTTTAAGGGTAAAATTGCACAGACTAATTAGTTTCTATTACTATTACAAATGGTGTAAATGTTGCTAAATTTGGTGATACATGTTATTATTACCCCCCAAGTTTTTTTGTAAATTGAGCTGAGTTTTCAGTTTCTGTATTTAATCGAAGCGTACCTCTGGTGTTTGTAACAGGAGCTCGCGAAAGTGGCTAACTCCTCGTTGTTTCTATAATACGTTCCATACCTTTGGCGGCTTCTGTAGGATCCATGGACACAAAACCTTCTTTTTCAAGATTATCTACCCTCAATCTACTCTCAGCGTTGATACCTTGATAAAACATAGCTATCTGTAAAGATGGGGTATAATTATGAAGGGGACATAAAGCTAACTTCTGTTGAAACCTTGTCCATGCGTCTCCTACTTCTTTTTCATTCTCTTGGCGAAACTTAGCAAGCTCCATCTGATCTTTGAGTCTCATACTGTTTGGATAAAAACGGTTAAAGAATCCGGCTTGAAGTTTTGTCCAAGTATTTAATGTCCAGTGGTTGTCTATCTAGACAATCACCAGCTTTACCGGTTAGAAAGAACGAAAACATGTGACAATATAGTTGCTCGTGTGTAATGCCTGGAGTAATGTAGGCATCATAAATCTGCATGAAATTCTGAATCGCTCTTTCCGGATCTTGAATTGTTGTACCACTGTAGAGTCCAAAATTCAAAAATTGACTGAGCATACCCGGATCGGGTCTGAATTTGATATTCTGGATCTCTGGAGGACGATAACCTAATGGTTGAACTCGAAAAGGTGCTCCCAAGCCTAGGAGATCTTGTTCAATTTTGTTTCTGTTTCTGATATCTTCCAGTGGTGGTGGTAAATGTCCTAAAGGACCAAGTGGAGGATCTACTCCATTGTGTTGTTCTGCCATCGCTTTTTGTCGTGCGCTGTCTTCTTTTATACGTTTATTATAAGCTCTGAAGCTCCACTCGGGCTCCGCTAGAGGAGGCCAAGGATTCACTGGTAAAAAACTGAAAAGACTAGAACAAACCAAAAAGCGTAAAATTAGAAAAATATAAATAACTAAAAACTACTACTACAAAAAATAGTTAACCCACACGCTAACAAGACACAAGTCCCCGGCAGCGGCGCCAAAAACTTGGTCTCGCCTAAGGTGTGATAAAATAATAGATAAATAAATACGGATAATGATGCACTAACACCCTAGACTAAACAAGTTACTCACTGCAAGTATCACAGATCGTATGCAAGTTTTACTAGTAAGTAAGATTCGTTCCTCAGAGACATAGTTTGTTATGCTTATGGGAAAATAAATTCGAGTAGCAATTAATAATTAAAAGACAGGAAAATAAATATGATTGATGATTGAGGAGATCAGATTAATGACTAAATAAAATAAAAGACAATAGAATAAAAGATGTAAGAATAAGATGAGAAAATATAGCTCAGGTTTTGCTCGTATGCACTAATCCTTCTCTTTCTTCTACTAGTTAATAAGGGTGATTATAGCTCTTTGATAAGTATCTAGGATTCTAAATTCCTCCCTACCCCCTTCTGGGTGGACTAAGGTGGCGACCTCACAATTACCGGGGGACTTAACTAAGGTGATCCTACACCACTAGGTTCTTAGATGAGACTGGCCTGCATATAATGATCGGTGATTAAATCAAATCCTAATTGCAATCTAGTTATGCAAGCCCTTTCGGATCACTATCGCACACTAGACGTTTATATGGTGTTTCAATTATTAGACACCCCTTACGGGTGACCATCTAACTACTATTAGCACAACCCTAAATTGATCAGGTTTAAGACAAACAATAAATCAAAGCACATAAAACAAATATATGGTTAAGCAGCTAGAATCAATTTAAAATAGTTCTTCTAAAGAAACATAGATAGAAGAGAATAGAATTCATATATTATACATATGCAAAACCCAAGCTATGGGAAAACTAGTTCATTCTGGAAAGAAATAAACTAAAAGAAAGATACATACGGTCAACTTGCTCTAAGGATTGATCTCTAATTGTTAATAAACTTAAGGATGGGCAAGGACACGTTTACAATAGTTAAAGGGTGTATGATTCTAGGAAGCCCTAATTCGGATTCTTGGAGTAGAGGGCAAGTAATAGGACTCTTTCCCAAATCAAATTCGTAGCCCTAAAATATAGAAAAGGTAATAAATTGTTGTTGTCTTGTTTTGGCCGTAACTTCTTCAGTATTGCTCTGATTGACGTGTTCTTTATATCGAAACCGATCGTCGTGGAAAGCTTCATACTTTTTCTTCAGACCATTCTTCCAAATTCCCAGCCAATCTTGAGTTATGATCACTTTAGTGGACGTGGCTGCTGAAATTCAGATTTATTTGACAACTTTTTCTTTTCCTTCTTTGCATATGAGAATGTTCCTCCAGGTAAAATTACTTCATGTCTATTTTTTATTTATTTTTCTCTTTTCTCTCTCTCTCTCTCTCTCTCTCTCTCTCTCTCTATATATATATATATATATATATATATATATATATATATGTGTGTGTGTGTGTGTATAATATGTATCTATTTTCAGGCACTGTTGTGGATACCAAGGTTGTGCATCCAAGAAACTATGACTTTTACATGTGTGCTCAATCTAGGATGATTGTGAGTTTTATACTTTTATTTATATAATTATTCTTGTTTAAGGAAGGAGATTAATTAATAAATAATCATATATTTTTATTTTTACAGGGTACATCTAGACCAGCACATTATCATGTTTTGCTTGATGAAATTGGTTTTTCACCTGATGAGCTAGAAAATCTTATCCGTTCATTATCATATGTGTGAGTTTTAAGTGTTATATCACTATTTAATATTTATTTTATTTATTTATTGATAATCTGTGTCTGATTACTGATTTCGTATTTTGGTTTCAGGGGTCAAAGAAGTACTACTGCGATCTCAATTGGTAAGTTAATTTTGATATTTTTTTTATAGAAAAAGGAATTTAAATATGATCTTTGTTTGTTTGTAGTGGAACCTGTGTATTATGCACATCTTGCAGCTAAACAAATGAGACAATTCGTGGACTTGGAAGAAATGTCTGAAACTAAAAGTGTTACATCTGAAGGAAGTGTTATTAATGTTCATGAGTTGCCTAGGTTAGATAAGTTAATTGCGGGGTCTATGTTCTTTTGTTGAGTTTTTATTTATTTTAAGGTTTACTATTATTATTACAAATGGTGTAAATGTTGCTAAATTTGGTGATACATGTTATTATTACCCCCAAATTTTGCATTACTTGGGTTGTCAAGGAAACCACAGTACTTTATATAAAAACAAATATATGCAGACTTGTTGCTCACTATGCTTTGTTCTTTAATTGTTGCTCATAAATCTTTCTATCTCACTTTTGAGGTGTGTGAGACATGTCATACACCAAGTAATGACTCAGAGTATGGATAATTGATAGCATTCAAGTCTAAGTCTCAAGCACACCATCTTCCAGTCATATCGTTGAATAACATAAGGTTTAGAGCATGTAGAGTGATTCGGATTGAAAATTTGTAATGGAGCCGTACCAACAAAGAAGAATCTCTATGCACATAAATGTGCTCAAGACGATCGGTGCAAATGGTGCCATACTAATTTCTAAGATATTGAATATCTTTTTCTTCAATGTTCCTTTGGTTATTGGACAATGTTGAAAATTATTTTGTTAATAGATAGGATAGGAGAGAACTTAGAGCGCACATCCATCTTACTATTTGGTATATCTGGAAGGTTAAGATGAAGGGTTACTTCGAAAATATAAGCTGGAATATTAGAGAAATAAATCTCAACGTCATTAAAGATATCAAGAGTCTCTTTAATGTTGTCAAAAATAATGAAAGTGGTAACAATATGGGAGAAAATACTAATAATCAAAATAACCCACTTTTTGCGGATGATGCAGAACCAGTATGGTTATGTGATGCTTCTTTTAACAAAGAATGCAAGCTTCTTTGATAAGCTTTACGAGTCGAGCTCAAATTTTAATGAGTCGAGCCGAGTTTTCTAAAACTTGTTTGATAACATATCGGACGAGCTTTTTTCAAGTCGAGCTTGAGTTTTTAACGAATAATATGTCTTTTTATAGGTTTAATAATATATTTTTGATAACTAAAAGATTAATTTACAAATCATAAATATTAACGAGTTAACAAACGAGCTCAAACAAACTCATTTTATAAACGAACGAATTCGAACAAACTTTTTATTCGTTATTATAAACGAACGAAATCGAGCGAGTTTTTTTTCGACCCGAGTTTGAACTGCTCGCGAGCGGCTTGGTTCGTTTACATTCCTAATTTTAATGCTATTATTAGAAGTATCATATGCAACCTCTACTTATTTTGGTATATAAGCTCAATAAATGTGTTTAAATTATATAACTTATTAAAGACGGTTGAGATACTGGATTCATATATTTTATTTTACACTTTTCATCAAATTCTACTTGGGATTTGGGAATGAGTAGGGTCGGCCCTATCAATTTGAAATTTTGGATATTATTTTAAATTTGGCTCTAATAAATTCTATTTTTTTATAAGGATAAGATTTTAGGTTAAGAATTAAATTTTGATTCATAAAATTTACTATAGTTTTTTTGTTGAGATTATTACCCAAGGGGTTTTGAAGACACCACCTCAAGACCCAACAACATTGGTTGACTTTCTTCTTCTTACTAAAGGCAACAAACTAAATTTAACACTAATAGTCCAAAATCTCAACTACCTTCTTACCCTTTTTGTATTTTAGTTTCCTATATATACTATCTCTATTCAGAATTAATTATTTTAAAACCCTAATTAATTGTCACCTCTCTCCTCTGTTTCTCTCTCTTTCCTATGGCTGCAAGCAGTTCTTCAAGATCACCGTAATAATGGCTAAAACCGCAGCTCAACATCTTGAGCCATCTCTTGAAACCGAAACAACAATGAGACCCATTCGTCTGAACCGGTGGTGCGATGCTCGCCGGAGTTCGCAGCTTCGCCGGAAGATCTAGCAACATGAAAAAGAGTTTTGTTCACGAAGCCAAGTCGTTCTCCTTCTTCGTTGATCTGTGTCGGCGAGAGCTCCAGCAGATCGGAGAAGAAGCCGTTCGTGAGCAGATATGTGAAGCTCAACAACTCCGCAAAGCAGATCAGAAAAGAACCCGTTTGTGAAGTACATATCTCATGCGAAGCTCAGCAGATGTGATTTTTGGTTCGTTGTTTGTGTTTGCTCAAACGTTTTTGTGCAGGCTATGGCGATTTTTTTTGTCAAGCAGCATATGACGATTTTACTGAAAGTGATAATGGCGTTGAAGGAAAGTCTTGTGTTATGGACTACTCTAAGCTATTTAGTGGTTTTGTAAACAAGAAACAGTACCCAGATGCTATATCTGTCTTCAAAAAAATATGCACTTTAGGTGTCTTCAAACAAGCTTTCGGTTGTGGACTATAATAAACTATTAAACAGTGCTGCGAAGATGGAGTTTTACCCTGCTGCTCTTTTTATATTCAGAGAAATGCAATTTTTAGGTGCTCCAATTAGTGATTACACGATGAATATTGCTATTAATTGTTATATTTTCTTTTGCAATTCTTTTATTCTTTTTCATTGTAATACTCAGCAACTTTAGACTATTTCTTTGTTTTTTTCCTTTTTTATTTTATTTTGTAATATATGTAAAATAATGCAAGTATTTCTTTTTTTAAGGGATTTAGATCTTCTTATAATATCAATTTTCTTGAAATTCATTGTTAGTGACTACTGAATATTTTCATTGAATTTTTCGCATACTCAGTAAACTTATTGAGCACACGAGCATGCTCAGTAAAGTTACTGAGCAAACGAGCATGCTCATTAAAGCCACTCAACAAAAAGATTCGAATACTCAACAATTTTTTCCGACACTCAGCACTTTTTCCGATACTCAACAACTTTTTCCATGCTCAATACCCCATGCTCAGTAACTTCTTTTCCAGTCTCAGAACTTTTTCCGGCGGTGATCGGCGGTTGTAGTCGTAGCTTAAAATTATTGATAGTTAATGAAGGAGGAGTGAAAAAAAATGATAAATGAGGAGAGAGATTAATGGTAATGGAGGAGAGAGAGAGCAATGGTAATGGAGGAGAGAGAAGAATCTATTTTTTTGTCTTATATGCACTAGAATGGTAGTAATGACAATGAGCATCTTAGATGCCTCTTTGACGGAGAAAAGAATGGACTAGTTCCTTTGTGGCACTACGATAGTCTTCAAGACCCAATGGGTAATTAACCCTTTTTTTGTTTTATCAAAATAGTCAAACATAAATTGTATTTAGTTATGCTTTTTATTTTATTTTTTTTATACATGGAATAGCCATTTTGGACTCAAAGTCATTATAACTCTAATAAAAGTCGATCTCAGAACCTCTTGGTCTCTGCAGAATAGTCTATCTACTAGACCAACTATCTATCTCACTTTTGTTATGCTTTTAAACTTATCGTTTTTTATCATTATAAAAGAACACTAATAGCTATTACATAATTGGTTAAAAAATTTAAAAGAGCTAATAACAGACATATCTTTCCAAGTAGACATATTAACATTCCTTCTGATGCACTTTCCAAGTATACCATTGTACTCTCTACTAATATATGAGATCTCTAAAAGCGGAATATTTTGAGCCAAGACCAAATATCTGTAAGAATTGGCCTAATATACAAATGGTAGCCACTGTGGTTAAAAATATCTTGAACCAGTTCAAGATTATCAGAGTAGAAAGAACTACTCTGACAATTGAGATTCCCAGCAGATCTCAAAGAAAGGAGTAGCGCCAAGCTTCCCCTTCGAGCGCACTCCTAACCTTACATCTGTCAACTTTCCTATGAGCAATATTTCCGTAAGTATCAATCCCAATAGCCACAATACCATCCGGTTCTCATTCTTTAATAAACGACGTATCACTACACCAAACCAACTCTGCATCATCTGTAATGGTTGGGTTATCCACCGCCTGTTTTTCGAAATTAACATTATTAGATATGCATTCTTTATTTAAGATTCTAGAACCAAATAACTTGTCCATTAAAATATTTGTTTCTTGGGTAGTCATATAGATAAACCATTTTTGTTTCTCGAAGAAGCCATTCATCCTTTGTTTCCAGATATTCCAACATGTAATAAAGATGTTAGCCGTAATTTCTCTCTTATCCCAGCAATTAACCACGCAAGCATTATGAAAGTCCTAGAGGGGGGGTGAATAGGATTACTAAAAAGATTAATGCCTAATTAAAAAATCTTTTGGATAAATATAAGTTTATGAAGGAAGCTTCTAAGACAACTACTATATCAAACACTAATGGGATCATGCATAGGATAAGCTAGTGGTTCGATATATAAGTTTAACATGTAAAACGAGTTTCTATTTCCTTACTACTCTAGATGGCAATTGGTTGATTAACTAGATGAATATTATTACGATATTAATACTAGCAAGTAATCAAACATATAATGTGCGGAAAGTAAATAGAGTAGGGATAGAAAGATACACATGATTTATAGTGGTTCGGTTTCCCTACATCCACTACCTAAGGAAGCCTCCTTAGGATTTCAAGCTTTTCACTAAGCTCCCGTGTCTCTCTTAACCGGGTCGAGAACACAATAACCCTTACAACCTCTTCGATAACACGAAGGACAAACACTTGTGCTATCGCAACACAAGGACACCAAGTATACTCCCGATACTCTAACACTTGTGCTATCTCAACACAAGGATACCAAGTATACTCCCTATACTTGAATTCTCTCTTAATCTATCTATTACAAGACCTAGACTTAAGAGGATAGATACAAAGTGTTTAAAGGGGTGCAAAAAACTTTGCTAGATAATCTCCTAAAGAGTAGATATGACTATAAGCATGTAAACTCCTCTTGAGTAGATAATAACTTTGAAGCTTATTGGATTAAGCTCTTGATCAAGCTTGGATAATTAACTTTGATAGCTTGAGACCTCTAACTTTGTATGAGATTGATATGTATAATAGTTGAAGTGTTAGAGGTGAGTTTCTCCTTCAAAGAGCTCATATTTATAGCACAAGAAAGTCCCCAACGGATATAAAGTTGATGGTGAACTTTGTTCCAAACCGGGTTCCCGGTTTCCCAAATGCGGGTACCCGGTTTTAGTTGCAACGGCTATAAAACGGCTATATAAACTTGATGTTGACTTGAGCTTCACCAAACCGGGTTCCCGGTTTTCCCAAATGCGGGTACCCGGTTTCTACTGACTTGGAGATTTATGATATTTTGAATCGTTGCTCGGATGGAAAAGTTTTCTTCACGAGAGTTGTTGTAAACATCATTTTAAGAAACTTTGTTGTTGATCATGAAAGCTAATTCTCAATGTACACATAAGATAAGGTTAAAAGTAATGGTAAGAGAATTAGCTACTAAAGATAAGATAGTTAAGCAATGATCAAAATGATGTCAATTTGTGCTTTTTGATGAATTAGAGTGCAAGATAATAAAGTGAAATTAGCACACTAAGCAATAGAGGATTTGTCACATTAAAACACCTAATCGATGGGGGCAATAAGCCAACACATTAATCGTTTTCAATCTTAATCTGCATATTCGATTCAGCCCAAGCCTGGATACTGATAGGACAATATAAAATAATATGATCAATGTCTTCTTTGTCCATTTCGCACCACTCACACGACTCTTCTCCTAAACATTTTCTTTTTAAAATTTTCTTTTAGGAGGAACTGCATTATTACAGATTCTCCAGTAGAAATTTTTAATTTTCGCAGGAACATTTGCCCTCCAAATTGGCTTCCAAAGAACCTGGTCATTCTTTTCTCCTTGCCTAGAGGATTGAGATTCCATCTCAATCTCCTTACTAACTAGATGATTATACCCCGATTTAGTCGTATAACAACCATCTTTCGTAAATGGCCAAATAATTTTATCATCAGACAACACTTGCATAACCAGAATTTTCCTAATTTGAAGAACAATATTGGATGGAAACAGCCGATCAAGTAAGTCACCATTACATCCGTTGAAATTGTCATTAAAAAGTTGAGCTACAAGGTTCACATTGCAATCAGAAACTTATTGACTCATTAATATACTAAATAACTTAATTTTTAATATGTGAAACATTTTAATGTGTGCCTCTCAGAATTATGCAACGTCTGTTGATCCCTTTTAATTTAGCCATATAAGTTATAATTAATCTTCAACTGAATATTAATTAAGTCACAATTTTATTTTCGAGTATATACCTCTCACTCTCTATGTATTCTTAAACGTTGTATACTTGTCTTCTAAAATTTTAAATGATAATCAGATATTTCCTTTCGGTATTAAAAGTATGAGAGACACATGAGGTATTTATTGTAAAAATAAAATCTTATATTGATGAGCTTTAAGGTAGGCTAAATTGTGTAACCTATTATTTTATTATCTATTTATATACTATGCTTTGAAAAAAAGGTAATATTGACGATTCAGAAGGATTCGTGTTAGTTTATATACATATTATAATATAAATATATAAATAACTTAAATACTAAACATATAAACCAAAAAATAGAGCGGAACAAAAGGCTATTCGAACAAGATAGAGTTCCAAGGTCGAGCAGTGAGTTAAGGGCTATCATTTTAAATGCCGCTAGTGATTATGTACGGGCATGGGGCATTGAAAGAGATGGAGGCTTAATTACCTCGGCTAAGAGCGTGTTGGTGAGATGGGTCAAGCATGCGTATGGGTTTAAATTGAATGTTGATGGTGCGTTTAATGTGAATAATTCTTTAGCGGGTATTGGGGGCCTTTTCCGTAATTCAAAGGGTAATTATATTGATGGGTTTGCGGGAAGGAGTGAAGCACAAACACCTTTGGATGCGGAATTATTGGAGTTATATTATGGTTTAAAGTTAGCAATTGAACGGGGTTTTGCATCACTAACTATTGAGACAGACTCGCGCGAGTTACACGCGCTAGTGAAGGGCGGTGTGAACTCGGGAGTTGTTCTCAATGGTCGTGTGAAGGATTGCTGTGATATTTTAAGGAGTAGAACAAGTTGGGAGTTGGTATGGAATTTTCTAGAGTCTAACAAGTGTGCAGATTGGCTAGCTAATTTTGGGTTGGCTAAGGAAGAGGATCCGAGACCGTATAAGGACCCTCCTGATGATTTGTGGAGGCTCTTGATGAAAGATAGGTGTGGGTGGGCTACTCCCACGATGCAACTAGTTGATAGTTAATCTGTAGGAAGTTTTACTTCCCGGTCTTTTGACCTCTCTTGTAACAAAAAAAAGATGCAATTAGCATACATAAATAATATAACAAAATTTATATATTTATGGTGTCGACTAGGGAGTGATAAAAATATGATATAAATAAGTGCAAATATAGACACCCTAACCTAGCACGGTACTGCAAGTATTACAGGACTTATGCAAGTTTTAATGATAAATAAGATTCGTTCCTCAGAGACTACGAAAGTTAGAGAGAACTTATGCAAATTATCAAGTGCAAATATAAAGCTAGATTAAATAATACACAAGAAAGTAAAAGACAATAGAATTTTTATTGGGTTTTTATAAATAGATTAGAGCTGGCTCCTTGAAGACTCTTTCTGTCAAATTATTTTTGAAAAATGGAAGACTAAAATATTTGATTCTTTTACAGGTCTCAAAAAATTTAGCTGTAAACTCAAACATATTAATAAAATGTTTCTCTCTGGGTGAGAAAGAGAGTACTGAACAACAGGCTACTCATAAAATTTTCTCTAGCTCAGATGGATAAGCTATTTAATTGTCCCTATTTGGATTCGCATAAAGAAAAGTTGGATAACTTGAGCAAGAATTTGGAAATCCTTTGGAAGAAGGAAGAGATGTATTGGGCGTTAAGATCTCAAAATAATTGGCTTAAGTTGGGTGATAAGAATATAAAATATGATCATGCTGCTACTAAACTAAAGAGAACTATTAATCGTATCTCTTGTATTAAAAAAGAGAATGGTGATTGGATTTATGAAAAAGAGGAAATTATCCATGAGATAAAGACATATTATAATAATGTATTTCAATCTAATGGAGAAAGATATTATGATCCTATTTTACATAAGATCAAGAAGGTGGTTACTAATCAAATGAATGATTGCTTGATTGCTCAAGTCTCACTTGATGAGATTAAAGATGCAGTTTGGTCTTTGGGCAGTGATAAATCACCTTGACGAGATGGATATGGAGGTTTTTTCTTTAAAAAATTCAGGGAAGAAGTCAAACTTGACCTGCTTGATCTAGTTGAGGATTTCATGAAATTAACTCATCACTGAAAGATATTAATGGAACAATTATATCACTTATTACAAAGTGTTTAAATCTAGATTTGGTTACTTCTTTCAGGACAATTAGTTGTGCTAACTTCATATATAAAGTAATTTCAAAAAATTTATCAAATATACTACAACAATGGATGAGAGATTTGATTTCTGAAACTCAAACAGCTTTTATTTCAGGTAGATCAGTATTTGAAAACATTTTAATAGCTCCGGAAGCTTGTCACTATCTTAATAACAAAAGAACATCTTAGAATTTTGTTTAGCTGTTAAAGCTGACATGAGCAAAGATTATGAAAATATAGAATGAGATTTTCTCCTTGATTTATTGAAACATATGGGTTTTCATAGTAAATGGGTTGAATGGATAGGTAACTGTATCTCCTCAGTCACTTATAAACTCAAAATTAATGGACAATTGTATGATATTGATAATCCTCAAAAAAAGATTAGACAGGGTGATCCATTGTCTCCATATCTCTTTTGCTTGGTAACTCAGGCCCTTTCTTCACTTATTGAATATTATGTTCAAATTGGGCTTCTTAAAGGCATTAAAATTGCTAGAAAATCTCCAATGATTACACATCTTTTATTTGCTGATGATAGTTTTTTTTCTTGAGGCTTCTGAATATAATATTGAGATTTTTATTACAACACTGAATGGGTGTTGTTTTGCTTCAGGATAGAAATGAAGATGGTGTGCTTGAGACTTAGAGTTGAATGCTATCAATTATCCATACTCTGAGTCATTACTTGGCGTATGACATGTCTCACAAACCTCAAAAGTGAGATAGAAAGATTTATATATAATTCAACTAATAACATATGATTCAGAATTTAACCACACAATTAAAGAACAAAGCATAGATGAGCAACAAGTCAACATATACTTGATTTTAAATAAAGTATTGTGGTTTCCTTGACATCCCAAGTAATGTTAAACTTGGGGGTAATAATAATAATAATAATAGCAAATAATTAAGTCTGCAATTTTACCCTTAAATAAAATAAAAAGTCAACAAAAAAACATAGACCCGGCAACTAAGTTATCTAACCTAGGCAACTCAGGAACATTAATAACACTTCCATCAGATGTAACACTTTTAGTTTCAGACATTTCTTCCAAGTCCACGAATTGTCTCATTTGTTTTGCAGCAAGGTGTGCATAATACACAGGTGCCACTACAAACAAACAAACAAACATCATATTTAAATTCCTTTTTCTATCAAAAATAAATAAATAAATAAATATCAATATTAACTTACCAATTGAGATCGCACTAGTACTTCTTTGACCCCTGAAACCAATATACAAAATCAGTAATCAAACAAATTATCAATAAATAAATAAATATTAAATAGACTTAAAACTTACACATATGATAATGAATGGATAAGATTTTGTAGCTCATCAGGTGAAAAACCAATTTCATCAAGCAAAACATGATAATGTGCTGGTTTAGATGTACCCTGTAAAAATAAAAATATATGATTATTTATTAATTAAACAAGAATAAGTAAAAAGTATTATATTATATAAATATAAATAAAAGTATAAAACTCACAATCATCCCAGATTGAGCACACATATAAAAGTCATAGTTTCTTGGATGCACAACCTTGGTATCCACAACAGTGCCTGAAAATAGATACATATTATATATATATATATAGAGAGAGAGAGAGAGAAAAGAGAAAAATAAATAAAAAAATAGACATGAAGTAATTTTTTACCTGGAGGAACATTCTCAGATGCACCATCTTGAAAAAGCCTTGTATGATGATTTTTTTGAGCAACTATTACAGTAAATTTTGGTAAATCAACCTCACCAAAATGCTGATAAGCCTGTAGTAGTAATTAAATAAAAAACTTGAGCATTTTTTTAAATTAAAATACTAAAAAAAACATTTTATTTACCTTTATCATTTGATTTACTTCATCATCGAGAACATTACTAAACTGTCTATCACTCACTCCATCCCTAAATTAAGATAAATTAAACATCATAATTCTTATTCATTTCTATATATATATCTATAGACAGTATTATAATAATAATACCTAAATACGATAATTTGAGCTGGTTTTCTTCCTTTACTCGATTCATAAAAATCCAAAAGTAGCTCCCTGAAATAAATAATATTTTACATTTAAGTGAAATTCAAATATTATTTAATATTATTAATACATACATACCTCATAATACCATCATCTTCACCATTAGGTAAAGGTTTATACAAAGATTCAATCATCTTTACTTTGGACGATTGAGATCGAACAGCAGCTCTATATCTTGAAATCAATGGCCAAGATTGAGATCCCACAACCTGAAATATTTTCACTAATTAGTAAAAACAATTAAAAATAAACGTAAATAAATAAATAAATAATTTACCGATACAATAGATGGAAAATCTGATCTTCCATGTGAAATATCCATTCCTAATATCATTGTTGGAATTTCCTTAACTTTACTCATTAAAGAAGAACTCTCTATAGCTAATAGTGAATTTATTCCTCCAAGCTAAAAATTAAATATATATTTTAATATTTAACTTTACTTACAAATGAAATAATTAAACATTTTATTTATATTACCTTAGAATTGATTTTAAGTAGAACATTACTTAGGTACTGATCAGTAATTTTAACAGGTGAAATACATTGAGTAACAATTCCAAAGTCACTCAAACATATCTTCTTCCAAGGACCTTCAAATCAAAAAGTAACAGTAAGTACACATATATAATAAAGATTTTATTATTATTAATTTATTACCGTATAAATCAGAAGTTTTACGTTCACGTAAAACACATAAAAGAAACTGAGGGCGTTCCTGGAATTTTGACATTATGCGTTCAAACATTTTCTCGACTCGTTCAATGGGACCCGCTTCTTTATATAATGGATCCTCCTCAAATAATCTATACGGTCTTTCAATATCCTAAAAAAAAAAAAGAAAAATTATTAAGTAAAGAAATAAAATAAAATAATTAAAAATAACTTACAATTCCTTTTTTCATTCCACATCGAATAAGCTCCCTTGATATATAACTTGCATCATATTTTGTAGAAAAGTTCACTAATGCCCAATTATGTATCCGAATCGGAGTATGTACTTGCTTCAAAACATAAATAATATATTAAAATATTTTAAACTGTAATTATATTTATACTATTAAAGTAAAAGAATATACCTTATTATAAAAATTCCACCTTCCATTTTCTGGAATAAAATCAACACTTTTTCCTAGTTTTAATTTTGGAGCTTCGAGTACTCGACCTTGAAGTTGACTAAGTTTTTTTTCTATTATTATACCACAATCTTCTAAAATTGGATCTTCATTTTCACCATACTTTGTAACAGCCTAAAATTAAACTCTATTAAAAAACACGAAAAAAAAGAAAAAAATGTAATAAATTAACTTACCTCACTTATTACACGGATTTTATCTTGAGGTTTTTGTCTTGATTTTTCAATTAAAGATGTTTTTTGTATTCCAGATAAAGCTTTTGTGTATCGTTGAAGCGGAACAATTGAACAAAGCTGTTTTTTTTTTTTACAGTAATTAAAGTCTTTTATAAGAGAAGGGTAAAAAAGTAAAAAATTACGCACCTCAATTGGAAGATAATTCGGTTTTGATTTTCCAACGTTAATACATGGCATGTAAGTAGAGTATGCAAGTTTAATTTTACGGTGTGTAGTAAAGTAATTTAATACACTAATCTCCTTAACTTCTCCTTCAATTTCTTTACCATTATTATCTTTCACTTTCATAGTAAACCTTGTCAAAATAAAAAGAATAAACTCAGCAAAAAGAAAAAATGTGTCTAATAAAAACAATCACTTACATTAGCTGACTACATGGCTTCTCACTTAAACCGTAAATTTTACACGTCATGTTTGTGTGACTTGTTTTAATGTGTAAATTTTTTAACATCATTTCTGCCTGTAGAGAATAAATTACTTATTAGTAAAAAAAAACAAAGTATTATTACTTTTAAGTCCTTTACCTTTGCCCAATCGATTTGACGATGCTCTGTAACATTCTGGGTCGCTAATAAAAAGTCAATCACAGGTCCAGGTGTCACGATCGTGGTTGTGGATACATCTGTAAAAACAATATTTATAAATATTTCAACAATTTGGGTCCCTAAAGTTTAAAATAAGTTTAAAATAAGTTAAAACATACCCATATTTAGAGATAAACCAGCATGAGTTGGACAAAAACTTGAATAAAATCCTTGTAAACCAGTTACACCTCCTCCAATTTTTAAAGTATTTCTCGAATCATCTTGAAAAAATGATTGTCTCACTACAAGGCAATTCCTGTATTTAACATTTATAATTTGTTATTATTTTTTTTTTACATCAAAGAATGAAATTATTTTTATAATTTAAAAGTTACCTATTAATAGCTTGTTGTCTCAATACAATATCAAGCACCTTCAATACATCTTGAGAAGTTTCAGTTTCAGTTTCGGGTTCAGATTCAGTTTTAACTTCTTGAATTGCAAGAGGAACAGATTTTAAAGGAATCTCAGAAGCATAAGAAATCTCTACTGTAAAAGTTTTTAACTGTAGTGAACACTTTGATCTTTTTACTGCTTCTATAGAGCTTCCATTTTGTGATAAGCTATCACTACACATATAAAAATTGTTATAAAGATTTCAAAAGTTATATACCTTTGAATTAAAATTTACCTTTTCGCAATTGTGTCTTCAATTTCTACTGTGAATGTAAAATCATTACATGGAAGAGGTCCCAATGTATATAAGATTTTATCTCCATCATAAGCAAATTTCTTTGTAGAAAGTTCCGAAGAGTAAGTTTGATACACTTTATCTATCACTTTTCTTGCAATTCCTTTGCTTTTCACTAAAGTTTTGTCCTCGTAAGTAATTGAGACCTGGAAAAAGTGAAATACATTAACTTACAATCTAACCTATAGATCTCGTAAAAAATTAAAAAAAAATTAAAATCATACATTGTAAAGGCAAAAAATCTGTTCAGGATTTTTGAGTGAAACTTTGAAGTGATTTGATAGTAAACCGATGGGCCGGCCCGTGGATCCAATTCCGGGCCGGGTGATGATGGAACGAGGTGGAAGCTCGATCTGTGTTGGTGGCTCGTCTGGTAAAATGACTAAATCGCCCTCTGAACCGGATCTTTCCATTTCTTCAATTGAATCCGTAGACATGAAGAACTGAGCAATCAAAAGAAGTAATTAGCTTATTTATTAGAATTAAATCCAATTACAAGGATGAGATTGTAGATCAGTCTAGAACACTCTAGTTTAAACATATGATATACATTAACTACGATTTTTTATAGCAAAACAATGAAATTCAACCTAATGAACCCGAGATCAAAAATTGATACTCAATTACAGAATCAAATTAAAGGTTAAATAATTGCGAGAGCCGAAAGGAAACCCAAAAGACAGATGTGAAACAAGGCCATTGTAGCAGAAACTTAAGTGATCAAACAATTAGAGATAAAATTAACTTCTAGTGATAGAAACAAAGACATGCATATACATACATATTACAATATACAGAAATCAGAAGCAGAGCTAGAGTGATGCAATGGGTCAATATAAATGATCTAAATTAATTAGTAAATAAAATAGCAAGAGAAGGTTTTGAATCTTACATTCTAGCGATTTCGGAGGCTAAATTGCTTGTTTACCTTAGGGTTTTTGAGAAACTGTGTGTGTTTGTGTGTGTTGGTGTGTTGAGTGTGTTCGCAAAATGAGAATGGAGGGAAATATAAAGTACTCACTTGTTAGCTCAAAAGAATTTTGATTTATTTTAGTTGACAAAAAAAAGAATTAATTTGTTTTGGGGTAAAATTAGTCAGCTTCGCGAACTTTGGGCCTATTTTGTGCAATTTATGGAGTAATAACCTGTTTTTTATTTTTTTTTATTTCGGTCAAGCATTTGTAACCGTTATTATAGTACAACATGGAATAAAAGGGATTTCGTACCGGCATCAATTTTTTTTTTTTTTTTGGACGCTACCGGCATCCATTGAGATTTGGGATAGTTTGTAGTAATGTTTATTTTTTAAAATAAGATTATTTTATTTAAAATATAAAATTAAAAGGATTTTTTTTTTTTACAAACGTAAAAGCTAAAGCAAGCGGCCGGATTTACCAATCATGAACCTTGTAAAATGGTATGTTAGCTCCAATTGTCGATCATCCATTCTACTCCACTGTCTATCATTCCGTGCGGTGCGGTCTGCCAAACTGTTGAATCTTCTCGGCAGATGCTTGAAGAACATTCTACCATGTTCATCGGTAGATACCTCATTATTCCATCATCTTCACCATTAGCTAAAGTTTTATATAAAGATTCAATCATCTTATTTCGACAATTGAGACCGAATAACTACTCTATACCTTGAATACAACGACCAAGATACATTGTGGGATCTCAATCTTGGCCGTTAATTTCAAGGTATAGAGCAGCTGTTCGATCTCAATCGTCGAAAGTTAAGATGATTGAATCTTTATATAAACCTTTAGCTAAAGGTGAAGATGATGGAATTATGAGTTGTAATTGGTTACAAAACCATAGGTCGCTATTTGTCCCTTTTAAACCATAGGGGGTTTCTTGACCGTTCATCAAACCACGAGGGGTATTTGGTATATTACCCTACAAGTAATTAAACAAATCTCCCATCTACCATTACGATTGAGATACTAACGGGTATAGGCAATCATGACACTAAAGAAAATCTCAATTATGAACAATAACCGACATCAATGACATCCACAATCTACTACAATGTAAACCACCGCAACTTCTCCAATATACCCACCAACAAAGAGAATATGGACCCAAGAAGATATAAGATACATAAGATTATCTATATAATAGTTTACTACATAAATATGCGACTCAAAATACATATAAGATAATAGATCTGACCTGAACGAGCACCGATTCGCACCAAAAACCCTAAATCAATGTTGGTCATGGTTGGATCTGGAGAAAACTAAGTTAAACTCACAAACTTAAACCTTGGATTCGTTGTTAATTTGTGCAACTTGTATTGGTAACGTATAAGTTGTCATGATGTGTTTGAGTCGATTAGTGAAATTGATAAATGAATCGGATGAAAATGGTAAGCATCGTTTGCACTATCTAATTTCAGAGATAGGATTGTTTGTATATAAAATGAAAAGGTATTCTTATGAAGAAAAAAAAGATATACAAGGAGATAAAAAGGTTATTATATTATTACTTTTTATACATTTTTTTCTTTGATTAGACATTTTTCTCAAATTTCATCATCTATATGCTAACTAAATGAAAATATGAAAAAATAATGATAAGTTATAAATTAGGAAAACAAAATAACTGCTCTCCTCTCTTTTCTAATTTTTTTTCAAGTTTTTTATTTTTTTAATTAATTGCTTCGTCTTTGGTACGAAAAATATCGCTTAAAACCTACTTTCTATCGAAGATACTACAAGCCCGTCAAACTTAAAAGATCAAGTTGAAAGAGGCACGACAAGAGCATCTCAGCATAACCTCGAGAGGTCGATGACGTAAGATAAACTACTTATTTTTATCTTGATGACAGTTAACAATGACAGGTGACGGTTGACAGTCTCGACACCCCCTTTAAGTTTGTGGGATATATCTAACTACCTGTGCACATGTGTCAAGATAGGGCATGATAAAGATGTAGTTATATAATAACTACCAACGCATCTCTATAAATAAGAGTAGAAATGTATAAAAAAAAAGACAAATGTAATCTGGGCAAATACACCTCTAACATTTGCAATAAGTATCATTCATTCTTTTGCATTCTATTCATCTTCAATTTTATGCAATTCACATTCAATTTAAATTATTATATTTGCATGGATTACACATCTTACCTTATGTTAATCTGACATGAACATACTTACCCGACAAATCCATTCAATCTAGTTCACATATCTTTATATAATAGAATATGTTTTATCAAATTGGCATAATTTATAGGAAATGAAAGTTTCCTAACCCATTGAGATACCACATACCATCATTCAAATCTAATAAAAAATCCGTACACAAAATAAAAATCACAGTGAAGAAGCTCCATCATCCCTATAATCTGAATCTGGTGAGCATATAAGACAAAAAGATGGTAGAAACAACTATCAAGTGCAAGTAGCGCCCTTCCAAGAAAGGAAAACCTGAGGATCTCACGTCTTCAAGCATCCAAATAAGAAGTCAATTATCCAGAAGTAACCATGTACCACAGGGAACCCCTATGTGGCTAGATCTATCATCACAATAAGAGCTAAGGAATCATGCCAGCGGATAACCCAAAGTATCAAAATTGAAATTCAAGATGGACTAAACAAGCGAAATGCAAGGTACATGTTAACTCATTATCTAACTGTAGTATTAGTAAATCAGCATCGTTGTTATCATAACCCCACCAAGAAGGCTATACGAAAGTATTTAACCTTACATCGCTCACGTTCATATAACTCGACCGGTTAAGTCATGATTTAAAACTTTCTTGCTTAAAAATATTGTTGGATATTCATGTCTAACTTGTCCCCATGTAAAATATTAGTTCAACCCTCAGACTGGTTCTTGAGTCTGGACAAATAACCTAAGGGGTCATCACTGGCAAATTTCAATTCAACCCTTAGACTAGTTATTAAGTATGGTAGAATAGGCAAAGGGTTCACCATTGGAAAATCTTGGTTCAAACCTCAAACTAGTTATCGAATCCGGTTGGATAGGTCAAATGGGTCACCATTGGTTAATCTCGATTCAACCCTTAGCCTCGATTCAACCTCCATGAGAGTTATCGAGTCCAATTTAATGTACCTCAGGAGTCACCTTGGTAAAACCTCAATTCGACATCCCATATAGGTTATCGGGTGTAGTTAGATAAACCTAAGGGGTTACCTGATAAAAGCTTGATTCAACCTCTCAAACAGGATATTGAGTCTAGTTAGATAAATTTAAGGGTTCACCCTGGTAAACCCTCGATTTAACCTCCCATACAGGTTATCGAGTCTATTTGGATAGACCTACGATGTCACATTGGTAAAGCTTCTATTCAACCTCCTAGATAGATTATCGAGTCTGGTTGTATAGAACTAAGAGGTCACCCTGGTAAAACCCTAATTCAACATCCCAGATGATTTATCGAGTCCAATTGGATAAGCCTAATGGGTCACCTTGGCAAAACTTCAGTTCTACCTCCTAGACAGTTTACTTAGTCCAGTTGGATAGACCTAAGGAGTCACCCTGGTGAAACCTTAAATAACCTCCTATAAGAGTTACCTAGTCCAGGTGAGTAGGCCTAAGGGTTCATTCTAAAAGAACCACTAACAAACCTTTATATATAGATTATCAAGTCTATTTCAACTCCAATGGTCACTCTAAAACCCTCGATCCAACCCCTAGTTGAGATCATCGAGTAAACAATGGTTAAATTTTTTGTGATCGTCTCTAAAATTACCTCATTCCTACACATAGTCGAGATCATCGATTAAAAATAATTTTCTTTTTGTGATCGCCTCTAAAAATCTCTATTCAACCCCTAGTCGGGATCATCGAGTAATTAATGGTTAGATATTTGTGTTTGCCTCTAAAAGTACCCCAATCTAACCCTTAGTTGGGATTATCGAGTAAATAATAATTAGATATTTGTGATTGCCTCTGAAAACCTTGATCTAACCCCTAGTAGGGATCATCGGGCATATATTGTTAGATCTTTGTGATCGCCTATGAAAATACCTCGATCCAACCCTTAATCGGGATCATCGAGTAAATAATGGATAAATCTTTTTGATCATAACTAAAAAACCTCGATCCAACCCTTAGTTGGGATCATCGGGTAATTAATGGCTAGATATTTGAGTTCACCTCTAAAAATACCTCAAGTCAACCCCTAGTCGAGATCACCGAATAAATTATAGTCAGATCTTTGTGATTGGCTCTATAAACCTCGATCCACCCCCTAGTTGGAATCATCGAGTAAATCATTGTTAGTTTTTTGTGATCACCTCTATAAATTCCTTGATCTAATCCGTAATCGGGATCATCGAGTAAATAACAGTTCGATCTTTATAATCTCCTCTAAATACCTCAATCCAACCCTTGTTCAAGATCATCGAGTTATAATAGTAAGATTTATACGATGACCTCTAGATATCTTGATCCATCCCCTAGTCAAGATCATTGAGTAAATAATGGTTAAGTCTTCACGATCACCTCCTAAAACATCGATTCGGGGGAATCAAGTAAAACTAAGATAAAACTTATTCGTTTAAAATTATAAAATGCTCTAAAGTCAAAACCTCTTTTGTGGTTCTTGAGACCACAATTCAAGGATAGCATGTAAGGCATTATACTCATCTAATGTTAGTCTCTTAGGGTTTACTCTCTCTCTCTCTCTCTCTCTCTCTCTCTCTCTCTCTCTCTCTCTCTCTCTCTCTCTCTCTCTCTCTCTCTCTCTCTCTCTCTCTCTCTCTCTCTCTCTCTCTCTCTCTCTCTCTCTCTCTCTCTCTCTCTCTCTCTCTCTCTCTCTGTACTAAAGTATTAACAAATTGATCAGTCAAAAGGACTGAATCAAGAGGGTATCAAGCCTCTAAAAGGGTACAACCATCATACTCGGGTTATTAGGCCTGAAGGTGGTCAAAACCACCTCCTCACCAGTTCCCAAGAAGATTCAAGTATCCCTATTTAAGATAAGCGTTGCTTCCATTTCTAACGCGAGAAATCAAAATAACTCTATAAGAGAAAAAATTGATTTATTAGCAATACTTATATATATATCTTACAAAAACCTACATAGGCAACAACACCGTTCCTCAATAAAACAACGAACCTATCCACCAAGCAAAGTTAAGACCTACTTGGCCAAAATGGTAAGCAAAGGCGACCAACCCTGAAATGGAAAAAACACCAAAAAAAATACAAGAGAACTTTATATATGAAATGCCAAGCCTCGGGCTCATACATATTAGAAAAAAAAACATTTAACTCGAACATTAAAAGCAACCTTACGATACACATTATAAGGATAATCTCGAGTCTATTACTCTTGGGAATAGAAAACTATAAATACATCAAACCTATAACATAAAGAGTCGTCATAATGATGTGGGTGATGTTTCTGTTTTTGTGATGGATTAATCCATTCAAGAGACATTATTTTGGGAATTTATTGGGCCTAAGTGTGGGATTTTTCCTTGTTATTTGCGATATTGCATCCTTTACTTCTAGTTTTGGACTTACTATTATTTATAGATCTTTTGTGTCTTAATTATGTGTTAAGTGTGTAGCTTTTAGATACATGCTTGATACAAGGTTTAAATATTAGGAGAAGAGGTCAAGATAAACCCTAAGTCAAAGTGAAAATTGAGCTTAGAGCCACTTTGGGAAGTTGATGCGTTTGTCGAAGAAAGTTTTGCACCTTAGTATTTCAGTCACTACGACTTTTTGGTGAGAGCTTTGGACCCGATTCATTTCGATTTAGAGAGAGTTGAAGTTAGGGTAGTTTGGCAAGTGACGGAAGTTAATTTGGAGTTAAGATTAAGAAGTTATGTCATTTGCTTCCACCGTGGTCCGAACCAGAATTCTTGTTATTAAAACGAGATGGGTCCCTTCTAAACTAAACTAAGCAAGCCCAATGGGGCCCAACGTTTTTATATGATATATAATCCATTTTACAGCCCCTGTATCATTACACAACTATTTAGAATTTAATTTCATTAGTCCATAAAGGGGGAAAGTGCCAAAACTGAAGTAAGAGGAGAAAACAAGGGTTGGTCTATGAACCCGTCGATTCTACCTCAAACATTCGTCGTGTCCCTTCGACTTTAAAAGTAACTTATCTTTATTTTGTCTTTTAAACATGATTATGTCCTTATTTTTCAATTAATTTTCCTTTAATTAATCTTTCTTTTATTATGAACTATACCTTCATTGCTTGAGGATGCTATTGTATGTTGGAATTATTAAATAAAAGATTATTTATTTTATTAAATCTTTCATGCAGAAATGGAAACGACTATTCGTGTACTAATAGCCCCACATTAAAATTTGAGAAAGAAACATTTGGAATTACTAAAATTAAAGAGTTTTATTTCATTAATTTTTTCTTTCTCTTGAGAGAAGTGGGAAAACTTTTTATGTGTAAAAAATTCCCACCTAGAAAATGGAGAAAAAAATAAAAGACAAATCGACCAATAATTGATGGCTCATTGACTCCGAATTAATTATGGATATTCCATCATTAATAGCTCTTAATTCAGATGTTACGGTGGTTACAAAAGCTTGGTAAAAAATGCAACATTAATGAGTCTTTATTATTGACCATTAATGTGCATTAATGATCGTTTATGTGACGGTTTTTTGGTTTGTTTTTTCTTTTATAAATAGTGACTTTGTCACTTGCATTTTCTAGAGAAGAGGAAAAAATAATTCTAGAGAGAACGAAAACAACTATTCTAGAGAATATAGAAAAAATAATTCTAGAGAAAATGAAGAAAATTATTCCATAGAGAATATAAAATAGAATGTAGATGAAAACTAAGAACCGAAAAAGACTACTCTACTACTCTCTCAATTTTTTTTGGGTTATATGGGTGATTTGGGCTAACTTGCGCACACCCAACTAATCCCACAAAATACATGTCTCCCCATATATATTCTCATGGTAAATCAGAACTATGTTATCCATGTTCAGGGAGGAGTTCGAGTCTTGTCTCTCTCACTTTACACCCGTTAGGGAGGGGATTCGAATCATGGACCTCCCATTTAAGTGCTGAAGAAATAGCAAGGCTCTGTCCAGTTGAGCTAACCCAACTGGTTCTCTCTCAAATTTTTGATATAATATAGAGTAGAAATTGTTTGAGTTAACCGACACGACCAAAATATCTTTTTAACGCAAGTTATATATCGTGTAATCTTTTTTGTATTCCGTGTAAGTTTTTGTCTTTTTCATGTTTTTGTAATAAGTGTAGTGTTACTTCAATTGAAAAGAATTTTTGTTTATTTTTGGAATTCCATTTTACCAGTTTTGCAAACCAATGATTGTTATTTTTCCAACAATTTAAAAAGATATTACTTTTATATCACTAGTTGTTTTTAGAAATGGTTTTCCTATCTCGGCGGTTGCTTCATTATTGAACGCAAAGGCCTTTCCCAACGTGACTATGTTAGAGCCTTTCAATGGTTCCAACTAGAAACGTTGGGCACAAAATCCACTGATATGCCTTGAAAAACATGAACTAGACCTTGTCGTTCTCGAGGTACTCCCTGCCATTGAGGCTAATAGGGAATTACAAAAGAGCTACATGTTAGGTTTCTGTTTCTCGGATTTGGGTTCAAGAAATTGTATCCAGTGGTTAAGGGATGGATCTTGGATAATGTGACATACCCCACCTTTTATTTGTATGTCGTTGAGAAGTCAACAAAGACTGTCTATGAAACGGTTCAAAATAGGCATGGGGGTGATGATTCTGATGAGAAGAAAATATGTCACCGGGAAATGACCCAACAAGATCTAATTAGTCCCGTACAAGTCAAAAAGTGAATCGACTCAAGGATAAGTCCTTAAGTTTCCTCGTTTATATAAGTTTAAGGATTACTTTGACCCCTAATATTAACACTACTTAACTCATATTGCACTAAATATCATTCAAAAACATGAATATATATCAGTTGGATATTAAATCTATGTGTGAATGAAGATCCATGTGAAGAAATCTATATGGTGCAACATGATGGTTGGTGGTTTTGGATTAAGGGGATAAAGTATGAAAACTAAGGAAATTGTTTTGTATTTTTAAACAAGCACCTTGCTAATGAAATAGTACCTTAATAAAAGATGGATCGGGTTATGTTACGCTTTTGTTAATAGGTGTATGACATGATCATTTTTCAGTATTATCTTTCATGGGACTTACTGATTTTAATCTTCTATTTGTGAATAAAAGAGATTGGGTAAGCGGATCCTAAGGATAAAATTCATTTGATTAAATAATAGAATTTACCTTAGTTAGTCTCACTTTGTTGGAAAGGTTTGACTCTGTTGATATAATGTCTAGTAAAATTCCTTATAAGACTAGCATTCATGAATAAGAGAACTGTAGGGGGTGTGTAACCCTTTAATGAATATGAAATAATTAAAAGGATTATGATGTTCTTAATGAACTATAATCAACTTGGTATTGCCCATATTGTAAAGAGACTCAAGTGGTGACCATTGGGTTATTCTTTGTCATTTAATAAAGTACGAGAGAGGTATTATTGATTTAGATCTGCATTTTAAAATGACTCTTGTAGTTCTTGAAGGATTTTTTGTTACGCAAACTGGGTCCCATATAAATAATGAAATAAACGGTTGATTTATTTACTAAAAAAACTTATCCAGGAGAGTAATCCTTAAGACGTTGAGTAATAGGACTAGAACCCATTAATGGGGTACCTATGACTAATAAGTCTATATGATGCACTAACTTCCTATCCATATAGTGTAAATTGTGCATACATGAGAAAATTAAAACTTAATGAATTCATAGGCATGTGTGGTTGCCCTATTGTGACGGAATTGATGAATTCACCGTTGAGGTTGTTTGTATATTGCTCATACTTAGTGAATTAATAGCCATGTGTGGTAGTCATATTGAGATATACTTGATGAATTCACCGTTGAGGTAGTTGTATATAATTCATACTTAATGATATTATATCCATGTGTGGTGGTCCTACTGAGATGGACTTGATGACTTCACCGTTGAGGTGGTTGTATATTGATCATAATATGACTTCAAGGAGACGTACTTGATGTTCTCAAGGGATTAATTTTTAGACTCACCACAAATTCATAGCCCATAAGGGCGGTCCTAAAAAGAAAGGACTTGATGAATTCGCGAGACACATAATGAGGGTGAGCTTTATTGCTCTTAATGATCTTGAAATCCGAGAGGGGTTGGCTAATGAGGCTAGACACTCTTGGAGATCACCTATATGTAAGGAAAGGGTGATGTTTGAGCAATCTGTAACTATCAGTCGGGTAAAGTATGTGTTGTGAGGGCCTCGATCGAAAACCGTCAAGTTCAAGAGTACGTTCACTTGACAGGGATTTGGTGGTTGCCTCACTTCACTAAGTGTCAATTCAAATCAAAATGTATTTCCACTTAAGTACAATTCACCCAAATGCTGGCATTTATGGAAACCAGTTCACATTCTCTCCCAAAGAACCTTAGTGGGGGATTGCTGGAAGTATTAAATAAAGATGATTTATTTTATTAATTCTTTCATACTCTTGGGAGAAATGGAAAAGACTATTCCTGTACTAATAACCCCACATTAAAATTTGAGAAAAAATGGTTGGAATTACTAAAATTAAAGAGTTTTATTTTATTAATTCTTTCTCTTGAGAGGAGTGGGAAAACTTTTTATGTGTTAAAAAGTTCCACCTAGAAAATAGAGAAGAGAATTAAAGACAAACCAACCAATAATTGATGGCTCATTGACTCAGAATTAATTCTGGATATTCCATCATCTAGAGCTCTTAATTCGGATGTTACGGTAGTTACAAATGCTTGGTTAAGAAAAACGTCAACATTAATGAGTCTTTATCACTGACCATTAATCTGCATTAATGATCATTTATGTGACGGATTTTTGATTTGTTTCTTCTTTTATAAATATTAACTTTGTCACTTGCATTTTCTAGAGAAAAGGAAAAATAATTCCAGAGAGAATGGAAAAAACTATTCTAAAGAGAATAGAAAAAACAGTTCTAGTGAGAATGAAAAAATTATTTCACAGGGAATATAAAATAGAATGTAGACGAAAACTAAGAACCGGAAAATACTACCTTACTACTCTCTCAAATTTCTGATATAATATAGAGTAGAAATTGTTAGAGTTAACCAGCGCGACTGGAATATCTTTTTAACGCAAGTTATATATAGTGTAATCTTTTCTGTATTCCGTGTAATTTTTTGTCGTTTTCAATTTATTGTAATAAGTATAGTGTTACTTTAATTGAAAAGTATTTTTTTTATTTTTGGAATTCAATTTCACTAGTTTTGCGAACCAGTGATTGTTATTTTTTCCAACATTGTAAGACTTTGTGTTTAGCTTTTTAATTTAGTTATTGCATTTGGAATATATAATTATATGTAATTGCGTTGGGTTGTATATATATATATTTCATTGTCTTCTGTGTTTGCTTTAAATACTACATGTACTCTGGACAAGTAGTGGGTAGCTGTTGTAATCTAAGCTAACACCCGGATAGGGGGGGGGGGTTAATTACAAACCTAGCACATAAGTGCCTAGTGCGAGCATTAAACTGGATGGTCTTGTCCGCTAGGTAGTCATTGAGTGTTGGGAACTTAATTCATCTGAAAACTATTGGGCGTGTAGGGTAGAGCTCTAAGTCTACCCGGATGGTAGTTAGATTTCTATTTAATCTCGGCTAGTGTGAACACAACCACTCAACCTTATCAATAAAAAAATTAATTAGCGGCATAAACAATTACTAGTTGTCTCTCAAGCAACCATCTTTTATTAGTCCATCCTTTATTTTATTTACTTATTTGTTTATTTTTATTCTTAGTTAATTATTATTATATTAATTAAGTCATTAGTTGTTAATTATATTTGAAAACCAAATAAACATTCTCCTATTTGCATTCCTTAATATTTTGTTATTTATATTACAAATTCCACGTGTTTACATTAGTTTAAAACATCATTAGTCTCACAGATAATCCCTGTGGAAAATGATAACCCTACTTATAACTTTTACTTTTCTTCGATCCGTACACTACGGAGTTGTCACCCCATCTTTATTATTGCTTTTATTTTATCATACACTAGGGGACAACAAGCAAAATGGAACCGCTGCCGGGGATTATTGTGTAGATTTTTGTGTTTTTACTTTAGTGTAAAAGTGTCTAGTTTATTTTCTGCTTTACGACGTTTTTATCTTTTTGTTTCTTCTCAGATATACAGGTTTTGGTGTATGCACATGGATCTCTAGAAGCTATTTCGAGACCAAAGAAATAGAGAAGTAGAAATGAAAGCACAAGTGTTAATAACTAATCTTAACCCACCGCCTGGTTTTGAAGTCAATGAGAATCCAGTGAACCAACCTCAAGGAGCTAATCAACTTGAGGGGGTTCAAAATAATATTTCGCAAGAAGAAAACTTATATGGATCCAATCCACCAAATAGAGCTAATCATCAAATGCAAGGCATCCTTGAGCCGGGAGTGCCTTTCCATGTTCGACCTTTGGGGATTCTCTCTCTAGCTATTCAAGCTGCACGTTTTAAGCCCGATATGGGTATGTTTAATCAATTCCTTATGGAAATTACTATGGAGTCTCTCACCAAGATCTGATACGTGATATCTAGAAGTTCATGCAGATATGTTATGCTTACATTACTCTAGGCGTGACAAGGGAGAAAATGTATTACATTATGTTCCAATTTTTCTTGACCGGAGGAGAGAGTAAGTGTCTCGATAGACAACCATCCGAGACGATCCCTGGTTTGGATTCACTTCAAGCACAATTTTTCGATAGATTCTATCCACAGAGTATGAGGATGAAAGACCAAGTTGAACTTTCCAATTTAATGAAAGACGGTGATGAGACTTTAGGGGAGACATGGACTAGATTTCAGCAGCAGTTGACAAAGTGCCCTCTTAAGGGGTACACTCCTCTAATGCAACACTCAATGTTATATAAAGGGCTTGATAGATTTTCAAGGGTACGAGTTGATAATCCTGGTGGTAGTGGTTTTGTTTCAACAGATCCTACTCAGGTCGCGCAAGCAATGCAAATATCATTGATACTGAAAGAAGTTGGCCAGTTCTACGAGCAAATAGAGGTATTCTACATTGGGATAATGGTATTGTTATAGAGGCATAGTTCTCAACCTTGGAGAATCAAATGAAGCAATTGGATATGGTCGTGAAGGAAGGATTCCAAAATAAGCAGAAAGAAGTGAAAGTTTTTCAAGAATCCGTTGGGTGTTCCAATTGTGGTGCTAATGATCATGCTCTAGAGGAGTGTCAAGGTAACCTAGAATTTGTTGCGTTTATATTTAATCGAGGTAACCACTATGTAGGTGGTCATGGCTATATGCAACCTAATCGCAACCATTCCAGATTCAACTGGTCAAATCCTAATGAGGCGGCAAATCAAGAACATTATCAACAATGCCTCCAAGGACAATTTTTTGCAAATACCTCATAAACAATTACGATGAGGCTAAAGTCCTTTTCAAAATGCCTATTTTGAGAGTCTCGTGCAAAAAAAAAAGCTTCCTGATTATCCACAAGAAGGTACCTTAGATGCCATTGTACAAAATTTAAGCTCATTCATGACAATGACTCAAGATAATTTGAATTCCAATCAAGAGACGTGGAATTCCAACAATGAGAAAATGAATGAATACTCCACGACACTGAAAATGCTTAAAAACTAGGTATCCTAGATTGCAAACCATCTTAACATGAGACTACAGGGTCAACTTTTGAGCAATACTGAGATCCCACAGAAGAATGAGGAGTGTAACGCAATTGCGTTGAGAATTGGGAAGTAATTTTCCCCACTTTTACAAAGATGAAAGAGAGAGAGAGAGTCAACCTCTAAGCCTAAAGAAGTAGAAGAAGTTATAGAAGAGGTTGAAGAAGAAGTGAATGAGTCAGTGATCGTGAAGGATAATGTTGAGAAGATACCGTTGGCTCAGGAAAAGAAGAAAGAAATTGTTAGTGATAATCATCCTCCCCTACCTTTTACTTCACATGTCTAAGATAAGGACAATGATAAAGAATACAATAAGTTCATAGACATGGTGAAGAAGTTGCACATCAATTTTCTGTATGCGGAAGTCATTCAAAGGATAATATTTTCTTATTTCTGGTCTTGATTTGATGATTTATTATTTTTAGAGCATATTTGGTTTAATTGTTTGTAAATTTTGAAGTTTTAAAGATATAATAAAATTTAATTAGATGTCAAATCAATTCCAAGAGATAAAGGAAAGAAGATAATGATGAAAATTGGAGATAAAGGAAGGAGAAGATAAAATTGGAAAAGAAAAGTTGTCAAATAAACTTGAATTTCAGCGGCCATGTCCACTAAAGTGATAATAACTCAAGATTGGATGGGAATTTGGAAAAATGGTCAGAAGAAAAAGTATAGAGATTTTCGGGACGATCAGTTTCGATATAAAGAACGTGTTAATCGGAGCAATACTGAAAAAGTTACGGCCAAAACAAGACAACAACAATTTATTACCTTTTTTATATTTTAGGGCTACATATTTGATTTGGAAAAGAGTCCTATTACTTGCGCTCTACTCAAAGAATCTGAATTAGGGCTTCCTAGACTCCTATAAATACACCCTTTAATTATTGTAAACATGTCCTTGCCCATCCTTAAGTTTATTCACCCTTATAGATCAATCCTTAGAGCAAGTTGACAGTATGTATCTTTCTTTTAGTTTATTCCTTTCCAGTATGAACTAATTTTCCCATAACTTGGGGTTTGCATATGTATAATATATGAATTCTATCCTCTTCTATCTATGTTTCTTTGGAAGAACTATTTTAAATTGATTCTAGCTGCTTAACCATATATTTGTTTTATGTGCTTTGATTTATTGTCTGTCTTAAACCTGATCAATAGGGTTGTGCTAATAGTAGTTAGATGGTCACACGGAAGGGGTGTCTAATTATTGAAACACCACATAAATGTCTAGTGTGCGGTAGTGATCCGAAAGGGCTTGCCTAACTAGATAGTCATTAGGGTTTGATTTAATCACCGACCATTATTTGCAGGCCAGTCTCATCTAAGAACCTAGTAGCGTAGGAGCACCTTAGTTAATTGTCCCCAGGTAATTGTGAGGTCGCCACCTTAGTCCACCCGGAAGGGGGTAGAGGGGAATTTAGAATCCTAGCTACTTATCTAAGAGCTATAATCACCACTGATTTCACAAAGTATTCAAGTGTTTAACACTTGTTCGTTTGAATATTATTTAGTCTTTTGTATGATTAAAGGTTACTCAATTGAAACTTGATTGAAATCACCACTGATTTCACCCAGGTTTCAAGTGGTTAACCTTTATTCATACAAAGTTATAATGGAAATGAAAACGAAGTGCAAGAAAGATATGTAAATACCTGTAAAATGTAAATGGAGTAACAAATCAAGCTTTAAACAATCAAATCCAGAACAGGTCCATTAACAACAATTGCGAGATCATGCAAGTAAATCAAGGGAACATTCTATTAGCCAATATTTAAACCTCAAATAAAAACTAAGTGCACAACATTATTTTGTAAACAAGAAAGCTTAGTAATTACCTTTAAGTTGAGTAACAAAGCAAACACAGGTCCAATACCAACAACAAGGCAACAATAGCGGGACCATGAAAATAAACAAGGTAAACAATCTATTAGCCAATATCAATTATCAAATGAAATTATAATTAATCACAAATACCATAAATAATAGTAAAAAAACACTTAGTATCCCAAATCAGTTTCGATTTACAAATTGAAAAAACAGAAAATCCTTTAATAAACCAATTATTTGTTTCTAAACCATAACATTTACACAAGTAATCGATTAAAAATCAGTCGGAATTACAGAAAATCAAAACACACACCTTAGGGTTTCGAAAGGGTCTTTTAATGGATAATAAGCCACCGTCGTGCCATATATAGGCTTCGTCATCCTCCAACCCACGGACTAAAGCTCTAACCATGGTTAGATGATTAAACCCAAAACCCAAAGGACGAGCTTTATCAGAGCAATAAATTCGACCCATAAAAATAGGTGAGAAGAGATTGATGTGGTGTACAATATCGCTAAAAAATGCCGGCAAGATTAGACGGGGTTGGAGGATTGACAGGGCTAGAGGCTTAGGGTTTTCGGGAGCCATGGAGAGAGACAGAGAGAAGAAGAGAGAGCGACATGAGTGAGGTGAGAGAGAGGTCAAAATGACTTTTCGTGTAATGAAAGGTCAAAACAAAACGAACGGGAGAGTGGCGTATCTCATACGCTCAACTCGTTTGAGTTTTTAATTAATATAAATCGATATATAAAAAAAATTAGTGGGTGGGTCGGGTTCGGTTACCCGCGGGTTTGGCAAAGCCAAACCCAACAATCGGCCCAATACCCAAATAAATTTGTTTTTTGACCCAAGGGGTTCGGGTAGCATTAGGGTTCGGTTTTTTTGGGCCCGGTTTGGGTCGGTTTAGGCGGGTGGGCGGGTTTGGGTTCCGGTACCCCTAGTGTGTAGGAAAGTAATTTAATACACTAATCTCCGTAACTTCTTCTTCAATATCTTTACCATTACTATCTTTCACTTTAATAGTAAACCTTGTGAAAAGAAAAATAGCATAAACTCAAGTTAAAACTCAGTAAAAAGAAAAAATGTGTCTAGTAAAAACAATCACTTACATTAGCTGATTACAAGGCTTGTCACTTAAACCGTAAATTTTACACGTCATATTTGTGTGGCTTGTTTTAATGTGTAAATTTTTTAACATCATTTTTTCCTGTAGAGAATAAATTACTAATTGAGACCTGGAGCAAGTGAAGTATGTTAGCTTAATCTAAACTAAAAAATTAAAATTGGTAGAGAAATAATCATACGTTGTAAAGACAAAAAGTCTGTTTAGGATTTTTGAGTGAAACTTTGAAGTGATTTGATAGTAAACTGATAGGCCGGCCCGTGGATCCAATTCCGGGTCGGGTAATGATGGAACGAGGTGGAAGCTCGATTTGTTCTGGTGGTTCATATGGTAAAATGACTAAACCGATCTCTGAATCAGATTTTTACATTCCATATATATATCTCTAAGGGGGTATAAAGAAGGGTCGGGATCGATTCTTAACCAAAAATATGTCACGAGCAATGGTGGAGATCGATCTGTTATTTAAACAATTAAAAACTTCCTAATTTACCCTTGGTATATATATTAACTATCAAAAAAGAAAATGTTAAAAATACACAACTCACCTTTACCCCAACTCACCTTCCAGCTGTTGGGTCTGACCACTCACCCCTCATCCTTCATAGAGATAAACATAATAATGCTAATAAGAAAAGATTTTATTTTCAATCTTTTTGGACCACTGAGGTGGACTGTTTCAATATTATTAATAAAGTCTGGCTTGATAATGTCAACCTTAGGGGCATACCTATTAAAATTATGAATCACAAACTCAATATTACTAAAAGAAAATTAACCATTTGGAATAGAGCAAAATTCAATAACAATAGGAAAGTTATTGATAATCTGATGGGGAGGTTAAAAATCCTCTCTAATACTGTTACTAATGAGGGGGACTGGAATAAATATAATTTCATTCTAAAAAGTATAGAACAAGCATGGGATAGAGAGGAACAATATTGGAAAGATAAATCAAGGGTTCTATGGCTTAGAAAAGGGGATAAAAAAACCTCTTATTTTCATGCTAGTACTAAAAGTAGAAGGAAAAGGAACACTATTAAATTAATAAAAGACTCAACTGGTTCTTGGGTTGAGAAAGATGAAAATATAGCTACTGTTTTTACTAAATACTTTAACTCTATATTTACTTCAGTGGGATTGAGAAATTTTGATAATGTGCTTCAACTTGTTGAGCCTTGTGTTAATGATAATATGAATAACTCTCTTATTTGTCCTATAACCCATGATGAAGCTAGGTCAGCTATTTGGGAGCTAGGTCTGAATAAATCTCCAGGCCCTGATGGGTTTACTGGTTCTTTCTTTAAAACTTACTGGAATATTATTAAATTGGATGTGATGAGGATTATTAATGATTTTTGGAATAATAAGGCTAGTTTGGAGAATATTAATCAGACTTTCATAGCTCGCATACCCAAAAATGACCAACCTTCTGAGGTACATCATTTCAGGCCCATTAGCTGCACCAATTTTATTTATAAGATTATTTCTAAGATCCTGGTGAATAGACTAAAGCCAATTATGCCCTTTTTAGTGGATGAGAACCAATCAGGTTTTATTCCTGGAAGGAAAATACAAGAAAATATCATGATCTCTCATGAGATTTAAAAAGGAAGAAGGATACTAAAAAATATTACCTTGCTATTAAAGCAGATGTCAAAAAAGCTTATGAATTTATAGAGTGGGATTTTCTTGAACAACTTCTTACTAAAATGGGATTTCACACAAAATGGATTAATAACATAATGGAATGTGTTACCTCAGTAACATACTCTATTCTTATTAATGGTAAGGACTACCCCCTTAATAAACCCACTAAGGTATCCCCTTTTCTATCCTGCCTAGTCTCACAAACTCTTAATATTATTGTGAAGGATAATATTAATAAGAATATGTTTGATAGTTTCAAAATTGGAAGGAATTGTCCCACCATTTCTCATCTGCTTTTTGCAGATGATAGTTTTTTCTTTCTAAAAGCAGAGTTTAAGGATGTTCTTACTTTTAATAATATGATGATGGAATATGCAAATGCTACTGGTCTTACCCTTAATAAGAGTAAATGTGGGGTTTTATTCAGCTCTAATACCCCTGCCCATATCAGGTACTTCATGACTAATAAACTGGACATGGAGGAAAAAGATTCTTTAGGATCTTATCTTGGTCTTCCTACAGATTGGAATAGAAACAAGTCCAGAGATTTAGACTGGATTATTGAAAGAATTGTTAATAAAGTGGAGAACTGGAAAACTCTATTTTTATCAGATAGTGGGAAAGAAATTTTGATAAAATCTGTGCTTCAAAGTCTCCCTAATTACCTTATGTCAACCTTTTTACTTCCTAAAAATATTTGTAATACCATCCATAATACAATTGCGAGGTTTTGGTGGGGAAAAAATAATAAAAAGAGCATCAATTTTAAAAAATGGGAGTCCCTTTGCATTTCTAAATTCCATGGTGGATTGGGATTTAGGGATATTAACATTATGAATTTTGCTTTGCTTGGTAAACAAGCATGGTATATCCTTCATAATGAAAACTCTCTTATTGCGAGGCTTCTTAAAGGTAAATACTACTTTAATACTACTTTTTTAAACGCCAAGATTGGCTATGCTCCTTCTCTCGGGTGGAGAAGCATTTTGGAAGGGAGAAAAGTCTTTGAGAATAATATCTCTTGTAAGATTGGTAATGGTGAAAAAATATTTATCCAAACTGATACATGGATTTCTAACTCTTATAAATGTATTAAACCTACTGATAATAATCTCATCTTGGTTAGTGAACTGATAAATAAATCTGATCTTACTTGGAATAAACCTCTTATTGACTCTAATTATCAGTCTACTGTTAGTGAAATTATTTGTAAAATGCCCCTCCCTACTGTTGCTTGTTCTGATTTTTTTATTTGGGACAGCTCTAAGGATGGGAATTATAGTGTTAAAGAGGCTTATCATTTACTGAAAAGTCAAAAAGATGATTGTTTGGTTCTTAGCTCACCGAATAAACCTTCTTCTAGTTATAACTTAGACCCATCTTTATGGAAAATAATTTGGGCCATGAATACTATTCCTAAAGTCCAAAACTTTATGTGGAAATGTTTTAAAAATATTCTTCCTACGGGGGAGATCTTATATAATAAACATTGTGTTAAATCTAAAATCTGCAAAATCTGTAACTTAGAAGATGAGACTTTAGAACATCTTCTTTTTGCGTGTCCTTGGGCTCGCGCTACTTGGTTTGCTTCTCCTCTTTCTCTTCATACTCGTAATAACAATACGAATAATATTGGAGAATGGTTCATTAAAATCACTGATTCATCAGTGACTAAAGATGGTAATTATAAAGGGATAGCTGAAATGATTAGTTATTTATGTTGGAATATATAGAAAGGCAGAAACAACTGTGTGTTTAAGGGTGTTTTGCCTGACCCTATCTTTACTAGTCACATAGCTATGAAAGGTTACTTGGAAGCTAAAAATAATAAATTTCATCCTGATGATGCTAACTTGTGTTTTATTAAGCTGAAGGATGAAGGTAATGATAACAATAATGATAATTATGCTGCTAAGCCGAATTTGGATAAGAATATGTGCTCTAGTAAATCAAGGAATAAAAGGAAAAAAGTTAAATGGAAACCTCTTGTCCTAAATTGTTTTAAAATAAATACTGATGCTTCTTACTCATCTAGTGGTTCTGCTATTGGTTATGTTATCAGGGACCATTTTGGCAATTTCATAGGTGGGGAATCTAAGAAGATAATGGCCTTTAATGTAGCAGAAGCAGAAGCACAAGGAGTTCTAATGGGGTGCGAAGCTGCTAGGAGTTATCCTCGAAGCTCTGTTACCATTGAAAATGATAATGCGACTATATTGAAGCCCTTAATTTCTGGAATTTCTTTTACTAAATTTGATTGTTGTAATATTTATAAGTCTATTTTTGGATGTGCGGAAACGTGTAACCCTTCTTTCTCCCTTGTACCTCGTTTAGGGAATGTTGTGGCTGACTGGGTTGCTAAACAAACCCTTAGTGGTCTTTTGTTTGGTGACTGGGGTTTGCACCCTCCTGCCCAGTTAGTTAAGCTTTTGTGCCTTGACTTGCCCTCTCGTGGAGTCGGGTGAACTATTTGTAATTCTTGTGGCTTTATTATCTATCTATATATAAATGTTTGACAAAAAAAAAACATACATAAACTCTCCCTCACAGCCTATCTCCTTCTTCGACAAAAAAAAAACTCGCTCCTTCAACAACGCAGCCGTTCATGGCGTGTTTTCTCTCACCACCACTCACTGCCGCCGCACCGCCTCACTGTCCCCAGTTGTAGCATCACCATCAGCATCATCAAGCTACTCAATCGATCAAATGGTCAAAGTCTACTCAATCGCCGCCGCCGACACCACTTACCTAGGCGATTCTCCATCAACATGATCGGTTGTTCTTCACCATCAACATCGGTGTTCTACCTCGCCGTACCTCGACACCACTTCACCACAATTTCTTCGAACAGAGCATCAATTTCGGACCGATCCGATTAGGTTAGCAGCCATTCTGGTTCCTGAAGATTGGAAGTATGTAAAAGATAAGAAGTTCTCGATTGTTTCTGGTAATTAATTAGTATCTCTTCTCACTGAAGCCGAAGCTTTCAACGCTCACCGAGGATTTTAAATTTATGCTCAGCAAGTGTTTGATAACTTTCTCAATTAAAGGTACATTTGACAACTTGATTGAATTTCTTCCTATTTTGGATAACTGTCTCAATTGATACTTATATGATGATCATTTTGTTCAATTGATACTCATATGATGATAACTGTCTCAACTGAAGGTACATTTGACATCTGAAGGATTGATCTGTTGCTCAATATCATCTGATTTATGATTGTGATGATTCTAATATTTTAGGTAAGTTGTGATTCTTTTTTACTTTTTACAGTTTGATCAATTCTACATATAGATATATAAATGTATATAAACTTGAAATACACTTTAATTACTTTAAAAAACTTGAAGACAAAGTATATATTTCACGTAATTTTTGTTCATACTTATTATAGTCTGTTGCAATTTCAAAACACACGAGTATCTTTAGCTAATTCTCATAACTTAAAAGATCCATGGGTCAACTAATCCTATATATTTGGTGATATTTGATAGCTCATTAAGATACCTAAAAATTTGATTAGTTGTCGATTTTTGTGTTGTTTAGTTTTTTGAATTCAATAGGGACTGATTAGTAAATTTTGTGTGTTATACATGAGTAAACCTTCTCAAGAATCGACTCTACTCAAATGAAAGATCAGTTCCATCGAAAGTACACACCACTTCCTTATATATCTCAGTTTTTATGGTTTGAATCTGCTATACAACTTTGAAAATTGATTCTTTCTTTCAAAAGTACTGCAAGATCATGTAGTATGTTATATATGGAAAAATTTAAGAAAAAGATGACAAAAACTCTCCAGCTAATTTGTAAGTTAAATACAATACCTTAAAATCATCATAGTAGCAGAGCTTCATCAGTATAGTACACTGAAAAAAATCAAGTAACTAAAGTTTAGGATCATGAGATTACTTTAAGAATTGCATAGTAAAGGAGAATATGAGTGAAGAGATGAGAGGAAATCACCTCATATTCATGATCGATGGATGCTTCTGCTTGAAAAAATGCTTCTCAAAGTACATTAGAAACAATTTTTTGGAAATATAGGGGCCTGTTGTGCAATTCTTTGCATAATATAGAGACCTATAGTGCAATTTATGAGTTGAGATTCTAATAGCGTGTTATTGTTTTTTTTTTGTTTAATAGATGTCAAATAGTGGATCTTCATTGATGATGTAATTGTTTATATTTTGAGTTGGTTGAAAATAAAAAGTGCACTAAGATGCAAGTCATGGAAAATGTTTACTTGGCAAAAGTTTTTCATTGAGAAGCATCAAAAGGCTGAATAAATGCTCCTAAATTATTTACGAATATGGAGGGCATGTATTTATATGTTGATCAAATGGTAAAAAATATGGGTAAAGATTAAAAACTGGATAAAAAATGATGTTACAGATGAATGATCATTTAACAGTAAGGTTTTTATTATCCACACTCTTACTACATTGTTTCCTAATATAAGAAAGAAGCAATGTCCTTTTCCACTTCATTCTTGGAATCTTAATGAACACTGATGTAACATTTATTAGTTGTCCAAGTCGAGATGAAACTTCTCTCTATGTTGAAACACCCTCTTGCAATACAACATAAGAGTATTCTTATGTTTTGAAATGAGACAACTTGATAGCTTGGTACTCATCAAGGTTTACCATAAATGGTAACAGATCTTATTCAAGCATTATTGATGTGCTGGCCAATGGATTATCACTTAACTGGAATAGTTTCTACTGTAAAGAAGCTTATTTTGTTTCCTCGACGAGAATAACATTGTTGTATGCATACCAGCCTACTACAATCTCATTCAATATATAACTTGCTACCATGAAGAGAAAAGATAAGCAATTCTGACTTTGATTTTCTTTGGACATTGCAGGTTTATTTTCATTTTGCCTAATTTTTACTTTTAGATTCATCAAACACTGAAAATTTCTCTTACTTTTCTTTCCATTTGATGACTTCCAACAGTGTCTCTCTTAATTTTAGATATCACACTTTTCAAGTGAAAGTTGAAAGGCGACAGGTGAAATTAGAATATATCGTATGAAGTTCGTATTACCTTAACTACAATAGAATGATATCTTGATTTGGAAATGTTGTATAGTCGACAATTGTGTATATTTGGTTATATTGTATAAGACAGGGACTAATGTTGCAATTCATCACACTACACCATTAAACATCATCAAGAACATCAAAACATTACCACCTCCAGTTTCTGTAAAAGGAGTGAGAAGTTTCTTGGGTCACGCAGGATTTTATCGAAGATTTATTAAAGATTTCTCCAAGATCGCCAAACCGCTTTGTTCTTTACTTGAAAAGGATACTCCTTTTAATTGTACTGACGAATGTCTTCAAGCGTTCTTGACGATTAAGGAGAAACTGATCTCCACACCTATTGTTATACCTCCAGATTGGAAAGCTTCGTTTGAACTTATGTGCGATGCTAGTGATCACGCTATGGGTGTTGTGTTGGGGCAGAGGAAAGACAAGATCTTCCACACGATTTATTATGCAAGTAAGACTTTCAACGCTGCCCAGATGAATTATACAGTAACGGAGAAACAGATGTTGGCCGTGGTTTATGCTTTTGATAAATTTCGTTCCTATCTGATTGGGAAGAAAACTGTTGTGTACACGGACCATTCAGCTATCAGGTGCCTTATGGAGAAAAAGGACGCTAAGCCGTGTCTTATTAGATGGGTACTGTTGCTGCAAGAATTCGACATAGACATTCGAGACCGGAAGGGATGCGAGAATCAAGTTGCTGATCATTTATCAAGGCTCGAAGGATCTGATGCGAACAAAGAACCATTGTTGGTTAAAGAGGTATTCCCTGATGAAAAACTTTTTCCTATTAAAAATGCGTTTGTGCCATGGTATGCAGATCTAGTCAACCTCATCGTGAGTGGAGTATTCCCCAAGGATATCCATCCACAACAAAGACAAAGATTATCTCACCAGGCCAAACAGTACTATTGGGATGAACCATACCTCTGGAAAATCTGTAGTGACCAGGTAGTTAGAAGATGTGTCCATGAAGGCGAAGTTGACAAGATCATAGCAAGTTGTCATAGTTCACCATATGGAGGTCACTTTAAAGGCGATAGAACTGTAGCTAAAATTATTCAATCCGGGTTCTATTGGCCTACCCTACACAAAGATTGTCATCGTTTTGTCCAGTCATGTCAAAGATGCCAGTTCACTGGTAATATATCAAAAAGGGACGCGATGCCGCTTAACAATATTCTAGAAGTCAAAATCTTTGATGTATGTGGAATAGATATCATGGGACCTTTCATCACTTCCCATGGAAATCTTTATATTTTGCTTGCGGTAGATTATGTATCAAAATGGGTAGAAGCAGTGGCAACACCAAAGAACGATGCTCAAACAGTGATTAAATTCTTAAAAAAAACATCTTTTCAAGACATGGTACGCCACGTGTTCTCATCAGTGATAAAGGTACCCATTTCATTAATTCTCAACTGAGAAACCATCTTCGTAAGTTTGGAGTGAGACACCGCATTTCAACTGGTTATCACCCACAAACTAACGGTCAAGCTAAAGTTTCCAACCGGGAAATCAAATTTATTCTTGAGAAGACCGTGAATAAAACGAGGAAAGATTGGTCTTTAAAGCTAGATGGTGCTCTCTGGGCTTACAGAACAACATTTAAAACACCAGTTAGGGCATCTCCATATTGCATGGTCTACGGCAAAGCGTGTCATCTACCTATTTAACTTGAAGCTCGAGCCTTCTGGGCTATTAAAACTCTGAATCTAGACCCAGAACTGGCCGGAAAACAAAGGTTGATGCAATTGAATGAGTTGGAGGAGTTTCGTTATCTTGCCTATGAAAATTCACGTTTTTACAAGGAGAAAACAAAGAGATGGCATGATAGGTGACTCCGTCCAAAGCATTTCGAGAGAGGACAAAAGGTGTTATTATACAACTCTCGATTTTCGAACTACCCAGGAAAGCTTAAATCCCGTTGGGGAGGACCTTACATTGTTACGAAAGTCACACCTCATGGAGCGATTGAAATTGAATATCCAACCGAGCAAAGGACATTCATGGTGAATGGCCAGCATTTGAAAAGATACCATGACAGTGAAGACTTTGGACGAGAGGAGACAATCCATCTTGTAGAAAACGATTAGCCTGAGGTACACGTCTAACTCAAAGACGTTAAACAAAAGTGCTCTTGGGAGACACCCCTTGTTTTAATTGCTTTTTAGATTAGTTTATTGCTTTGTAGTGTATAATTTTAAGTTAGTGTAGATTTTAATTGTGTTTACAAGCTAATAGGAGAGGAAGGTAGTGTGTTATTGTGCAGGAAATGAGTTTGGGGTCAAAGGAAAAATTTGGAAAAATTCGCAGACCAGTCCGGTGTATCGCGCCTCATGTCCGGTGCACCGCGCCTGGAAAAACCCGTAACACGGGTACACTGACTCGGGTTTTATGCCGGGAGTTCGAAAAAGTGGAGCATGATGGGTCCGGTATACCGCGGGATACGTCCGGTATACCGCAGCAGCAAAAACCCGTGACACGGGTAAGGAGGCTCGAGTTTTTTGACGAGGAGTGAAAAATTGGAACAGCAGAAGTTCCGGTACACCGCGCCCTAGGTCCGGTACACCGGACTAGGTCGGTTTTGAAGAGTTTTATTCCTATTCAAATTCTTACCTTACGAACTTAACCCTAACCCCTCCCACACGAAATTTTCAGACCCAAACACTATATATAGACCTTGAAGCTTGTACAAACCTTCACAATTAACACAACAACATCAATAATTCTCTCCTCCTTCCTCCATAAACACAAATTCTTCATCAAATTCATCACACTACACCATTAAACATCATCAAGAACATCAAGCTTTCAAGAATTCTGCCAAGAATCATCAAGAAACATTTCTCTTTCATCTATTCCAAGCAACAACCTCAAGCTAAACCAATTTCTCTTAATCTTTTAATTCATCCTTGGTATAACTTGAGTTGTGGGTAAATCAAACATGACTAATAGATCTGATGCTATGGAATACAAGAGAAAGTGCACCATCCTTGGGAAGAATAAGAAATTGCCTGGAGCCACCATTGAAAAGCCTATCAACCTTGATGAGGCTACTGAAGAATCAAAAGAAAAGGCACCAGCACAACCACTACCAAAGAAATTATTAGCTAGAATGTCTGTATCAGCGAGGCCTTTGAAAAAGATAAAAATTCATGACCAAGGTTCTTCTACTTCTTCCTCTAAAATTGATCATGATCTTCCCCCATGGGCTCTTAAATTACAACATGAAGTTGAAAGTTACAAGAAGAAAACAAAGAACTTTGGGTGGAAGTTATACAGATGCAATCACAGCTGGAAGATATAACCTTGGAAAGGGATATTGATAATTATTCCAATCCCTCTTCTTCTTCGGAGGAGGAGGACATAATGGATCTCTATGGCCAGCCAGGTAAGCCATTCTAATTCTCTTTCTTAATAGCTTGTATGCATTAGGTAGTTTAGTTAGTTTTTAATTTTAAATTTTATTTCCTTCTTGAGTCTTTTTCGAGTCGTGGGGACACGGCTCACTTTTGAGTTGGGGGTGGGGATCCGTTGTCCTCATCTTCTTTTCGTTTTTGCATAAAATTTAAAATTTTTAGGTTGAATTAAGGCATAGAATATTATGAATATACCTATTTGAGCATGATTTTATTAGGTCAATGATAGTAAGTAGTATGTTTTTGAAAGATGTCATAAATTTGTTTAGGTGCATGTATGAAAACAGGAAATAAAGGATAGGAAAGTTAATGAGTAATGCTATGAAGTCACGTTGAAACTTAGGGAGAGTTATTTGGTGTGTAGAACGTGAGGTTTGAAATTAGTTGAAAACCCACTTGTCTATGAACTATTAATGAAAACGTAACAAAATCCGGTAGTTAGAAAAATGAATAAGGCAGTTCTTTCATGTTAAAACACTTGAAGCCTTTTTATACCTTCTCACCCTTTTGTTTGATATTGTTATTATTTATCCGTCTTAGCCCCTCTGAGCCTTTCTAAAGCCTTTTATTGAAACACATTATAATCCATACCCCTAGTTTGTAGGACTTATCTATATGACCCGCACTCGAATCGCAAAACCTGAAACAAGTCGTTTTAGAGCTTGAGTTTGGGGTGGTGGGTTTCATCATCAGGGTACATTGGGTTTTGGGAATTGTAATTGTGATTTTTATTGATGATGAAAAAGTAATTATTATAACCCTTTGCCGGGGTAATAGTGAATGAAAAAGAAGCTACGAGCTAAATTTGCTAACAAGGGAATTAAAAGAAAGAATATATATATGAAAAAATAGCGTGATATCTCGAACATCAAGAAGAGAATCATAGCTATACAAAAGAAAAAATTGAGATAAAAAGGAATATATTCGGACCGGCAAAGTGGAATTTTTGTATATCATCATAAAAGGTTTTAATTGGGATTATTTGGGGATGCAAATCAAAAACATCAATTAATTGGGTTGAGTGAGAACAGCTTCGAGTGAAAACTCAAGCTCTAGGGCGATTCGTTGATGGCTAGTGAGGAGAAAGCCAAAAGCTCACTTTTCATTATCCAGATATACCACACCGTCCCTAAGACAAGTTATAACCAAAGACCTTAGGATTTCTAACTACTAGGTGGAGAAACAATTGAGCTATTAGGTAGTAGGTAAGTGTTCCATTGGATTCTATATTAGGACCTATGAACAACCTATAGCCATTAACATGAACTAAGTTATCAACCTCTCCTTCTGGCATTGCGAAATTAATCTTGACTTGAATTCATGGATTTTTTATTATGTGTATATTAAGCATATGTGTGCATTATTTCTTGAGCATTACTACATGAGACTTTTAAGATATTTATGCTCTGGTATCCTTCATTGTGTTCTATTCTTATTTTCCTCCTACTTCTTCTTCTTGTTTATTTGACTACCCTACTATCCTTTACTTTTATTGTATCGGGACGATACAACTTTGAGTTGGGGGTCTTGATGTCTCCTCATTTTTTATAATAAAATCTATCTCTGAGACATCATTTTAGGCGTATTTATTAGTTTATAGGTTGATTTTATCATGATTTAGTACACTTTCCTATTTTTGGGTCTTGAATTAATTAACTATTATTTTTAGAGCATATTGGGTTTAATTATTTATTTAGTGTGAAGCTTTAGAGATATATGGTAATTAATTAGAGTCCAAGTTGGTAAAGAGAGCTAAAGGAAAGAAGATAAACATGGAAATTGGAGATAAAGGAAAGAAAAGCTAAAAACATGGAAAAGGAAAAGCTGCATTAATCCTGAATTTCTGCACTTACGACCTCAAATCAGCTTATATCTTAAAAACGGTGAGGAATCTGGAGAAACGGTCAAGAGAAAAGTTGAAAATCTTTTCGAGACGATGAATTTGGTATACTCATATGCATCAATCGGAGAAATATTGAAGCTTTTAGGACCAAAAGAAAAACGGGGTTGATTGCATGTTTTTGGGCTACGAATTTGAGTTGGGCTTGGAGCCCATATTTACCTTTTCTTTCAAGAAAACGAATTAGGTCTACCTATACACTATAAATACAGCCTCTTTACATTAGAAAATCATCCTTGGTTAAACCTTAAGCCAAGAGGAAGCTTACAACACAAGAAAAGAAGCCTAGAAGGAGTTGTTCATCACAATGTCTTCTTCTACCTTTAAATTTGTAATTTCTTTCTTTTCTTGCATTAGTATGAACTAAATTTCTTTTAGCTTGAGTTTTTAGCATATATGTACGAACCTTAGTTTTGATTGACATCTATCTAATTTGGGAATTCTATGGTTTAAATTGAAATATTGTTTTTATTCTCTGTTTATGTGTTTGGATTTATATTCTATGTTCTTGTGGAGTGCACCCATATAGAATTACCATCTAGTAGTTAGGTCACCATTGACAACGGTGTTTAATTACATGTTTAGCACATAACGTCTAGTATTCGGTTTAGATTTGACAAATCAACCTACCTAGATAATCACTATGGTTCAGTATATATTGATATTTACCAATTGCAGGAACAGTTTGCTTAGGACACCTTATTGACACATGTAAGTCCTATTTAAAACTACCTAGCGCAATTGGAACCGATTTTTGAAATACTACATAATTCGCCCTTACATGTTTAGAACGGCAAAACTAGTGGGGATTACATGTTATTTACTCAAGCTATATTCTCATACTACTTCTTCTATTGCATTTAATTTTCTGTCTTTACTTTTCGTAGTTTAATTTAGTTAATTAAAAACCAAATAAAAATTCTATTTGTCTTTACTTATTCTGCGTTTTATTTGTTCTAGCTTTATATAATTGCACTTGATTATTGCATAAGATTCCCCTAACCTTCGTAGTCTCTGCGGAACGAATCTTACTTCATCATTAAAACATGCATACGATCTGTATACTTGCGAAACCGTGCCAGTCTAGGGTGATTATTTGCACTTTATTTATATCATATTTTATCACACCCTAGGCTGTACCACACGGCTAGCATCTCTTTCTCTGTCATTGTATAATTCATCTGGGCAGCGTTAAAGGTCTTACTTGCATAATAAATAGTGTGGAAGATCTTGTCTTTCCTCTATCCTAACACAACACCCATTGCGTGATCACTTGCATCGCACATAAGTTCAAACGGAGCTTTCCAATCTAGAGGCATAACAATCGGCGTGGAGATGAGTTTCTCTTTGATCGTTTCAAATGATTTAAAACATTCGCCAGTGAATGTAAAAGGAGTATCCTTTTCAAGTAAAGAGCAAAGCGTCTTGGCGATCTTGGAGAAATCTTTAATAAATCTTCTGTAAAATCCTGCGTGACCTATGAAACTTCTTACTCCTTTGACGAAAACTGGAGGTGGTAAGGTTTTTATAACTTTGATCTTAGCACGATCAACCTCCATCCCTACCTTCGAAACTTTATGTCCCAACACAATCCCTTCTTGAACCATGAAGTGGCATTTTTCCCAGTTAAGCACAAGATCTTTTTCTCTACATCTCACAAGAACTTTCTCAGGATTATTTAAGCAATCATCAAAACTATCTGCAAAAACCGAAAAGTCATCCATAAAAACCTCCAAGTATTTATCAATAATGTCCCAAAATATAGCCATCATGCACCTTTGGAACGTGGCAGGTGCATTGCATAAACCAAACGGCGTACTTCTATAAGCAAAGGTGCCAAACGGACAAGTAAAAGTTGGTTTGTGTTGATCAAGGGGATCCACACAAATCTGGTTATATCTTGAATATCTGTCGAGAAAAAAATAATACTCTCTCCCTGCGAGTTTGTCTAGCATCTGATCAATGAACAGTAAAAGGAAGTGATCTTTCTCTGTAGCCTTATTGAGTCTTCGGTAATCCATGCATACTCACCACCCCACAAATGTTCTTGATGGTATGGCTTCACCTTAATCATTAAGGACAGTAGTAATACCTCCTTTCTTTGGCACACATTGCACTTATCCAATCACTGCTTGCTATCGGATAGAGAATTCCCGCGTCTAATAACTTGATTACCTCCTTCCTTACCACTTATTTCATAGCTGGCATGAGCCTTTTTCCCTTCTATAGATTGCCCTCCTTCGTTTTTAAGAATAATTTTATGTTTGCAAACAGAAGGACTAATTACTTGATGTCGGAAATAGTCCATCCAATTTCTTCTTTGTTAGCGCGAAGCACACGGAGTAGCTTATCCACTTGAGAACCTGAAAGGTTAGCAGAAATAATAACACGTAAAGTATTGTTCATACCTAAATATGCATAGCGTAGGTGGGCAGGAAGTGGCTTTTCTTCGAGAACAGGTGACATATTATAGATGGTTTCTTTATTGGTTCAATGTCACCTGATTCTCGAAACTGTTCTCGTATATTTGATCCTAATGCCACAACGTCGTCAGTGGTATCATTGTATATCTCTTGTGATTCAAGTGCTAAGGCTTCGTCTAGATCATCATCTATGCTTGCTTCATTGAAGACTTCTTGTTTAATTTTTCCGATGACATCTATTATTAAACATTCATCTTTCGAATCTGGTAATTTCATAGCCTTAAACACATTGAATCGTACATGTTCGTCTTGGACCCTCATGATCAATTCACCATTCTCAACATCTATTAGTGTATGCCCCGTGGCTAAGAATGGTCTACCCAAGATGATGGGGACATTCTTATCTGCGTCGTAGTGAAGAATAATAAAATCACAAAGAAATATAAAAGTACCAGCTTTAAATAAAACATCTTAAATTTTACCTACTGGTTGGGAGAGGGAGCGATCCGCCATTTGTACTACCACAGAAGTGGGTACTACCTCTCCTATATTAAGCTTCTCGAACAGGGACTTTGTCATGAGATTGATACTCGCGCCTAAATCACATAAGGATTTTCCAGTCCAACTGTCTCCAATACCAATGGGAATCGTAAAACTTCCGGGATCATGTAGCTTCGGTGGTAACTTGTTTTGACATATAGCACTACACTCCACTGGCAATCCAAATGTTTCCCCAGTTTCTAAACTTCATTTTTTAGAAAGAATGTCTTTCATGAATTTCATATATTTCGTCATTCTCTTGAGAGCTTCTGCAAACGGAATATTAATTTCTAGCTTGCTCACCATGTCAAGGAACTTCTTGAATTCTTTTTCATTGTCTTTTTTCTTGACACGTGATGGGTATGGTGGAGGAGGGCGTGTATTAGTTTCCACTAAGCTTTTCTTCTTTTATGGTGCTTTTCTTGGACACTCTTTGGTTCAACTACCTCTTCGACCTTATCTTCTACTGTTTCTTCAACCACTTTTTCTGGAGTAGAGGTTGGTTTTGAATCTCTTCTAGGTGGAGTTAATTGTTTTCCACTTCTTAATTCAACTGCGTTACAAGCATCATCTTGGGGAGAAATGGTATCACTTGGGAGTTTCCCTTTTGGCTTGTTTTGCAATGTACTCGCCATTTGTGATAGAGTATGCTCGAGATTCATAATTACCTTTTGCTGGGTTTGAAGTCTTCGCTGGCTCATCTTCATATTCTCTTCAACTATTTTCATCATCTTAGCCATACTTGAATCCAAACTCAAAGGTTGTTCTTTTTTTGCTTGTTGCATTGAATGTTTAGGTGGTTCTTGATAAGCTTCTTCATAAACTGACACTTTTTGATATATAGGTTGTGGTTGATAATAGGATTGAGGTTGAGTTTGATAGTAAGTCTCTTGATTTCTAACACAACTTCGATTCTGTGGGGGATGTTATTTAGCGTAATTTCCTTGAGGATGATAATAACCATTAGAATAATGGTTTCTTTGATGAGATATAAAGGAAGTTGTAGCTAGATTATTCATACACTTTTCCCACACATGATTTCTCGATCCACAACCTGGACACGAAGGTACAGTATGTACTAGATTTACCTGAGCTATTGTTCGAGCTTGTTCTTGTAGTTCCTTGAGTTGTTGGTTTAATTCTTTTAGCTTCAGAGATTCTGAGGTCTCTTCTTGTTCTTCTGATTCACTTGGCCAACTTCTATCGGTCTCAAGAACTTTTTCCATAATACTTTCAGCTTCTACAGGATTTAATAATACAAAACCTTTGTTTCCTAACAAATATGCTCTTGCCTTGGACTTGTCATTGAGTCCTCCATAGAACATGATTAAAGAATATTCTGGCGAAGACATATGGAATGGACATCTCATCTTTTTCTCATTGAAATGTAACCATGCTTTACCAAAACTTTCTCCGTCTTCCTGCATAAATTGTTCGAGCTCCAACATATCTTTTAATCTTCTACTAAACGGATAGAATCGGTCTAGGAATTTGGATTGAAACTTTTCCCAATCTGGAATAACGTGAGGGTGTTGGGTATCGTACGAATCGCTTGCACCTCCGGTCAAGAAGAATTGGATCATGACGTAATACATCTGCTCCTTTGTAACGCCCTTTATGATATAAGCGTCACAGATCTGCATGAATTTTTGAATATACCAGACCAGATCTTGTTGTGCAGCACCGCTAAATTGTCCATGACTCGTAAACTACGCAATCATGCCTGGATCTGGTCTAAATTTAGCGGCTTGGATTTCTGGAGTGCGAATTCTGCGTGGTTGCACTCTGAATGAGACGGGAAGATCAAGTCTCCTTAGGCTTTCCATCTGTAAAATCTGTAAAGACAAAACTAAAATCAAAAGCGTAAAATAGAACTAACTGAAATAAAAGCACTAGATATATGCCCAAGGACTAACAATGTAGTCCCCGGCAACGGCGTCAAAAACATGGTGTCTACTAGGGTGTGATAAAAATATGATATAAATAAGTGCAAAAATAGACACCCTAGCCTCGCACGGTTCTGCAAGTATTACAGGACGTATGCAAGTTTTAATGATAAATAAGATTTGTTCCTCAGAGACTTCGAAAAATAGAGAGAACTTATGCAAATTATCAAGTGCAAATAAGAAACTAGATCAGATAATACGCAAGAAAATAAAAGACAAATAGATTTTTGTTTGGTTTTTGTAAACAGAAAATTAACTAATAAAGTAAAGACAGAAATTTAAATGTAAAGAGAAGAAGATAGTATGAGAGTTTAGCCTGAGAAATTAGCAAGTAATCCCCACTAGTCTTGTCTATTCTAAACATGTAAGGGTGAATCATGCAGTATTACAATAATCGGACTCAATTGCGAGGTAGTTTCAAATATGGTTATCCTGTGTCAATAGGGTCCTAAGCAAACTTTTCCTATAATTGATTAAATGGTGATAACACCAAACCACAATGATTATCTAGTTAGGCTGGGTTGTTAGCAACAAAACTGTATACTAGATGCTATGTGTTATTTCCAATAGTTAAATATGCCTTCTGGGTGACCATCTAACTACTATTAGAGTATCGTATACAGTTGCAATCCGCAAACAAAATAGACTATAAATCAAAACACATAACAGAGAATAAAACATGAATTCAATTTAAATACGATGGTATCCCAAATTAGATAGACGTTTAAACAAGTCTAGGGTCCATACATATATGCATGGCAGAAAAGAAATAAATTACAAATTTAAAGGATGAAGAAGATATAATTGATGCACATCTCCTTCCAGACTTCTCTTCTTGTGTTGTAAGCTTACTCTTGGCTAAAGGATTGGCCAAGGATGATTTTATTCTGATATGAGGGTGCATTTATAGGGTATAGGGAACCCTAAAAATTTTCTTAGAGTATAAGATAGGTATTGGACTCCAAACCCAACTCAAATTCGTAACCCTAAAATATAGAAAAGATAAGATTTTGATGTTGTTTTATTTTGGCCGTAACAGATTCAATACTTATCCGTTTGACGCATTCCAATAATCAAAACTTATCGTCTTGGAAAGCTCTTTATCTTTGATTTAGACCATTCTTCCAAATTCCTAGCCAATCTTGAGTTATGATCTTTTTTATGCTCGTAGCTGCTAGAATTCAAATTAATTTGGCAACTTTATCTTTTCCTTATTCATATTTCTTGCCTTTATATCCAATTTCCATGTTTATCAAATTTCCCTTATCTCTTAGAATTAACTTGGCATCTAATTAATTATCATATATCTTTAAAGCTTCACAATTAACAAACAATTAAACCAAATATGCTCTAAAAATAATAAATAATTAAATCGAGACACGAAATAGGAAAGTGTACTAAATCATGAGAAAATTGACCTATAACCTAATAAATACACCTAAAATGATGTCCCCAAGATAGATTAAATCATCACAAATGGGGAGACATCAAGACCCCCAACTTAAAGTTGTATCGTCCCGATACAATAAAAATAAAAATAAAGAACTATAGGGTAGTCAAAAAAAATAAACAAGAAGAAGAAGTAGGAGGAGAATAAGAACATAACACAATGAATGATCCTAGAGCATAAATATCTAAAAAGTCTCATGTAGTAATGCTAAAGAAATAATGCACACGTATGCTTAATATACACATAATCAACCATCCATAAATTCAAGTCTGGATTAAATTCACAATGCCAGAAGGAGAGGTCTCAACTCAGTTTGTGCTAATGGCTATAGGTTGTTCATAGGTCCTAATATAGAATCCAATGGTCCACTTACCTACAACCTAATAGCTCAATTGTTTCTCCATCAAGTAGTTATAAATCCTAAGGTCTTTATGGTTATAACAGGGCTTAGGGACGGTGTAGTATATTTGGAGAATGAAAAGTGAGCTTTTGTCTCTCTCTCCTCACATTCCATCAACGAATCGCCCTAGAGCTTGATTTTTTCACACGAAGATGTTCTCACTCAACCCAACTTTTGATGCTTTTAATGTGCATCCCCAATAAACCCAAATAAAACCTTTCATGATGATATACAAATTCCACTTTGTCGGTCCGAATATATATTCTTTTCATATTGTTTTATTTTGTATAGCTATGACTCTCTATTTTATGTTGAGATATCGCGCTATTTTTTCATATATTGTTTCTTTTCAATTCATGCTTTTCAGCTTCCTTCGTTCACTATTACCCCGGCAAAGGGTTACAATAATAAAAAAATTCATCATCAATAAAATCACAATTACAATTTCCCAAAGCCAATGTTCCCTAATGATTAAACCCACAACCCCAAACTCAAGCTCTAAAAACGACTTGTCTCAGGTTTAGAAAGGCTTTAGAAAGGCTCAGAGGGGCTAAGACGGATAAATAATAACAATAATCAAATAAAAGGGCGAGAAAGCTAAAAGGCTTCAAGTGGCTTCAATATGAAAGAACTGCCTTATTCACTTTTCTAACTACCGGATTTTGTTACTTTTTTACTACTAGTTCATAGACAAGCGGGTTTTCAACTAATTTCAGACCTCACATTCTACACACCATATAACTCTCCCTAAGTTTCAACGTGACTTCTTAGCATTGCTCATTAACTTTTCTATCTTTTATTTTCTGTTTTCATGCATGCATACAAAACATATTTGTAACATCTTTCGAAAACATACTACTTACTATCATTGACCTAATTAAATCATGCTCAACAAGTTACACCAAGGATGGAATAAAGTTAAGAAAGATTGTTGTGGCTTTAGTTTCTTGCCTGGATTTGATGGTAGAAGAAGGTTTCTTGATGATTCTTGGAAGAATTCTTGATAGCTTGATGATCTTGGTGGTGTGTTATTGTGTAGTGTGATGAATTTGATGAAGAATATGTTATATGGAAGAAGGAGGAGAGGATTATTGATGTTGTTGTGTTTGTTGTGGAGGTTTAATCAAGCTTCAAGGTCTATTTATAAGGTTTGGGTCTGGAAAATTCGTGTTGGAGAGGCTAGGGTTTTGTTCTTGATAACGTAAGAAGTGGATTTGAAAACAAATTCTTCAAAACCGCCATCGGACCGGCATACCGACGGAATTGCCAGCTTACCGGTGCTGGAGATTTTCTTTTTGTTCTTCACGGCAATAAACCCGAGTCGTCAACCCATGTCCTCTTGTTTTTGGGCGCCGGCATACCGGTGGTATCAGCGGCATACCGGTGCACCACTTTTCGAAAAATCCTGCTTTGTCAAAATACCCGAGTCATGAAACCTGAGGGCTCGTGTTTCTCTTCTAGCCAGCAATACTGGTCACCTGGGCAGCATACCGGTCGCCTCGGTTTTTCTTAGACATGCTCTCGGCAATAAACACGAATCCACCAACCCGAGGGCTCGTGTTTCCCCACCGGCATACCGGTGGTTTGACCAGCCTACCGGTCAGTGGTCCAGATTTTTCCCTTTTTTTTTACCCCAAACTCATTTCCTACACAATAACACACTACCTTTCTCTCCTATTAGCTTGTAAACACATTTAAAAATATACACTAACTAAGAAATATACACTGCAAAACATAAAACTAATCTAAAAAACAATTAAAACAAGGGGTGTCTCCCAAGAGCACTTTTGTTTAACATCTTTGAGTTAGGCGTGTACCTCGGGTTAAGCATGTTCTGCGAGAAGGATCATCTCCTCTTGACCAATGTCCTCACTATTATTGTATAACTTCAAAAGCTGGCCATTCACCATGAATGTCATTTGCTCGGTTGGATGTTCAATTTCGATTGCTCCTTGAGGTGTGACTTTTATAACAATGTAAGATCCTCCCCAACGGGATTTAAGCTTGCCCGGGTAGTTCGAGAATCGAGAAGTTTATAATAGTACCTTTTGTCCCTTCTCGAAGTTCTTTGGACGGATTCGTTTGTCATGTCATCTATTTGTTTTCTCCTTGTAAAGACGCGGATTTCCATAGGCATGGAAGCGAGATTCCTCCAATTCATTCAATTGCATCAACCTTTGTTTTCCTGCCAATTATGGGTTTAGATTCAGAGTTTTAATAGCCCAGAAGGCTCGGCCTTCAATCTCAATAGGTAGATGACATGCTTTGCCATAGACCATGTGATACGGAGATTCCCAACTGGTGTTTTGAATGTTGTTCGGTAAGCCCAGAGAGCATCATCTAGCTTTAATGACCAGTCCTTCCTCGTTTTATTCACGATCTTGTCAAGAATAGATTTAATTTCTCAGTTAGAAACCTTAGCTTGACCGTTAGTTTGGGGATGATTTTTTCATTTTCTCTAGAATTGTTTTTTCTATTCTCTCTAGAATATTTTTTTTATTCTCTCTAGAATTATTTTTTCCTCTTCTCTAGAAAATGCAAGTGACAAATTCACTATTTATAAAAGAAGAAGAAAACCAAAAACCCGTCACATAAATGATCAGATTTATGGTCAGTGATAAAGAGTCATTAATGTTGCCGTTTTTCTTGACTAAGCTTTTGTAACCACCGTAACATTCGAATTAAGATATCTTGATGATGGAATATCCAGAATTAATTCTAAGTCAATAAGTCATCAGTTATTGGTCGGTTTGTCTTTTATTTTCTTCTTCATTTTCTAGGTGGGACTATTCAACACATAAAAAGTTTTCCCACTTCTCTCAAGAGAAAGAAATTAATAAAATAAATCTCTTTAATTTTAGTAATTCTAACCATTTCTTTCTCAAATTTTAGTGTGGTGCTATTAGTACACGAATAGTCTTTTCCATTATTCCCAAGAGCATGAAAGAATTAATAAAATAAATCATCTTTTATTTAATAATTCCAACTCAGGTTCTTTGAGAGAGAAGGTGAACATGTTTCCGTAAATGCAATCATTTGGGTAAATTGTACTTAAGTGGTAATATATTTTGATTTGAATTGACACGTAGTGAAGTGAGGCAACCACCAAATTCATGTCAAGTGAACGTACTCTTGAACTTGACGGTTATCGATCAAGACCCTCACAACACATACTCAACACATACCCTACCCGGCTGATAGTTACAGATTCCTCAAATATCACCCTTTCCTTACACATAGGTGATCTCCAAGAGCATCTCGCCTCGTTAGGACCCCTCTCGTATTTCGAGATCATTAAGAGCAATAAACCTCACCCTCATTATGTGTCTCGCGAATTCATCAAGTCATTTCTCTTTAGGACCACCCTTACGGGCTATGAATTTGTGGTGAGTCTAAAAACTCATCCTTTGGGAACATCAAGTACCTCTCCTTGAAGTCATATTATGATCAATATACAACAACTTCAATGGTGAATTCATCAAGTCTGTCTCAATAGAACCACCACACATGGCTATGAAATCATTAAGTATGAATTATACAACAACCTCAACGGTATATTCATCAAGTCCATCTCATTAGGACCACCACATATGGCTATAAATTCACTAAGTATGAGAAATATACAAACAACCTCAACAGTGAATTCATCAATTTCGTCTCAATAGAACCACCACACATGACTATGAATTCATTAAGTTTTAATTTTCTCATGTATGCGCACAATTTACACTATATGGATAGGAAGTTAGTACATCATATAGACTTATTAGTCATAGGTTCTCCATTAATGGTTTCTAGTCCTATCACTCAACATTTCCAGGATTACTCTGCCGGTTAAGTTTTTAAGTAAACGAATCAACCATTTATTACATTATTTATATGGGACCTAGTTTGTGTAACAAAAAATCCTTCAAGAACTACATGAGTCATTTTAAAACGCAAATCTAAATCAATAGTACCTCTCTCGTACTTTATTAAATGACAAAAAATAACCCAATGGTCACCACTTGAGTCGCTTTACAATATGGAGAATACCAAGTTGAGTATAGGTCATTAAGAACATCATAATCCTTATAATTATTTCATATTCATTAAGGGGTACACCCCCCCCCCCCCCCCCACAATTCTCTTATTCATGAATACTAGTCTTATAAGGAATTTTACCATGCATTATATCAACGAAGTCAAACCTTTCCAACAAAGTGAGACTATCTAAGGTAAATTCTATTATTTAATCAAATGAATATATCCTTATTATTTGCTTCCCCAATCTCTTTTATTCACAAATAGATGATTGAAATAAGTAAGTCACGTGAAAGAGACTACCAAAAGATGATCATGTCATACACCTATTGACAAAAGTGTAACACAACCCTATCCATATTTTATTAAGGTACTATTTCATTAGCAAGGTGCTAGTTTAAAAATACAAAATAATTTCCTTAGTTTTAATAATTTATCCCCTTAATCCAAAACCACCAACCCTACATGTTGCACCATATAGAGTTTTTCACATAGATTTTCATTCATACATATATTTAATATCCAATTGATATATATTCATGTTTGTGAATGATATTTAGTGCAATAAGAGTTAAGTAGTGTTAATATAAAGGGTCAAAGTAATCCTTAAACTTATATAAACAAGGAAACTTAAAGACTTATCCTTGATTGGATTCACCTTTTGACTTGTACGGGACTAATTAGATCTTGTTGGGTCATTTCCAAGTGACGTATTTTCTTCTCATCAGAATCTATACCCCCATGCCTATACTTAATCGTTTCACACATAGTCTTTGTTGACTTTTCAATGGCACACAAATAAATGGTGGAGTTCGTCACATTATCCAAGATCCATCCCCTAACTACTGAATAAGATTTCTTGAACCCAACTTCGAGAGCCAGAAATCTAGCATGTAGCTCTTTGGTATATTCCCTATTAGCCTCAATGGCAGGGAGTACCTCGAGAACGACACTAGTTCATGTTGTTCATGGCATATCAATGGATTTTGTGCCCAACGTTTGTAGTTGGATCCATTGAAAGGCTCTAACATAGTTACTTCGGGAAAGGCCTTTGCGTTCAATAATGAAGCAACTGCCGAGATACGAAAACCATTTCTAAAAACAACCAGTGATATAAAAGTAATATCTTTTTAAAAATTGTTAAAAAAAAACAATCTTTGGCTTGAAAAACTAGTAAAATGGAATTCCAAAAATAAACAAAATACTTTTCAATTAAAGTAACAAGACACTTATTACAAAAAATTGAAAAAGACAAAAACTTACACGGAATACTGAAAAGATTACACGGTATATTAACTTGCATTAAAAAGATATTTTGGTCGCGCCGGTTAACTCTAACAATTTCTACTCTATATTATATCAAAAATTTGAGAGAGTTGTAGAGTAGTTTCTTCGGTTCTTAGTTTTCATCTGAATTCTATTTTATATTCCCTGTGGAATATTTTTTTCATTCTCTCTAGTATTATTTTTTCTATGTTCTCTAGAATAGTTTTTTTCATTCTCTCTAAAATTATTTTTTCCTTTTCTCTAGAAATGCAAGTGACAAAATCACTATTTATAAAAGAAGAAACAAACCAAAAAAAGGTCACATAAATGATAATTAATGCACATTATTGGTCAACTAATAAAGACTCATTAATGTTGACATTTTTCTTGACCAAGCTTTTGTAAACACCGTAACCTCCGAATTATGAGCTCTTGATGATGGAATATCCATAATTAATTCTGATTCAATGAGCCATCGATTATTGGTCGGTTTGTCTTTTATTTTCTTCTCCATTTTCTAGGTGAGACTTTTTAACACATAAAAAGTTTTCCCACTTCTCTCACGAGAAAGAAAGAATTCATATAATAAAACTTTGAGTAAATACATCGTTTACCCCCTAAACTTTACACGTTGTGACAGATTGCCCCCCAAAGAAATTTTTGCCATTGGATGGTCCTTACACTATGTTTTTGTGACTCGATGCCCCTTGTTAACGGAAACCGTTAGTTTTCGCCGTTAGTTGGCCGCGTGCACAAATTTTCGTGACATTTTAACCCCTGTGCTAAGTTTTTGTGACATTTTACCCCTTGTACTAAGTTTTCTTAACATTTTACCCTAGGCACCGAGTCACGAAAACCTTAGTACAGGGGGTAAAATGTCACGAAAAACTTAGTACATGGGGTAAAATGTCACGACAATTTGCGCACGTGACCAACTAACGGCGAAAACTAACGGTTTCCGTTAACAGGAGGCATCGATTCACGAAAACATAGTTTAAGGACAATCCAGTCGCATTTTTTTCTTTGGGGGGCAATCTATCAAGACGTGTATAGTTCATGGGGTAAATGAGGCATTTACTCTAAAACTTTTTAATTTTAGTAATTCTAATTATTTATTTCTCAAATTTTACTGTGTGGCTATTGGTACACGAAGAGCCCTTTCCATTTCTCCCAGTAGCATGGAAGAATTAATAAAATAAATTATCTTTTATTTAATAATTCCAACATACAATAGCATCTTCAAGAAATGAGGGTTTAGTTCATAATAGAAGAAAAAATAATTAAAGAAAAACTAATTGAAAATAAGGAAATAATCATGTTTAAAAGACAAAATAAAGCTAAGTTACTCTTAATATCGAAGGGAATAGATGAATGGTTGAGGTAGAATCGATGGGTTCATAGACCAACCCTTTTTTTCTCCACTTACTTCAGTTTTGGCGTATTCCCCATTTCTAAATTGATGGAAGTAAATTCTGAAAGTTGTATATTATATTTGGGCTGTAAAATGGATTATATATCATATAAAAACGTTGGGCGTCCATTAGGCTTGCTTAATTTAGTTTAGAAGGACCCATATTATTTTAATAACCAGAATTCTGGTTCGAACCACCGTGGAAGCAAATGACATAACTTCTTAATCTTAACTCTGAATTTACTTCCGTCACTTGCCAAACTACCCTCATTCAACTCTCTCTAAATCTAAATCAATCAGGTCTAGAGCTCTCACCAAAAAGTCGTAGTGACTGATATACTAAGGTGCAAAGATTTCTCCAGCAAACACTTGGTGGATCCTTGTGTGTTACAAATGCGATAAAGATTAAGGACTCACAAACCGCAAGTGTACGGTTGTCCAAGTAGTAAATCGATAAATTGAATTCGTTCTCAGGGATTGCACTGGTATAACCCAAGTGTTCAATAGATAAGTAGTAGTAATTGCAAGTATGGAAAATAAAATATAAAGTTTGTTTGGTTTTTGTTTTAAGGACTAAGATGCAAAAAAATTAGACTAAATTAATTAAACTGAAATAAATATAATGCAAATAAATAAGCTAGACGCAAGAAGAGAATGGTACTTGAGTCTCGCATGGGAATTCACCTAAGTCAGTGCAATTACTGTTTCGTTTAAGGGTAGAGTTGTCATTTAATTATTAGTCGGGACTCTATAATCTTCTAACCCCCGTCAGGGTGGACTTAGGATCTATCCTACGGTATTATAAACCCCGTCAGGGCGATTATACCTACTTTCGAATGTTGAAGACTTTTATCCAATTGTCTACGAGGTAAGTTAAGCCCGTCAGGATTAATATCTTATACCTCGCGTCTATTATCTAGGTCTGTAATTAAACCCCCCGTCAAGGTGATCACTTTGCCACTTAAGTGAATAGCCTAATTAGTAAAACTTATTTCTAATTAAATAGAAAAGAAATAATAAAAAAGCATAAAATAATCCAATAATAAGTACCCAACTCAAATTTAATCGTAGAATCCGAAATTCAAAAACATAAATTGATTAACTAGGGATTCAACCCATTATTTTTTATTCTCAAATATTTAATAATTTAGCTCATGTTCGAAATAAAAACTAAAATTAAATAAATAAAAGACATTACCCTAAATTACAGAAATAAAATATGAAACCTAATTGAAGGGATGAAAAGAACTGTTGTTGGAGAAAAATGGATTCTCTAGCTCCTGCTCTTGATTCCGCCTCTTGATGCTCTCTCTCTAAGGATGATTTAATTTGAATAAAATATAAGAGGTGCTGAATAATGAGGTCTAAGAGAGCTTATATAAGTGGTGAAAGTGGATTAGGTCTAATCTTGGGCTTAATTAAGTCATTAAAATCCCAAGTCCAATTGGTAATTTCCGTAACTGGTGTACAACTATTTGTAAAACGGCCGTAACTTTTGCATATAAACTCCAAATAGACTCATTCAAGTTTCTTAATCTTCATAACTCAATAAGTAATAAAACGTCTTCACAACTCATAGGCTGCATCCACATCTAAGTAGCTCGAAATCAGCAATCAACATCAGTCTTCCACATTTGTAGCTTTCCTAGTCAACTCTTCGGGAAATCTTTTCTCGCCTTTGACTTCTCCACTCAATCTAAGACTTTAATTATTGATTTTCCTCCTTATCTTGATTCTCCTTATCATCCATGGACCTACAAACTTTGCACTAAAAACAAACCATTTAACGTGCAAAAGCTTTAAAAATGAAATCTAATAAATTCCAAGGAGAGAAAATGAAATATATTGAAATAAGCCTAAAAGTCTATAATATAAGTCAAATAATCACCTAAAAAGATGTCTCCTAAGGGCATGAAATTAGAACATAAAGGGAGACATCAACACTCCAACTACCCAAAGTGGCTCTAAGCTCAATTTTCGCTTTGACTTGGGGTTTATCTTGACCTCTTCTCCTTATATTTAAACCTTGTATCAAGAATGTATCTAAAAGCTACACACTTAACACACAATTAAGGCACAAAATCTCTATAAACATTAGTAAGTCCAAAACTAGAAGTAAAAATGCAATATCGCAAATAACAAAGAAAAATCCCACACTTAGGCCCAATCAACTCCCAAAATAATATCGCGTGAATGGATTAATCCATCACAAAAATAGAGACATCACTCTCATAATTAAGATGAATCTTTATTTTATGGGTTTTGATGTATTTGTACTTTTCTATTCTCAAGAGTAATAGACTCGAGATTATCCTTATAGGGTGTAGCTTAAGGTTGCTTTTAATGTTTGAGTTAAATGATTTTCTTTCCAATATGTATGAGCTCGAGGCTTGGAATTTCATATATAAAGTTATCTTATATTTTTTTTTTGGTGTTTTTTCCATTTCAGGGTTAGTCGTCTTTGCTTACCAAAGTAGGTCTTAACTTTGCTTGATGGAAAGGTTCGTTGTTTTATTGGGGATGATCCCGTTGCCTATGTAGGTTTTTGTAAGATATTTACATAAGTTTTTGTCATGGATCAATTTTCTCTCTTATAGAGTTATTTTGATTTCTGACGTTAAAAGAGGAAGCAAAGCTTATCTTAGATAGGATATTTGAACCTTCCTAGTAACTAGTGATGAGGTGGTTCTCACCATCTTCAGGCCTAATAACCCGAGTATGATGGCTCTACCCTTTTAGAGGCTTGATGCCCTCTTGATTCAGGCCTTTTGACTGATCAATTTGTTAATACTTAAGTTCAGAGAGAGAGAGAGAGAGAGAGAGAGAGAGAGAGAGTAATCCCTAAGAGACTAAATAGTCTCATATTTTAAGTGATACATTAGGTGAGTATAATGCCTTACATGCTATCCTTGCATTGTGGTCTCAAGAACTACAAAAGAGGTTTTGAATTTAGAGCATTTTATAATTTTATACGAATACATTTTATCTTACTTTTACTTGATGCCCCCGAATCGATGTTTTAGGAGGTGATCGTGAAGACTTAACGATTATTTATCAATGATCTTGACTAGGGTATGGATCAAGAGATCTAGAGGTGATCATAGAAATCTTACCATTATAACTCGATGATCTTGAACAAGTGTTGGATTGAGGTATTTAGAGGTGATTATAAAGATCTATCTGTTATTTACACGATGATCCCGACGACGGGTTAGATCAAGGAATTTATAGAGGCAATCACAAAAATCTAACAATGATTTACTCGATGATTCCAACTAGGGGTTGGATCGAGGTTTATAGAGACAATCACAAAGATCTGAATATAATTTATTCGGTGATCTCGACTAGGGGTTGACTTGAGGTATTTTTAGAGGTGAACACAAATATTATTATTTACCCAATGATACCAACTATGGGTTGAAAAGAGGTTCTTTAGATATGATAAAAAAAAGATTTATCCTTTATTTACTCGATGATCCCGATTAAGGTTTGGATCGAGGTATTTTCAGAGGCGATCACAAAGATCTAACAATATATGCCCGATGGTCCCTATTAGGGGTTAGATCAAGGTTTTTAGAGGCAATCAACAAATATCTAACTATTATTTACTCGATGATCCCAACTAAGGGTTAGATTGAGGTACTTTTAGAGGCAAACAAAAATATCTAACCATTAGTTACTCGATGATCCCGACTAGGGGTTGAATCAAGGTTATTAGAGGCGATCACAAAAATAAAACTATTATTTAATCGGTGATATCGACTATGGGGTAGGATTGAGATAATTTTAGAGGCGATCAAAAAAAATATAACTATTGTTTACTCGATGATCCCGACTAGGGGTTGGATCGAGGGTTTTAAAGTGACCATTGGGGCTGATATATACTTGATAATCTATATATAGCAGTTAGTTAGTGGTTATTTTAAAATGAACCCTTAGGCCTACTCACCTGGACTCGATAACTTTTATGGGAGGTTAATCAAGGTTTCACCAGGGTGACTCCTTAGATTTATCTAACTGGACTTAATAACCCGTCTAGGAGGTAGAACTAAAGTTTTACCAAGGTAACCCCTTAGGCTTATCCAATTGGACTCGATAGCTCATCTGGGAGGTTGAATTAGGGTTTTACCAGGGTGACCTCTTAGTTCTATACAACCAGACTCTATAATACGTCTAGGAGGTTGAATAGAGGCTTTTCCAATGTGACATCGTAGGTCTATCCAAATAGACTCGATAACCTGTATGGGAGGTAAAATCGAGGGTTTACCAGGGTGAACCCTTAAATATATCCAACTAGATTCGATATCCTGTTTGGGAGGTTGAATCAAGGTTTTATCAACATGACCCCTTAAATTTATCCAACTACACCCGATAACCTGTATTGGATGTCGAATTGAGGTTTTACCAAGGTGACCCCCGCGTTACATTAAATTGGACTCTATAACTCTCATGGAGGTTGAATCGAGGTTTGCCGATGGTGAACTCTTTGGCTTATTCGATAAGACTCGATACCTATTCTAAGGATTTAATCGAGATTTTCCAATGGTTACCCATTTGGCCTATCAAACCGGACTCGATAACTAGTTTGAGGTTTGTATCAAGATTTTCCAATAGTGACCCCTTTTTCCTATTCTACCATACACAATAACTAGTCTAAGGGTTGAATCGAAATTTGCCAATGATGACCCCTTAGGTTATTTGTCCAGGCTCAAGAACTGTCTGATGGTTGAACTAAGATTTTAGATGGGGACAAGTTAGACATGAATATCAAATAATATTTTTAAGCTAGAAAGTTTTGAATGATGACTTATTCGGTCGAGTTATATGAACGTGGGCACTGTAAACTTAACTACTTTCATCTAGTCCTTCTTAGTGGGGTTATGATAACAACTATGCTTATTTACTAATACTACCATTAGATAATGAGTTAACATGTAACTTGATTGTTCAGTCCATCTTGAATTTCAATTTGATACTTTGGGTTATCATTAGTATGATTCCTTAGCTCTTATTGTGATGATAAATCTAGCCACATAGGGGTTCCCTATGTTACATGGTTACTTCTGGATAGTTGACTTCTTCTTTGGATGCTTGAAGTTGTGAGATCCTCAGGTTTTCCTTTATTGGAAGGGCACTGCTTGCACTGAGTAGTTGATTATACCATCTTTTTGGTCGATATGCTCATCAGATTCAAATTATAGGGATGATGGAGCTCCCTCATTGTGATTTTTATTGTGTGTATGTATTTTTTATTTGATTTAAATGATGGTATGTGGTATCTCAATGGGTTAGGAACTTTCGTTTCCTATAAATTACGCCAATTTGATATAACATATTCTATCAAATAGAGTTATACGAACTAGATTGAATAGATATGTTGGGTAAGTATGTTCATGTTAGTTTAACATAAGGTAAGATGTGTAATCCTTGCAAATATAATTATTTGAATTGAATATGAATTGCATTAAATTAAAGATTTATAGAATGCAAAAGAATGAATGATACTTATTGTAAATGTTAGAGGTGTAATTGCCCAGATTATACTGGTCTCTTTTTTTTTATACATTTATACTCTTATTTATAGAGATGTGTTGGTAGTTATTGTATAACTACATCTCTATCATACCCTATCTTGACACATGAGCACTCGGTAGTTAGATATATCCCACAAACTTAAAAGGGGTGTTGAGACTGTCAACCGTCACTGTTAACTGTTATCAAGATAAAAATAAGTAGTTTATCTTACGTCATCGACCTCTCGAGGTTATGTTGAGATGCTCTTGCCGTGCCTCTTTCAACTTGATATCTTAAGTTTGACGGGCTTATAGTGTATTTGATAGAAAAGAGGTTTTAAGTGACATTTATCCCTACCAAAGACGAAGCAATTAATTAAAAAAAAAAACTTGAAAACAAATTAAAAAAGAGAAGAGAGCAGTTATTTTGTTTTCCTAATTTATAACTTATCATTATTTTTTTCATATTTTTATTTAGTTAGCATATAGATAATGAAATTTGAATAAAATGTGTAATCAAAGAAAAAAATATATAAAAAGTAATAATAGAATAACCTTTTTATCTCCTTGTATTCCTTTTTTTCTTCATAAGAATACCTTTTCATTTTATATATAAACAATCCTATCTCTGAAATTAGATAGTGTAAACAATGCTTACCATTTTCATCCAATTCATTCATCAATTTCACTAATCAACTCAAACACATCATGAAAACTTATACGTTACCAATACAAGTTGCACAAATCATCAACCAATCCAAGGTATAAGTTTGTGAGTTTAACTCAGTTTTCTCCAGATCCAACCATGACCGACATTAATTTAGGGTTTTTGGTGCGAATCGGTGCTCGTTCAGGTCAGATATATTATTTTATATGTATTTTGAGTCGCATATTTATGTAGTAAACTATTACATAGATAATCTTATGTTTCTTATATCCTCTTGGGTCCATATTCTCTTTGTTGGTGGGTATATCGGAGAAGTTGCGGTGGTTTAGATAGTAGTAGATTATGGATGTTACTGATGTCGATTATCGTTCATAATTAATATTTTCGTTAAATTTATGATTGCCTATACCCGTTAGTATCTCAATTGTATTAGATGGGATAGTTGTTTGATTACTTGTAGGGTAATATACCAAATACCCCCTGTGGTTTGATAAACGGTCAAGAAACCCCCTATGGTTTTAAAAGGGACAAATACCAACCTATGGTTTTGTAACCAATTACAACTCATAATTCCATCATCTTCACCTTTAGCTAAAGGTTTATATAAAGATTCAATCATCTTAACTTTCGACGATTGAGATCGGACAGCTGCTCTATACCTTGAAATTAACGGCCAAGATTGAGATCCCACAATGTATCTTGGCCGTTGTATTCAAGGTATAGAGCAGCTATTCGGTCTCAATTGCCGAAAGTTAAGATCATTGAATCTTTATATAAAACTTTAGCTAATGGTGAAGATGATGGAATAATGAGGTATATAAATCTTTAGCTAATAATAATATTAAATAATATTGAAATTCACTCCCTGTAAAATATAATTTACTTCAGGGAGCTATTTTTGGATTTTTAAGAATCGAGTAAAGAAAGAAAACCAGCTCAAATTATCGTATTTAGGTATTATTATAATATTATAAAATATATATATATTTGTGTATAATTTAAGAAATTGCACTATAGGTTCCATTAATTTATAAAATTGCAATAAAAGTCTCTTTATTCATAAAATTGCACTATATGTCCCTTAAACTATTTTATTACACTTTACTATAGGTCCCTTAAATTTTGTAAATTGTACTATAGGTCCCTTAAATTTATTCAATTGCACTATTGTCCCATTAAATTTAGAGAATTTCTCTATAGGCACCTTTAGTGATTATATTGCACTATAAGTCTTTTAAGTGATTATTTAGCACTATAAGTCCCTTACATGAATATATATATATATGTAAAAAAAGTCTAGTATGGTGATTTTTTTTAGCAACTATTACTGTAAATTTTGGTAAATCAACCTCACCAAAATGCTGATAAGCCTGCAGCAATTAAATAAAACTTGAGCAGTTTTTTAATTAAAATACTAAAGAAAATATATTACTTACCTTTATCATTTGATTTACTTCATGATCAAGAACATTACTGAACTGTGTTTCACTCACTCCATCCCTAAATTAAGATAAATTAAACATCATATAATAACATGTATCACCAAATTTAGCAACATTTACACCATTTGTAATAATAATAGCAACTAATTAGTTTGTGCAATTTTACCCTTAAAATAAATAAAAACTCAACAAAAGAACATAGACCCCGCAACTAGCTTATTCAACCTAGGCAACTCAGGAACTGTTATAACACTCGTGGACTTGGAAGATTTGTCTGAAACTAAATGTGTTACATCTTGAGGGAGTGTTATAACAGTTCCTGAGTTGCCTAGGTTGAATAAGCTAGTTGCGGGGTCTATGTTCTTTTGTTGAGTTTTTATTTATATTAAGGGTAAAATTGCACAGACTAATTAGTTGCTATTATTATTACAAATGGTGTAAATGTTGCTAAATTTGGTGATACATGATATTATATGATGTTTAATTTATCTTAATTTAGGGATAGAGTGAGTGAAACACATTTCAGTATTGTTCTTGATCATGAAGTAAATCAAACGATAAAGGTAAGTAATATATTTTCTTTAGTATTTTAATTAAAAAACTGCTCAAGTTTTATTTAATTGCTGCAGGCTTATCAGCATTTTGGTGAGGTTGATTTACCAAAATTTACAGTAATAGTTGCTCAAAAAAATCATCATAGTAGGCTTTTTCAAGATGGTGCTTCTGAGAATGTTCCTCAAGGATTTTATCTTTCATTATTAAAAATCTACTTTTTTCCTGTTTTCTTTGTATATATATCTGTGTGTGTGTGTGTGTATATATATTTTTAAGCACTGTTGTGGATACTAAGCTTGTGCATCTAAGAAACTATGACTTTTATATGCGTGCTCAATCTGGGATAATTGTGAGTTTTATTTTCTTTATATTATACTTTTATTTATTCTTGTTTAAGGAGATTAATTAATAAATAATCATATTTTTACAGGGTACGTCTAAACCAGCACATTATCATGTTTTGCTTGATGAAATTGGTTTTTCACCTGATGAACTACAAAATATTATCCATTCATTATCATATGTGTAAGTTTTAAGTGTTGTATCACTATTTAATTTTTATTTATATATTGATACTTTGTCTGATTACTGATTTTGTATTTTGGTTTCAGCGGTCAAAGAAGTACTAGTGCGATCTCAATTGGTAAGTTAATTTTGATATTTTAATTTTTTATAGAAAAAGGAATTTAAATATGATAGTTGTTTGTTTGTAGTGGAATCTGTGTATTATGCACACCTTGCAGCGAAACAAATGAGACACTTCGTGGACTTGGAAGATTTGTCTGAAACTAAATGTGTTACATCTTGAGGGAGTGTTATAACAGTTCCTGAGTTGCCTAGGTTGAATAAGCTAGTTGCGGGGTCTATGTTCTTTTGTTGAGTTGTTATTTATTTTAAGGGTAAAATTGCACAGACTAATTAGTTGCTATTATTATTACAAATGGTGTAAATGTTGCTAAATTTGGTGATACATGTTATTATTACCCCCCATTTTTTTTGTAAATTGAGCTGAGTTTTCAGTTTCTGCATCTAATCGAAGCGTACCTCTGGTGTTTGTAACAGGAGCTCGCGAAAGTGGCTAACTCCTCGTTGTTTCTATAATACGTTCCATACCTTTGGAGGCTTCTGTAGGATCCATGGACACAAAACCTTACTTTTCAAGCTTATCTACCCTCAATCTACTCTCAGCGTTGATACCTTGACAAAACATAGCTATCTGTAAAGATGGGGTATAATTATGAAGGGGACATAAAGCTAACTTTTGTTGAAACCTTGTCCATGCGTCTCCTACTTCTTTTTCATTCTCTTGGCAAAACTTAGCAAGCTCCATCTGATCTTTGAGTCTCATACTGTTTGGATAAAAACGGTTAAAGAATGCGGCTTGAAGTTCTGTCCAAGTATTTAATGTCCAGTGGTTGTCTATCTAGACAATCACCAGCTTTACCGGTCAGAAATAACGAAAACATATGATAATATAGTTGCTCATGTGTAATGTCTGGAGTAATGTAGGCATCATAAATCTGCATGAACTTCTGAATCGCTTTTTCCGGATCTTGAATTGTTGTACCACTGTAGAGTCCAAAATTCAAAAATTGACTGAGCATACCCGGATCGGGTCTGAATTTGATATTCTGGATCTCTGGAGGACGATAACCTAATGGTTGAACTCGAAAAGGTGATCCCAAGCCTGGGAGATCTTGTTCAATTTTGTTTTTGTTTCTAATATCTTCCAGTGGTGGTGGTAAATGTCCTAAAGGACCAAGTGGAGGATCTACTCCATTGTGTTGTTCTGCCATCGCTTTTCGTCGTGCTCTGTCTTCTTTTATATGTTTGTTATAAGATCTGAAGCTCCACTCGGGCTCCGCTAGAGAAGGCCAAGGATTCACTGGTAAAAACCTAAAAAGACTAGAACAAACCAAAATTCGTAAAATTAGAAAAATAAAAATAACTAAAAACTACTACAAAAAAAATAGTTAACCCACACGCTAACAAGACACAAGTCCCCAACAGCGGCGCCAAAAACTTGGTGTCGCCTAAGGTGTGATAAAATAATAGATAAATAAATACGGATAATGATGCACTAACACCCTAAACTAAACACGTTACTCACTGCAAGTATCACAGATCGTATGCAAGTTTTACTAGTAAGTAAGATTCGTTCCTCAGAGACATAGTTTGTTATGCTTATGGGCAAATAAATTTGAGTAGCAATTAATAATTAAAAGACAGGAAAATAAATATGATTGATGATTGAGGAGATCAGATTAATGACTAAATAAAATAAAAGACAATAGAATAAAAGATGTAAGAATAAGATGAGAAAATATAGCTCAGGTTTTGCTCGTATGCACTAATCCTTCTCTTTCTTCTACTAGTTAATAAGGGTGATTATAGCTCTTAGATAAGTATCTAGGATTCTAAATTCCTCCTTACCCCCTTCTGGGTGGACTAAGGTGGCGAGCTCACAATTACCAGGGGACTTAACTAAGGTGATCCTACACCACTAGGTTCTTAGATGAGACTGGCCTGCAAATAATGATCGGTGATTGAATCAAACCCTAATGACAATCTAGTTATGCAAGCCCTTTCAGATTACTACCGCACATTAGACGTTTATATGGTGTTTCAATAATTAGACACCCCTTACGGGTGACCATCTAACTACTATTAGCACAACCCTAAATTGATCAGGTTTAAGACAAACAATAAATCAAAGCACATAAAACAAATATATGGTTAAGCAGCTAGAATCAATTTAAAATAGTTCTTCCAAAGAAACATAGATAGAAGTGAATAGAATTCATAGATTACACATATGCAAAACCCAAGCTATGGGAAAATTAGTTCATACTGGAAAGAAATAAACTAAAAGAAAGATACATACTGTCAACTTGCTCTAAGGATTGATCTCTAATTGTTAATAAACTTAAGGATGGGCAAGGACACATTTACAATAGTTAAAGGGTGTATTTATAGGAGTCTAGGAAGCCCTAATTCGGATTCTTGGAGTAGAGGTCAAGTAATAGGACTCTTTTCCAAATTAAATTCGTAGCCCTAAAATATAGAAAAGGTAATAAATTGTTGTTGACTTGTTTTGGCCGTAACTTCTTCAATATTACTCTGACTGACGTGTTTTTTATATCAAAACTGACCGTCCTGGAAAGCTCTATACTTTTTCTTCAGACCATTCTTCCAAATTCCCAGCCAATCTTGAGTTATGATCACTTTAGTGGACGTGGCTGCTGAAATTCAGATTTATTTGGCAACTTTTTCTTTTCCTTCTTTGCATATTTCCTTCCTTAATCTTCCGATTTCCATGTATATATTCTTTCCTTTACTTCTTAGACTTGACTTGGTCTCTAATTAATTACCATATAACTTTAAATCTTCACAATAAATAAATAATTAAACCGCATATGCTTTAAAAATTAATAAATCATTAAATCAAGACTAGAAATAAGAAAGTGCACTCTAAAATTAGAAACTCGAATAAAATACTTTCTAACACACTAAAAATAATTTAAGACTTTAATTCTCACTTCTCCTCCTTGTATTGGTTTTCCATGAAATTCAAGAACCTACTAATTTTGCACTAAAAATAACTATATTAACGCACAAAAGCTCTAAAAGTGCAAATAGTCTAATTCCAAGGGGAGAAAGTGTAATATGACGAATTAAGCATAAAAGTCTATCAAATACTTCAAATATTCACCTAACAGGGATGTCTCCAAAGGCTAATATTTAGAACAAATAGGGAGACATCAGTTACCTTGGTAAAACTTTAGTTCTACATCCTAGACAGGTTATTAAGTCAAGTTGGATAGACCTAAGGAGTCACCCTGGTGAAACCTTGATTAACCTCCCATAAAAGTTATTGAGTCTAGGTGAGTAGGCCTAAGGGTTAATTCTAAAAGAACCACTAACTAACTGTTATATATAGCTTATCAAGTCTATTTCAACCCAAATGGTCACTCTAAAACCCTCTATACAACCCCTAGTCAAATATAGGTTTTACCAAGGTGACCCCTAAGGTACATTAAATTCGACTCGATAACTCTCATGGAGGTTGAATCGAGGTTTGCCGGTGGTGACCTCTTAGGCTTATTCGATAAGACTCGAGATCTGTTCTAAGGGTTGAATCGAGATTTTCCAATGGTGACCCATTTGGATTATCAAACCGGACTCGATAACTAGTTTGAGGTTTGAATAAATACTTGCCCATGGTGACCCCTTTTTCCTATTCTACCATACTCAATAACTAGTCTAAGGGATGAATCGAAATTTGCCAGTGATGACCCCTGAGGTTATTTGTCCAGACTCAAGAACTAGTATGATAGTTGAACTAAGATTTTAGATGGGACAACTAAGACATGAATATCAAACTATATTTTTAAGCTAGATATTTTTGAATCATGACTTAATCGGTCGAGTTATATGAACGTGGGCACAATAAACTTAACTACTTTCATCTAGCCCTTCTTGGTGGGGTCATGATAACAACAATGCTTACTTACTAATACTACAATTAGATAATGAGTTAACATGTACCTTGGTTGTTCAGTCCATCTTAAATTTAAATTTGATACTTTAGGTTATCCACTAGTATGATTCCTTTGCTCTTATTGTGATGATAGATCTAGCCACATAGGGGTTCCCTGTGGTACATGGTTACTTCTGGATAGTTGATTTCTTCTTTGGATGCTTGAAGTTGTGAGATACTCAGGTTTTCCTTTCTTGGAAGGGCGCTGTTTGCACTGAGTAGTTAATTCTACCATTTTTTGGCTGATATGCTCATCAGATTCAGATTATATGGATGACGGAGCTCCCTTATTGTGATTTTTATTCTGTGTACGTATTTTTTATTGGATTTAAATGATGGTATGTGGTATCTCAATGGGTTAGGAAACTTTCATTTCCTATAAATTAGGCCAATTTGATAGAACATATTCTATCTAATAGAGTTATGCAAACTTGATTAAATAGATATGTTGGGTAAGTATGTTCATGTTAGTTTAACATAAGGTAAGATGGGTAATCCTTGCAAATATAATTATTTAAATTGAATGTGAATTGCATAAAATTAAAGATGAATAGAATGCAAAAGAATGAATGATATTTATTGCAAATGCTAGAGGTGTAATTGTCCAGATTACACTGGTCTCTTTTTTTATACATTTCTACTCTTTATAGAGATGCGTTGGTAGTTGTTATATAACTACATCTCTATCATACCCTATCTTGACACATGTCCACTCGGTAGTTAGATATATCCCACAAACTTAAAGGGGGTGTTGAGACTGTCAACCGTCACTGTTAACTGTTATCAAGATAAAAATAAGTAGTTTATCTTACGTCATCGACCTCTCGAGGTTATGATGAGATGCTCTTGTCGTGCCTCTTTCAACTTGATATCTTAAGTTTGACGGGCTTGTAGTGTATTTGATAGAAAATAGGTTTTAAGTGACATTTTTCCCTACCAAAGACGAAGCAATTAATTAAAAAAATGAAAATCTTCAAAAAAAATATTAAAAAAGAGAAGAGAGCAGTTATTTTGTTTTCCTAATTTATAACTTATCATTATTTTTTCATTAGTTAGCATATAGATAATGAGATTTGAGAAAAATGTGTAATCAAAGAAAAAAAAATTATAAAAAGTAATAACAGAATAACCTTTTTATCTCCTTGTATTCCTTTTTTTCTTCATAACAATACCTTTTCATTTTATATACAAACAATCCTATCTCCGAAATTAGATAGTGTAAACAATTCTTACCATTTCCATCCGATTCATTCATCAATTTCACTAATCAAATCAAACACATCATGAAAACTTATACGTTACCAATACAAGTTGCACAAATCAACAACCAATCCAAGATTTAAGTTTGTGAGCTAACTTAGTTTTCTCCAGATCCAACCATGACCGACATTGATTTAGCGTTTTTGGTGCGTATCAGTGCTCGTTCAGGTCAGATCTATTATCTTATATGTATTTTGAGTCACATATTCATGGAGTAAACTATAATATATCCTCTTGGGTCCATATTTTCTTTGTTGGTAGGTATATCGGAGAAGTTGCGGCGGTTTAGATTGTAGTAGATTATGGATGTTACTGATGTCAATTATTGGTCATAATTATCATTTTCGTTAATGTCATGATTGCCTATACCCGTTAGTATCTCAATTGTATTAGATGGTAGATTTGTTTAATTACTTGTAGGGTAATATACCAAATACACCTTGTGGTTTGATAAACGTTCAAGAAACCCCCTATGGTTTTAAAAGGGACAAATACCAACCTATGGTTTTGTAACTAGTGACAACTCACCCTTTATATTAATTATTACACAATAATTTTTAGCAACTCGGTGCAACTCATGTCATAAAGTATAGTGTAATATTTAGTGGATCGGTGAGTTGTCACTTGTTACGAAACCATAGGGGGGTATTTGTCCATTTTAAATCCATATGGTTTTTTTTACCCTTTATCAAACTATAGGGGGGTATTTTGTATTTTACCCTTACTTGATCTGATTCAAGGACTCAATTCGCTGCCAGCTGCATGGTGGAAAGTCAAATCGTAGTCAAGCAATCCTCCAGTTTACAGATGAACATGGTAGAATGTTCTTCAAGCATTTGTTGCGAAAACTCAACAGAATGGCCGACCGCACCGCAAGGAATATTAGACAGTGGAGTAGGGTGGACGATCGACAACTGGAGTTAACATACCAGTTTATAAGGTTCAGGATTGGAAAATCCAGCCGCTTGCTTTAGCTTTTACATTTGTCCAAAAAAAAATATATATTTCTTTTTAACTTTATATTTTGAATAAAAGAATCAATAGATATTCCATGTTGTACTATCGGTTACAAATATTTGACCTAAATAAAAAAAATTAAAAAAACTGGTTATTACTCCATAAATTGCACAAAATAGGCCCAAAGTTCGCGAAGTGACTAGTTTTACCCCAAAACAAATTAATTCTTTTCTCTTTGTCAACTAAAATAAATCAAAATTCTTTTGAGCTAACAAGTGATAGTACTTATTTCCCTCCATTCTCATATTGCGAACACACTCAACTCACCAACACACACGAACACACACTATTCTCAAAAACCATAAAGTAACCAAGCAATTCAGCCTCCGAAATCCCTCAAATGTAAGATCAGAACCTTCTCATCCTATTTTATTCACTAATTTATTAAGATCACTTATATTTACCCGTTGCATCACTCTCTAGCTATGCTTCTAATTTCTGTATATTATATGTATGTATAGTCAATGCATGTCTTTGTTTCTCTCACTAGATGTTAATTTTAGCTCCATTTGTTTGATCACTTAAGTTTCTGCTACAATGGCCTTGTTTCATATTTGTCTTTTGGGTTTCCTTTCGGGCTCTCACAATTATTTATCCTCTAATTTAATTTTGTAAGAGTATTAATTGTTTAATCGGGTTCATTAGGTTTAATTTCATTGTTTTACTATAAACGAGCGAAGCGTAAACAATGTAGTTAATGTATTTCATATGTTTAAACTAGAGTGTTCTACACTGATATACAATCTCATCCTTGTAATTGAATTTTATTCTAAGAATAAGCTAATTACTTCTTTTGATTGCTCAGTTCTTCATGTCTACGGATTCAAATTCCGATTCAGAGGTCGATTTAGTCATTTTACCAGATGAGCCACCAGAAAAATCGAGCTTCCACCTCGTTCCATCATTACCCGGCCTGGAATTTGATCCACGGGCCGGCCCATCAGTTTACTATCAAATTACTTCAAGTTTCACTCAAAAATTCTAAACAGATTTTTTGCCTTTACAATGTACGATTATTTCTTCACCAATTTTAATTTTTTATAATTTTTTTGTTTAGATTAAGCTAATATACTTCACTTTTTCAAGGTCTCAATTACTTACGAGGACAAAACTTTAGTCAAAAGCAGAGGAATCGCAAGAAAAGTGATAGATAAATGCATTTTAATTTCGTATCTTAAAATAAGATACGAAACTTTAGTCAATTAATTTTCTTTTTAAAATAAGAAGGTTGGTATATATAAATGCATTTTAATTGGTTTAAAAGAAAAGAGCCAATTGTTGATTGATGCCTATTAAAAAACTTATTTAGAAAAAGGTGCCTAGAAAAAAATATTTATTGAAAACAGCCCCCTTATAATTAACAATTAAAAAATAAGAAAAAAACTAATAAACACGCGCGCGCGTCCGTGAAATTTTTTTAAAATCGTCATAACTAATTCAAAAAATCAAAAAAATCAAAAAAAAATTATATTTGGATAAATCAAATTAATATTTACGTCTATGATTTTTTTCGGAATTTTCTGAATTTTTTGATTTTTTTTGATTTTTTTAATTTTTTTTTTCGCAGACACGAAATTCCATGTTTAAAACATGGAATTTCATGTTTGATTAAACATGGAATTCCATGTTTATTTCACGGTTTAAAACATGGAATTCCATGTTTAAAACATGGAATTCCGTGTCTGCGAAAAAAAAATTAAAAAAATTCGAAAAAATAAAAAAAAATCAAAAAAAATCAAAATAATTCATAGACGTAAATATTAATTAGATTTATTCAAAAATATTTTTTTTTAATTTTCTGATTTTTTTTTAAATTAGTTATGACGATTTTAAAAAAATTTCACGGACGCGCGCATGTGATGGAATTAATAAAGGTATAGAAAATATAAAGGGGATGTTTTCTATAAATAATTATTTCATTAGGCATTTTTTTATAAATAAGATTATTGAAGGCATAAAAAAACAATTAGAGAGTTTAAGGAGGATGTTTTCAACAATAACCCAAAAAGAAAAATATAAAAAAAATGTAAATTTAGTTTCGAAAGGATCTTTATCCTATTTTGTTACCTTCTGAAAAATCATATTTCGTATCTTATAGTAAATATGTGTTATTATTACAACTCTGCTTGAATTCAAGTACTTGAGATAAATTAGGAATTACTTGTAGTCCTTGAGTTTAGTAAGGAAATTACTTGCATTAAAAGTCCTTGAGTTCAGTAAGGAAATTACTTGCATTAACCCTAACATAATTAAGGTAAGTATTTTATTATAAATACATAGTATGATCCATGATCATTGTACGAAATAATTTCTCTTGCGATCAGTTTTCTCTATTATTCTGTGTGTTAAATATTAAAAAGAAGAAGTTGATGGCAATTAACATGAAAAACGTGCTACGTATTGAACCAGAACCCAACTGGGAAAGAATGAATTGGTTACCACCATATCCAGCTAACGAAGAAGATGAGAAAGCTATCAAGGAATGGATTTGTACAAGTAATTTCTATGAGATTCTTTACGCTGCTGAAATTCATGCAAGAATCTGAAAGTAAAGTTTGTATAAAAAAGGGTCAAAGATCTCTCAGAAAGAAACGATCATCATATACTTGTTTTTCTACTTCTTCTTCTAATCATCAACAAGATACCAAAAGGCAAAGAATCGGAAGTAACATTCCAAACATTCCAGTAACAGATTTACCTGTTGAATTCAAGAACTATATGGAACAATTAGGAGATGAATTGAAAGACGTGAAGTTGGTTATTCAGAAACCCTTGTTCCAAACTGATGTAAGCAAAGGTCAAAATCGTTTCTCTATTCCTTTAACCAAAGTAAGGAATGTGTTCTTGACTGAAGAAGAAGAGAAGTGTCTTAGTGCAAAATATGATAAAAACGTTCCCTATATTGAGGCTATCTTTATTGATCCTTCTTTAAAAATTCTTCGCACCATTAATTTGAAAAAGTGGAGGATGACAAATAGTGAATTATATGTGTTGAGTACAAGTTGGAATGAAGTTGTGTCAACAAATGGTTTGAAAGAAGGTACAATGGTGCAGCTTTGGTCCTTTAGAATTGATGGTCGCTTAGGGTTTGCTCTTGTTCAACTTTAATTCAAATTTGTAATTTATTAGCTTAGTCTTTCTCTGCAATAGGTAGGAGAATAGAAGAGTAGAGTGTCTTCGTTTTGTCTATTATTTTTATTATTACATTAATTATCAATTAAAAGTTTTGTGCATTTTAATCAACACGGAATGACGGTGAATTTCAAAACATAATTACAAGAAATTAATCTTCTATTTAGTTGATTTCTATAAAACATTGTTATTCATGTTATCTCCTTTGTAGTGTTTATTGTTATTTAGTTGATTTTCATGAATTAAATTGTTAATTCAAAAAAAAAACAAAATGCAATCGTCTGTAATATATATATACTGTGGTCCAAATGCCAAATAGTGCATGTCTTCCACATTATACAGGAGTACAAAAGATAAAATACCAAACCAGCACAAATAAAACACACACGGCCTCTTTTATTTCTCTCCTATTTACAGAAAGAAGTCAACAAGTCAAGCACAAATAAAACACACACGGCCACCAGACACCCTTTCATACTAACTTATTCTATTTATTTTCTTCAACTTTGTAGCATAAATTGATTCTATTTCACCTCCCAATTTCCATACCGATAAGCTAATTTTAAGGAACTTTTCTAAGGATTTATATTAGGCATAAACAATAATAATTTTTAGAGTTAATTATTTTTGTTACACTCGATATTTAATGATTTAAAGTATTTTTTTTTCAACCCATAGCAACTCAATGTTTAATCCTTATAATTGTATATCTTTGTGTATAGATTTCATTTATATAATGATATCTTGTAAAGTCCATTCTATGTAATGATATCTTATTGATCCATTTCGATCAGACGATATAATATGAACTAAATTGTAAGGCTAGGGACAAGATTATATGTTTGTTAGAGCATTTGTCCCTTTTATAGCAAGTATCCTTCTCAAAGCCTGGAAGGAATCTAATGATAATTCAGACATAGATGTTCGCCTAGGAAGTTTAGCTTCTCTAAACGATGAAATTTCATGGTTCAAAAAGGAAGCTTCAAAGTGGAATGTTTCATTAGCTAACAGACAAATCTTGACTATTACAGGTATTTTAGTTATAAATACTCATTATCCACTCTTTATCTGAATTTCGCTATTTCATTGATTTATACAGTTTTGTGGAAAAGCCTAATAGCTCCAGATTTTGAGTATACAGTAGCTATCACAGCTTTCTAGGCCATTGAAGTAGTATATCAAGAAAGCTTTGCCCATTGCTTAGAGAAAGATGCTAAAACCCCAGAAGAAGTAAAAGAAACTTGTCAGAGATGGGGAAATGATGGTTTTTGTCAATATTGTCAATTACTCCATGCAATATCTAGTCGTGAGCTAGAGAAGGCTTCTCATGATGTTGTCTCAAAAGCTGAGGTTGTATTTATACGCATTCTCGAACATGAAGTTAAATTCTGGAACATGAGTTATAGCAAAATTTGATGACGTATGCTTCTATATTGTGATGTAATGGTCAAAGTGGTTGTGTCTATATATTTATATGCTTTCCTAGGTACTTTTGTTTACATTGTCAAGTTTCTGGTATGAATGAAATAGTTGCGCTTAAATTAACTTTTTAGTAGTAACTTATTATAGTGACTCTCGGATCTGATTACTACATAATAATTTGGCTTAAAATTAATAACTATTTTATGATCTTATTTATGCTCAACTGTAACACGCGTTAAGTATATGTGTTTACCATTTGAGGAAGGTCTTGGGTTGAAGAGAATTCTCCTTATGAACAAAGTTATGTAGTTAGTTCATATTGTTCAAATCTAACCGTTCTTTATTCGATTAACTCCCTTGAATCGAGGTTTACATAGAAGATCACAAAGATCTAATAATCATTTACACGATGACCCCTTCTAAGGATTGAATCTGAGGTTTGGATAGGTGATCACTTACCGGTAACCTTTTCTAAAGGTTGTCGAGGTTTCCGTAGATAATCACAATAATCTAACCGTCATGTATCCGATAACCTTTCTTAAAGTTAAAATTAAAGTTTTCATAGGTGATCACGAAGATCTAACCATCATTTACTCGATACCCCTTCTAAGGTTTGAATTGAGAGTTTCATAGGTGATTAAAGATCAATTTGTCATTAATTCGATAATCTCTTAAAAAGATTTGCATAGGTGATCATGAAAACCTAACTATCATTTACTAGAGGATCCTTTCTATGGGTCGAATTGAGGGTTTTCATATGCGATCACAAAAACCTAACAACGGTTACTTGATAACCCCTTTCTAAGGGTTTGTTTAAATGGAGGGATTAGGAGAGAGGGAATTATATTAAACGATTCTAACAATCCATTCTTTGGTTTGTATTACACGGGATTGTGGGGAAAAGGTTAGTAATGTATTCTTAGAATACCTTATGTTCTTATATTTCGATCCTTCCGAATCGGTAGGATTAGAAGGGAGGGATTTTTTATTATGTTGTAGTGTCTAAATTACCCTTATTACTTTATAATATATTTTAGTAGGGGTATATGAGTTATTTAGTTATAAAAAGAATCCTTCCTCCCATTATTTTTTTAATTCAAAAAAAATACATATAATTATTAAATAAAATTCTCCATCCTTCTTTTATTCAATCCATACAAAACTCTACTTTCCATTCCTTTATTATACTCTCAATTCCTTTCCTTTACTAAAGAATTCCCCCTTAATCCAAACAGACCCTAAAGGTTGGATCGAGATTTTCATAGGTGATCACAATGATCTGACGTATTTACTCGATAAGCCTTTCTAAATGTTGAATCTAAATTTCTATATACGATCACGAAAATGTAACCATCATTTACTGAATAATCCCTTCTAAGGGTTCAATCGAGGTTTGATCAGGGCGACCTCTTCGGCCCATGCTTCAGACTCGAACACCCGTATGAAGGATCGTCTCGAGGTTTTTATAGGTGATCACGGAGATCTAACCAATATTTCTCAGTAAACCCACCAGAGGGATTGAATCAAGGTTTTATCAGGGTGGCCCCTTAGGCCTATCCTCTAGACTCGATAACCCATCTGAAAGGCTAAATCTAGGTTTTACTAGGGTGAGCCCTTATGCCTATCCTTTAGACTCGATAACCCGTCTAAGAGTTTGAATCGAGGTCTACCAGGGTGACCCTTAGGCATATCCTCTGGACTCGATAATTCATCTGAGGTTTGAATTGAGATTTCACTAGGGTGACCCCTTAGGCCTATCCTCTGGACTCGATAATTCGCCTGAAGGATTTATTCTAGGTTTTACTAGGTTAACCCTTGTGTCTTGGTGTCGACTAGGGCGTGATAAAATAATAGATAAAATAAGTGCAAAATAAACACCCTAGTCTAAACACGGTATTGCAAGTATTACAGGATGTATGCAAGTTTTAATGATAAGAGAATTCGTTCCTTAGAGACTATGAAAGTTAAAGAGAACTTATGCAGATATCAAGTGCAAATATGAAAGCTAGAATAATAATACGCAGAAAATTAAAGACTAAATAGATTTTATTGGGTTTTTGAGAATAAAAGATTAACTAAATAAGCTAAAGACAGAAGATTAAATAAGAGAAAATATAGTATGAGAGTTAAGCTCAAGATATAGCAAGTAATCCCCACTAGTCTTGTTTATTCAAATCATGTAAGGGCGAATTATGTAGAATTGCAATAACCAGGATTCTAAATTCCTCCTAACCCCCGTCAAGGTGGACTTAGGTGGCGACCTCACAATCACGAGGGGACTTAAATAGGGTGCTCCTACACCCCTAGGTTCCTATATGAGACTGGCCTTCTAATGATGATCGGTGGTTAAATCAAACCCTAATGGTTATCTAGTTAGGCAAGCCCGTCAGGATCACTACCGCACACTAGACGTTTATGTGGTGTTTCAATAATTAGACACCCCTTCCGGGTGACCATCTAACTACTATTAAGGTAATCTTATACTCGTGCACTAGCAAGGAAAACAGACAATAAATCAAAGCACATAAAACAAAGAATAAAACACCAATTCAATTTAAACATTATAATCCCCATTAGAATAGATATAAAACAAGTCTAGGGTTCATACCCATATGCTAAATCTCAAGCTAAATTAGAATTAGTTCATACTAGAAAAAGAAGAGAAAACAATTAACTCCTTTGATGCTTAACTCCTTTCAAACTTCTCTTCTCTTGATGTAGGCTTCTTCTTGGCTTAAGGATTGGCCAAGGATATGTTTCTTCTGAATAAAGGGTGTATTTATAGGGTCTAGGAAGCCCTAAAATGTTTTCTTGGAGTGGAAGACAAGTAATTGGACTTCTAGCCTAACTTAAATTCGTAACCCTAAAATATAGAAAAGGTAATAACTATTGTTGTTTTGTTTTGGCCATAACCCCTACAATACAGCTCCGATTGACGCTTTCTTTATATCGAAACTGATCGACCTCGAAAAGCTCTACACTTTTCCTTCAGACCATTCTTCCAAATTCCCAGTTGTTTTTGAGTTATTATCCATTTAATGGACGTAGCTGCTGAAATTCAGATTTACTGACAACTTTATTTTTCCTAATCTATCCTTTACTTCCTTTATCTCCAATTTCCACCATTATCTTTTTTTTCCCTTATCTCTTAGAATTGATTTGACATCTAATTAATTACCATATATCTTTAAAGCTTCACAATTAACAAACAATTAAACTCAATATGCTCTAAAAATAATAAATCATCAAATCAAGACAAGAAATAGGAAAATATAAAAATATGAATAAATATCGAAAATTAAATTCCTACATACACCTAAAATGATGTCTCCAACTAAGATTAATTCATCACAAATAGGGAGACATCATGTCTATTATCTGGACTTGATAACCCGTTTGAGGGATTGAATTGAGGTTTACCAGGATGAACCCTTATACTATCATCTGGACTCGATAAACCGTATGGAGGATTCAATCGAGGTTTTTCCAGGGTGACGCTTGAGGCCTATCCGCTAGACTCGGTTCCCAATAGTAAGGTTGAAAATGTTTACCAGGACGACCACTTAGGTCTATCTTACCTAGACTCGACCATATATAGGATTGTGCACTCGATATTTGCTAGTGGTGACCCTTTATGCCTAACCTGATGGGCTCGGTAACCTTTTTGAGGGATTTAATCGAGACTTTTTCCCGAGGACAGATAAACATTCACACAAGTATGCAATTAACAAAACATGAATTTTACGCATGCAAGTTTTTCCTGTAAAACATAACTATGCTTAGTCAGGCTAGATGAACATATGTGTAATAACTCAATGTTTTCCTACAACATTCTTTGGTAGGGGTATTATGACAATAAAGTTTGTAAAACATTTATCGCTAAGTAATTAGCTGGTATGTACCTTGATTTTGCTTGAGTTACCTTGAATTTTGAGTTTGACACTCTGGATTATTCGTTATTGTGAATCCTTAACTTAGTTTATGAGGGCCTTCCATCCTATGCAACATGATCTTGCAGTACTTGACCAACTTCGAACAATTGGCTTGTTCTTAGGATGCTTGGTGGTAGAGTTAGACAGAAGAAAGGACTGAAATTTCTTTTTCATAATCCTTCTTCTTAACATGTAATTTGGTTGACTTTTAATGACGATGTGTGATTTCTTAAACGGTTAGGTATCATTTGTTTTCACAGACAATGCCAATATGATATAACAAATTCTACTATATAAAGTTAGGTATAATTTAGATTAGTTGAGTAAAAGTGTTTACATTTTTTTATACATGGGTGTCCGGGCCAGCTTTAGCGCTCCACGACTAATCCCATGCGAAATATACACGTCTCCCCATGCATATTCCCACTTAATCAAAACTAGGTTACCCATGTTCAGGAAGGGGATTCGAACCCTATGCTTTTAACCCTTTAAGGGCTAAATATATGTATCAAGGCTCTGGCCAGTCAAACTAAAAGTGTTAATTTTATACTAACATATGGTGATGTGATGGTGGTGGTGGTCTGAGAGAACAAAACAGGGAGGGAGCGGTTGGACTTCAAAAAAGTTTATCTTTATTTTATTTTTATTTTTATTTTTTATATGAATAAATAATATAATTATATACCTTCAGATTGGTAAAGAGTTATTTTCTAATTAAGTCCTACAACCCAATTACCCACCCCAACAGGTCCAGCATTTGATTTTCCCCTAGCAGGTCCAGCGGTTTACATGATATACCATCTATACCCTTTAACGTGATCAGATTATATTAAAATTTCCATGACTAGCGCTTGTAAGTATTTCCATTTTATTAGCATATCTATTAAATCCCTTAATTATTGCACTATAACATGGTAAATTTGTTCAACTCTTTAACAACTCCATTCTAGCAGAAACACCACAGTCTCCCAGCTTTAGCATTACACACCACATCAGTCATCCACAATCGATAGCAAGGTATATACCAAATCTTATCCTTTTTTTGTTATTGCAGCTTGATTACATAACTTTTGTTCTATATATGATGAAAACTAGTATAGCAGATCAGAAAAGGTTCACATCCGAAGGAGAGCGTGCAGATTCATCACAGCGCCGAATGTGTAGCAACTGTCACACATATACCTACCACAACCGCTCCACCTGTCCTAAACTTCGTTAATTTATCGTTATTCGTGCTTTTAGATTTGTTTTTTTCATCCATCAATAAGTGTATGCTAGTCACACACCTCAATTATCTTGTATTACAAGGGACAATCTCATTTGGTTTTCCAGTTATCAATAAAAGATTGTTTTTCTCAATGTATATTTAGATGTTCAAACTTGCTGAGGTTTTACATAGGTAACTTATATACACCATCACTCTTAACGCACAAACCATCAAAATAACAGAGGTAACCCACCCCCTTTTAACTCGATAAAAAGCGTAACCCATCAATTTGCTCGAACATACCATCGAAAGAATAAACATTACCCACCAACTAAAAATTAGCATTTGTAGCGTTCCATGCACCACCATTTTTTAAAGACAACCCATCACAAAAACAAACATTACCCACCCCCGTTTTTACTACCCAATACAGAATATTTGTGCAACTGTTCATTTACTGTTTTGTCTTTCTTCTTCGTTTCGAAACACCTTTTTCATCGCCACCCGTTGCTTTCTTGTTTTTGGTGTTAGTCGGAACCTCCCCAACGAAGTTATCATCGCTTAGATGGGCCGTCTTCTTCTTCTTCTGAACCTTATTTTTTCTGCTACCATCGGCGGTTTGCGTCGTCTTTGTCGTCTTCACACCACTCATACTGTCCTTGTCTTGAAAGCTATGCCTATTGGTCGCCGGGTTGCTGTTTACCAATCTCTCTACACTATCTCCTTGCTCTAGCGTAGAGTTTCTCCAAAGTGGGATTTAAAGAAGACGATGGGTCGCAGTTTGTAATTTTTTTTTTTTGGCGGTTCAAATTACACTATTCCAATTTTTTACTAATTGCATGGAATAAGGGAAATTTGTTTTGGTAACTAAATTCTAATAAATGAGTTACTAAAGGCAGGACAGACATTTAAGATGGGTTGGACCTGATGGACAACCAACCATCCTTTGTGGCTTTCCAAGTCAATAACTCATTGGTAAAATTAGTTTTGAAGATTTTTTTTTTTTGAAGAATATTTTTATTAAGATATACGTTTAGCTAATAAGTTTATTAGGAATATTTTATTGGTCAGCTCATCATAATAAAAAAGGCTGGGTCACATTTCAAAAAACCTTCACTTTTAAAACTCTAAATCTCCAGCTTTTTGAGCTTTCACCTTCTGTGTTTGTTCAATCCTTCCCTTCTTTCTCTTCCTTTCCAAAATTTTCATCTTTTTAAAACTTCCTTTTCATCCTTCCAGTAACCTTTTTCAAAACATCCTTTCTTGTTCTTCATTTATTGCTCCTTTAAAGTCTTTAAGACTCTTCAATCATTGGCATTTACTCCTTTTGCACAATGAATATCTATGAAATAACTCACCCTGCAGCAAAAAATGGTGTTACACTATCTGAATAAAGTGCTAACTACTATCAAGAAAGTGAAGAACCAAAGCTCCTCGCAAAAGTACTCAACAAAGAAATCATGAGTTTTGGCTTTCTGAGAAATCATATACAAAAACACTGGGGTGTTAAAGGCAAGATTCAAACTGTTAAAAGGGCTCACAATGAGTTCATACTCAAATTTGAGACTGAAGAAGATAAAGAGCAGATCTGGAACAAAAGGCCTTGGACAATAATGAGAAAACAGGTTGCTCTAATGGAATACAAAGCCAACACTAAGGCAACTCACACTATTGTTTTGTTAAGATTGTATGGCCTACCTACTACTGTGTTAAATCCAAAAAGCATATCTGAAATGTTACATGATATTGGTAAAGTTCATGAGGTTATCTTACCCACTGAAATAATAGTCACAGAACACACTTTTACAAGAGTTAAAATCGAATGGGAAGTTAACAGACCTGTTGTAGCTGGTTTTAACTTTTGGTTCAACATTCACACTTCAAAGTGGATTAAAATGCGATATGAAAACCTTGGCCAAATCTGCTACAAATGTGGAAGTTTTGATCATGAGGAAAATGTTTGTGAAGATCCTCATAGAGTCACTCCAAATCTGGGTTTTGATCATAAGATTTTGATGTTGTTTTATTTTGTCCGTAACAGATTCAATACTTATCTGTTTGACGCATTCCAATAATCAAAACTTATCGTCTTGGAAAGCTCTTTATCTTTGATTTAGACCATTCTTCCAAATTCCTAGCCAATCTTGAGTTATGATCTTTTTTATGCTCGTAGCTGCTAGAATTCAAATTTATTTGGCAACTTTATCTTTTCCTTATTCATATTTCTTGCCTTTATCTCCAATTTCCATGTTTATCAAATTTCCCTTATCTCTTAGAATTAACTTGGCATCTAATTAATTATCATATATTTTTAAAGCTTCACAATTAACAAACAATTAAACCAAATATGCTCTAAAAATAATAAATAATTAAATCGAGACACGAAATAGGAAAGTGTACTAAATCATGAGAAAATTGACCTATAACCTAATAAATACACCTAAAATGATGTCCCCAGGATAGATTAAATCATCACAAATGGGGAGACATCAAGACCCCCAACTTAAAGTTGTATCATCCTGATACAATAAAAATAAAAATAAAGAGCTGTAGGGTAGTCAAAACAAACAAGAAGAAGAAGTAGGAGGAGAATAAGAACAGAACACAATGAATGATCCTAGAGCATAAATATCTAAAAAGTCTCATGTAGTAATGCTAAAGTAATAATGCACACGTATGCTTAATATACACATAATCAACCATCCATAAATTCAAGTCTGGATTAAATTCGCAATGCCAGAAGGAGAGGTCTCAACTCAGTTTGTGCTAATGGCTATAGGTTGTTCATAGGTCCTAATATAGAATCCAATGGTCCACTTACCTACAACCTAATAGCTCAATTGTTTCTCCATCAAGTAGTTATAAATCCTAAGGTCTTTATGGTTATAACGGGGCTTAGGGATGGTGTGGTATATTTGGATAATGAAAAGTGAGCTTTTGTCTCTCTCCTCACATTCCATCAACGAATCGCCCTAGAGCTTTATTTTTTCACACGAATATGTTCTCACTCAACCCAACTTTTGATGCTTTTAATGTGCATCCCTAATAAACCCAAATAAAACCTTTCATGATGATATACAAATTCCACTTTGTCGGTCCCAATATATATTCTTTTCATATTTTTTTATTTTGTATAGCTATGACTCTCTTTTTTATGTTGAGATATCGCGCTATTTTTTCATATATTTTTTCTTTTCAATTCATGCTTTTCAGCTTCTTTCGTTCACTATTACCCCGGCAAAGGGTTACAATAATAAAAAAAATCATCATCAATAAAATCACAATTACAATTTCCCAAACCCAATGTTCCCTAATGATTAAACCCACAACCCCAAACTCAAGCTCTAAAAACGACTTGTCTCAGGTTTTGCGATTTGAGTGCGGGTCATATAGATAAGTCTTACAAACTAAGGGTATGGTTCATGATGTGGTTAAATAAAAGGCTTTAGAAAGGCTCAGAGGGGCTAAGACGGATAAATAATAACAATAATCAAATAAAAGGGTGAGAAAGCTAAAAGGCTTCAAGTGGCTTCAATATGAAAGAACTGCCTTATTCACTTTTCTAACTACCGGATTTTGTTACTTTTTTACTACTAGTTCATAGACAAGCGGGTTTTCAACTAATTTCAGACCTCACGTTCTACACACCATATAACTCTCCCTAAGTTTCAACATGACTTCTTAGCATTGCTCATTAACTTTTCTATCTTTTACTTCCTGTTTTCATGCATGCATACAAAACATATTTGTAACATCTTTCGAAAACATACTACTTACTATCATTGACCTAATTAAATCATGCTCAACAAGTTACACCAAGGATGGAATAAAGTTAAGAAAGATTGTTGTGGCTTTAGTTTCTTGCCTGGATTTGATGGTAGAAGAAGGTTTCTTGATGATTCTTGGAAGAATTCTTGATAGCATGATGATCTTGGTGGTGTGTTATTGTGTAGTGTGATGAATTTGATGAAGAATATGTTATATGGAAGAAGGAGGAGAGGATTATTGATGTTGTTGTGTTTGTTGTGGAGGTTTAATCAAGCTTCAAGGTCTATTTATAAGGTTTGGGTCTGGAAAATTCGTGTTGGAGAGGCTAGGGTTTTGTTCTTGATAAGGTAAGAAGTGGATTTGAAAACAAATTCTTCAAAACCGCCATCGGACCGGCATACCGGCGGAATTTCCAGCTTACCGGTGCTGGAGATTTTCTTTTTGTTCTTCTCGGCAATAAACTCGAGTCGTCAACCCATGTCCTCTTGTTTTTGGGTGCCGGCATACCGGTGGTATCAGCGGCATACCGGTGCACCACTTTTCGAAAAATCTTGCTTCGTCAAAATACCCGAGTCATGAAACCCGAGGGCTCGTGTTTCTCTTCTAGCCAGCAATACTGGTCACCTGGGCGGCATACCGGTCGCCTCGGTTTTTCTTAGACACGCTCTCGGCAATAAACACAAATCCACCAACCCGAGGGCTCGTGTTTCCCCACCGGCATACCGGTGGTTTGACCAGCCTACCGGTCAGTGGTCCAGATTTTTCCCTTTTTTTTATCCCAAACTCATTTCCTACACAATAACACACTACATTTCTCTCCTATTAGCTTGTAAACACATTTAAAAATATACACTAACTAAGAAATATACACTACAAAACATAAAACTAATCTAAAAAACAATTAAAACAAGGGGTGTCTCCCAAGAGCACTTTTGTTTAACATCTTTGAGTTAGACGTGTACCTCAGGTTAAGCATGTTCTGTGAGAAGGACCATCTCCTCTCGACCAATGTCCTCACTATTATGGTATAACTTCAAAAGCTGGCCATTCACCATGAATGTCATTTGCTCGGTTGGATGTTCAATTTCGATTGCTCCATGAGGTGTGACTTTTGTAACAATGTAAGATCCTCCCCAACGGGATTTAAGCTTGCCCGGTTAGTTCGAGAATCGAGAAGTTTATAATAGTACCTTTTGTCCCCTCTCGAAGTTCTTTGGACGGATTCGTTTGTCATGCCATCTTTTTGTTTTCTCCTTGTAAAGACGCGGATTTCCATAGGCATGGAAGCGAGATTCCTCCAATTCATTCAATTGCATCAACCTTTGTTTTCCTGCCAATTATGGGTTTAGATCCAGAGTTTTAATAGCCCAGAAGGCTCGGCCTTCAATCTCAATAGGTAGATGACATGCTTTGCCATAGACCATGTGATACGGAGATTCCCAACTGGTGTTTTGAATGTTGTTCGGTAAGCCCAGAGAGAATCATCTAGCTTTAATGACCAGTCCTTCCTCGTTTTATTCACGATCTTCTCAAATATAGATTTAATTTCTCAGTTTGAAACCTCAGCTTGACCGTTAGTTTGGAGATGATTTTTTCATTTTCTCTAGAATTGTTTTTTCTATTCTCTCTAGAATATTTTTTTCATTCTCTCTAGAATTATTTTTTCCTCTTCTCTAGAAAATGCAAGTGACAAATTCACTATTTATAAAAGAAGAAGAAAACAAAAAACCCGTCACATAAATGATCAGATTTATGGTCAGTGATAAAGAGTCATTAATATTGACGTTTTACTTGACTAAGCTTTTGTAACCACAATAACATTCGAATTAAGATCTCTTGATGATGGAATATCCATAATTAATTTTGAGTCAATAAGTCATCAGTTATTGGTCGGTTTGTCTTTTATTTTCTTCTTCATTTTCTAGGTGGGACTATTCAACACATAAAAAGTTTTCCCACTTCTCTCAAGAGAAAGAAATTAATAAAATAAAACTCTTTAATTTTAGTAATTCTAACCATTTCTTTCTCAAATTTTAGTGTGGTGCTATTAGTACACGAATAGTCTTTTCCATTACTCCCAAGAGCATGAAAGAATTAATAAAATAAATCATCTTTTATTTAATAATTCCAACTCAGGTTCTTTGAGAGAGAAGGTGAACATGTTTCCGTAAATGCAAGCATTTGGGTAAATTGTACTTAAGTGGTAATATATTTTGATTTGAATTGACACGTAGTGAAGTGAGGCAACCACCAAATTCCTGTCAAGTGAACGTACTCTTGAACTTGACGGTTATCGATCAAGACCCTCACAACACATACTCAACACATACCCTACCCGGCTGATTGTTACAGATTCCTCAAACATCACCCTTTCCTTACACATAGGTGATCTCCAAGAGCATCTCGCCTCGTTAGGACCCTTCTCGTATTTCGAGATCATTAAGAGCAATAAACCTCACCCTCATTATGTATCTCGCGAATTCATCAAGTCATTTCTCTTTAGGACCACCCTTACAGGCTATGAATTTGTGGTGAGTCTAAAAACTCATCCTTTGGGAACATCAAGTACCTCTCCTTAAAGTCATATTATGATCAATATACAACAACTTCAATGGTGAATTCATCAAGTCTGTCTCAATAGAACCACCACACATGGCTCTGAAATCATTAAGTATGAATTATACAACAACCTCAACGGTATATTCATCAAGTCCATCTCATTAGGACCATCACATATGGCTATAAATTCACTAAGTATGAGAAATATACAAACAACCTCAACAGTGAATTCATCAATTTCGTCTCAATAGAACCACCACACATGACTATGAATTCATTAAGTTTTAATTTTCTCATGTATGCACAATTTACACTATATGGATATGAAGTTAGTACATCATATAGACTTATTAGTCATAGGTTCTCCATTAATGGTTTCTAGTCCTATCACTCAACATTTCCAGGATTACTCTCCCGGTTAAGTTTTTAAGTAAACGAATCAACCATTTATTTCATTATTTATATGGGACCTAATTTGTGTAACAAAAAATCCTTCAAGAACTACATGAGTCACTTTAAAATGCAGATCTAAATCAATAGCACCTCTCTCGTACTTTATTAAATGACAAAAAATAACCCAATGGTCACTACTTGAGTCGCTTTACAATATGGAGAATACCAAGTTGAGTATAGGTCATTAAGAACATCATAATCCTTATAATTATTTCATATTCATTAAGGGGTACACCTCCCCCCCCCCCCCCACAATTCTCTTATTCATGAATACTAGTCTTATAAGGAATTTTACCATGCATTATATCAACGAAGTCAAACCTTTCCAACAAAGTGAGACTATCTAAGGTAAATTCTATTATTTAATCAAATGAATATATCCTTATTATTTGCTTCCCCAATCTCTTTTATTCACAAATAGATGATTGAAATAAGTAAGTCACGTGAAAGAGACTACCAAAAGATGATCATGTCATACACCTATTGACAAAAGTGTAACACAACCCTATCCATATTTTATTAAGGTACTATTTCATTAGCAAGGTGCTAGTTTAAAAATACAAAATAATTTCCTTAGTTTTAATATTCCCCTTAATCCAAAACCACCAACCCTACATGTTGCACCATATAGAGTTTTTCACATTGATTTTCATTTATACATATATTTAATATCAAATTGATATATATTCATGTTTGTGAATGATATTTAGTGCAATAAGAGTTAAGTAGTGTTAATATAAAGGGTCAAAGTAATCCTTAAACTTATATAAACGAGGAAACTTAAAGACTTATCCTTGATTGGATTCACCTTTTGACTTGTACGGGACTAATTAGATCTTGTTGGGTCATTTCCAAGTGACGTATTTTCTTCTCATCAGAATCTATACCCCCATGCCTATTCTGAATCGTTTCACATATAGTCTTTGTTGACTTTTCAATGGCACACAAATAAATGGTGGAGTTCGTCACATTATCCAAGATCCATCCCCTAACTACTGAATAAGATTTCTTGAACCCAACTTCGAGAGCCAGAAATCTAGCATGTAGCTCTTTAGTATATTCCCTATTAGCCTCAATGGCAGGGAGTACCTCGAGAACGACACTAGTTCATGTTGTTCATGGCATATCAATGGATTTTGTGTCCAACGTTTGTAGTTGGATCCATTGAAAGGCTCTAACATAGTTACTTCGGGAAAGGCCTTTGCGTTCAATAATGAAGCAACTGCCGAGATACGAAACCATTTCTAAAAACAACCAGTGATATAAAAGTAATATCTTTTTAAAATGTTAAAAAAAATAACAATCTTTGGCTTGAAAAACTAGTAAAATGGAATTCCAAAAATAAACAAAATACTTTTCAATTAAAGTAACAAGACATTTATTATAAAAAAATTGAAAAAGACGAAAACTTACACAAAATACTGAAAAGATTACACGGTATATAACTTGCATTAAAAAGATATTTTGGTCGCGCCGGTTAACTCTAACAATTTCTACTCTATATTATATCAAAAATTTGAGAGAGTTGTAGAGTAGTTTCTTTGGTTCTTAGTTTTCATCTGAATTCTATTTTATATTCCCTGTGGAATATTTTTTTCATTCTCTCTAGTATTATTTTTTCTATGTTCTCTAGAATAGTTTTTTTCATTCTCTCTAGAATTATTTTTTCCTTTTCTCTAGAAATGCAAGTGACAAAATCACTATTTATAAAAGAAGAAACAAACCAAAAAAAGGTCATATAAATGATAATTAATGCACATTAATGGTCAACTAATAAAGACTCATTAATGTTGACATTTTTCTTGACCAAGCTTTTGTAACCACCGTAACCTCCGAATTATGAGCTCTTGATGATGGAATATCCATAATTAATTCTGATTCAATGAGCCATCGATTATTGGTCGGTTTGTCTTTTATTTTCTTCTCCATTTTCTAGATGAGACTTTTTAACGCATAAAAAGTTTTCCCACTTCTCTCACGAGAAAGAAAGAATTCATAAAATAAAACTTTGAGTAAATACATTGTTTACCCCCTAAACTTTACACGTTGTGACAGATTGCCCCTCAAAGAAATTTTTGCCACTGGATGGTCCTTACACTATGTTTTTGTGACTCGATGCCCCTTGTTAACGGAAACCGTTAGTTTTCGCCGTTAGTTGGTCACGTGCGCAAATTTTCGTGACATTTTAACCCCTGTGCTAAGTTTTTGTGACATTTTACCCCTGGTACTAAGTTTTCTTGACATTTTACCCTAGGCACCGAGTAACGAAAAACTTAGTACAGGGGGTAAAATGTCACGAAAACATAGTTTAAGGACCATCCAGTCGCATTTTTTTCTTTGGGGGCCAATCTATCAAGACGTGTATAGTTCATGGGGTAAATGAGGCATTTATTCTAAAACTTTTTAATTTTCGTAATTCTAACCATTTATTTCTCAAATTTTACTGTGTGGCTATTGGTACACGAAGAGTCTTTTCCATTTCTCCCAGTAGCATGGAAGAATTAATAAAATAAATTATCTTTTATTTAATAATTCCAACATACAATAGCATCTTCAAGCAATGAGGGTTTAGTTCATAATAGAAGAAAAAATAATTAAAGGAAAACTAATTGAAAATAAGGATATAATCATGTTTAAAAGACAAAATAAAGCTAAGTTACTCTTAATATCGAAGGGAATAGATGAATGGTTGAGGTAGAATCAATGGGTTCATAGACCAACCCTTTTTTTCTCCACTTACTTCAGTTTTGGCGTATTCCCCATTTCTAAATTGATGGAAGTAAATTCTGAAAGTTGTATATTATATTTGGGCTGTAAAATGGATTATATATCATATAAAAACGTTGGGCGTCCATTCGGCTTGCTTAATTTAGTTTAGAAGGACCCATATTATTTTAATAACCAGAATTCTGGTTCGAACCACAGTGGAAGCAAATGACATAACTTTTTAATCTTAACTCTGAATTTACTTCCGTCACTTGCCAAACTACCCTCATTCAACTCTCTCTAAATCTAAATCAATCAGGTCTAGAGCTCTCACCAAAAAGTCGTAGTGACTGATATACTAAGGTGCAAAAATTTCTCCAGCAAACACTTGGTGGATCCTTGTGTGTTATAAATGCGATAAAGATTAAGGACTCACAAACCGCAAGTGTACGGTTGTCCAAGTAGTAAATCAATAAATCGAATTCGTTCTCAGGGATTGCACTGGTATAACCCAAGTGTTCAATAGATAAGTAGTAGTAATTGCAAGTATGGAAAATAAAATATAAAGTTTGTTTGGTTTTTGTTTTAAGGACTAAGATGCAAAAAAATTAAACTAAATTAATTAAACTGAAATAAAAATAATGCAAATAAATAAGCTAGACGCAAGAAGAGAATGGTACTTGAGTCTCGCAGGGGAATTCACCTAAGTCAGTGCAATTACTGTTTCGTTTAAGGGTAGAGTTGTCATTTAATTATTAGTCGGGACTCTATAATCTTCTAACCCCCGTCAAGGTGGACTTAGGATCTATCCTACGGTATTATAAACCCCGTCAGGGCGATTATACCTACTTTCGAATGTTGAAGACTTTTACCCAATTGGCTACGAGGTAAGTTAAGCCCGTCAGGATTAATATCTTATACCTCGCGTCTATTATCTAGGTCTGTAATTAAACCCCTCCCCCCCCCCCCCCCCCCCCGTCAAGGTGATCACTTTGCCACTTAAGTGAATAGCCTAATTAGTAAAACTTATTTCTAATTAAATAGAAAAGAATAATAAAAAAGCATAAAATAATCCAATAATAAGTACCCAACTCAAATTTAATCGTAGAATCCAAAATTCAAAAACAGAAATTGATTAACTAAGGATTCAACCCATTATTTTTTATTCTCAAATACTTAATAATTTAGCTCATGTTCGAAATAAAAACTAAAATTAAATAAATAAAATACATTACCCTAAATTACAGAAATAAAATATGAAACCTAATTGAAGGGATGAAAAGAACTGTTGTAGGAGAAAAATGGATTCTCTAGCTCCTGCTCTTGATTCCGCCTCTTGATGCTCTCTCTAAGGATGTTTTAATTTGAATAAAATATAAGAGGTGCTGAATAATGAGGTCTAAGAGAGCTTATATAAGTGGTGAAAACGGATTAGGTCTAATCTTGGGCTTAATTAAGTCATTAAAATCCCAAGTCCAATTGGTAATTTCCGTAACTGGTGTACAACTATTTGTAAAACGGCCGTAACTTTTGCATATAAACTCCAAATAGACTCATTCAAGTTTCTTAATCTTCATAACTCAATAAGTAATAAAACTTCTTCACAACTCATAGGCTGCATCCACGTCTAAGTAGCTCGAAATCAGCAATAAACATCAGTCTTCCAGATTTGTAGCTTTCCTAGTCAACTCTTTGGGAAATCTTTTCTCGCCTTTGACTTCTCCACTCAATCTAAGACTTCAATTCTTGATTTTTCTCCTTATCTTGATTCTCCATATCATCCATGGACCTACAAACTTTGCACTAAAAACAAACCATTTAACGTGCAAAAGCTTTAAAAATGAAATCTAATAAATTCCAAGGAGAGAAAATGAAATATATCGAAATAAGACTAAAAGTCTATAATATAAGTCAAATAATCACCTAAAAAGATGTCTCCTAAGGGCATGAAATTAGAACATAAAGGGAGACATCAACACTCCAACTACCCAAAGTGGCTCTAAGCTCAATTTTCGCTTTGACTTGGGGTTTATCTTGACCTCTTCTCCTTATATTTAAACCTTGTATCAATAATGTATCTAAAAGCTACACACTTAACACATAATTAAGGCACAAAATCTCTATAAACATTAGTAAGTCCAAAACTAGAAGTAAAAATGCAATATCGCAAATAACAAAGAAAAATCCCACACTTAGGCCCAATCAACTCCCAAAATAATATCTCGTGAATGGATTAATCCATCACAAAAATAGAGACATAACTCTCATAATTATGATGAATCTTTATTTTATGGGTTTTGATGTATTTGTACTTTTCTATTCTCAAGAGTAATAGACTCGAGATTATCTTTATAGGGTGTAGCTTAAGGTTGCTTTTAATGTTTGAGTTAAATGTTTTTCTTTCCAATATGTATGAGCTCGAGGCTTGGCATTTCATATATAAAGTTATCATATATTTTTTTTTTGGTGTTTTTTCCATTTCAAGGTTAGTCGTCTTTGCTTACCATTTTGGCCAAGTAGGTCTTAACTTTGCTTGATGGAAAGGTTCGTTGTTTTATTGGGGATGATCCCGTTGCCTATGTAGGTTTTTGTAAGATATTAACATAAGTCTTTCTCATGGATCAATTTTTTCTCTTATAGAGTTATTTTGATTTCTGACGTTAAAAGAGGAAGCAAAGCTTATCTTAGATAGGATATTTGAACCTTCCTAGTAACTGGTGATGAGGTGGTTCTCACCATCTTCAGGCCTAATAACCCGAGTATGATGGCTCTACCCTTTTAGAGGCCTGATGCCCTCTTGATTCAGGCCTTTTGACTGATCAATTTGTTAATACTTAAGTTCAGAGAGAGAGAGAGAGAGAGAGAGAGAGAGAGAGAGAGAGAGAGAGAGAGAGAGAGAGAGAGAGAGAGAGAGAGAGAGAGAGAGAGAGAGAGTAATCCCTAAGAGACTATATAGTCTCATATTTTAAGTGATACATTAGGTGAGTATAATGCCTTACATGCTATCCTTGCATTGTGGTCTCAAGAACTACAAAAGAGGTTTTGAATTTAGAGCATTTTATAATTTTATACGAATACATTTTATCTTACTTTTACTTGATGCCCCCGAATCGATGTTTTAGGAGGTGATCGTCAAGACTTAACCATTATTTAATCAAGGATCTTGACTAGGGTATGGATCAAGAGATCTAGAGGTGATCATAGAAATCTTACCATTATAACTCGATGATCTTGAACAAGGGTTGGATTGAGGTATTTAGAGGTGATTATAAAGATCTATCCGTTATTTACCCGATGATCTCGACGACGGCTTAGATCAAGGAATTTATAGAGGCGATCACAAAAATCTAACAATGATTTACTCGATGATTCCAACTAGGGGTTGGATCGAGGTTTATAGAGACAATCACAAAGATCTGACTATAATTTATTCGGTGATCTCGACTAGGGGTTGACTTGAGGTATTTTTAGAGGTGAACACAAATATTATTATTTACCCAATGATACCAACTATGGGTTGAAAAGAGGTTCTTTAGATATGATAAAAAAAGATTTATCCATCATTTACTCGATGATCCCGATTAAGGTTTGGATCGAGGTATTTTCAGAGGCGATCACAAAGATCTAACAATATATGCCCGATGGTCCCTATTAGGGGTTAGATCAAGGTTTTTAGAGGCAATCACAAATATCTAACTATTATTTACTCGATGATCCAAACTAAGGGTTAGATTGAGGTACTTTTAGAGGCAAACAAAAATATCTAACCATTAGTTACTCGATGATCCCGACTAGGGGTTGAATCAAGGTTTTTAGAGGCGATCACAAAAATAAAACTATTATTTAATCGGTGATATCGACTATGGGTAGGATTGAGATTATTTTAGAGGCGATCACAAAAAATATAACTATTGTTTACTCGATGATCCCGACTAGGGGTTGGATCGAGGGTTTTAAAGTGACCATTGGGGCTGATATATACTTGATAATCTATATATAACAGTTAGTTAGTGGTTATTTTAATATGAACCCTTAGGCCTACTCACCTGGACTCGATAACTTTTATGGGAGGTTAATCAAGGTTTCACCAGGGTGACTCCTTAGGTCTATCTAACTGGACTTAATAACCCGTCTAGGAGGTAGAACTAAAGTTTTACCAAGGTAACCCCTTAGGCTTATCCAATTTGACTCGATAGCTCATCTGGGAGGTTGAATTAGGGTTTTACCAGGGTGACCTCTTAGTTCTATACAACCAGACTCTATAATACGTCTAGGTGGTTGAATAGAGGCTTTTCCAATGTGACATCGTAGGTCTATCCAAATAGACTCGATAACCTGTATGGGAGGTAAAATCGAGGGTTTACCAGGGTGAACCCTTAAATATATCCAACCAGACTCGATATCCTGTTTGGGAGGTTGAATCAAGGTTTTATCAACGTAACCCCTTAAATTTATCCAACTACACCCGATAACATGTATTGGATGTCGAATTGAGGTTTTACCAAGGTGACCCCCGCGTTACATTAAATTGGACTCTATAACTCTCATGGAGGTTGAATCGAGGTTTGCCGGTGGTGAACTCTTTGGCTTATTCGATAAGACTCGATACCTATTCTAAGGGTTTAATCGAGATTTTCCAATGGTTGCCCATTTGGCCTAATAAACCGGACTCGATAACTACTTTGAGGTTTGAATCAAGATTTTCCAATAGTGACCCCTTTTTCCTATTCTACCATACACAATAACTAGTCTAAGGGTTGACTCGAAATTTGCCAGTGATGACCCCTTAGGTTATTTGTCCAGACTCAAGAACTGTCTGATGGTTGAACTAAGATTTTAGATGGGGACAAGTTAGACATGAATATCAAATAATATTTTTAAGCTTGAAAGTTTTGAATCATGACTTATTTGGTCGAGTTATATGAACGTGGGCACTGTAAACTTAACTACTTTCATCTAGTCCTTCTTAGTGGGGTTATGATAACAACTATGCTTATTTACTAATACTACCATTAGATAATGAGTTAACATGTACCTTGATTGTTCAGTCCATCTTGAATTTCAATTTGATACTTTGGGTTATCATTAGTATGATTCCTTAGCTCTTATTGTGATGATAAATCTAGCCACATAGGGGTTCCCTGTGTTACATGGTTACTTCTGGATATTTGACTTCTTCTTTGGATGCTTGAAGTTGTGAGATCCTCAGGTTTTCCTTTATTGGAAGGGCGCTGCTTGCACTGAGTAGTTGATTATACCATCTTTTTGGTCGATATGCTCATCAGATTCAAATTATAGGGATGATGGAGCTCCCTCATTGTGATTTTTATTGTGTGTATGTATTTTTTATTTGATTTAAATGATAGTATGTGGTATCTCAATGGGTTAGGAAACTTTCGTTTCCTATAAATTACGCCAATTTGATATAACATATTTGGTGGGGCCTAGGGTGTGATAAAATAAGATATAATTAACGTGCAAATAACACCCTAAACTACACGGTTCTGCAAGTATACAGATCGTATGCAAGTTTTAGTTAATGATTAAGATTCGTTCCGCAGAGACTACAGAGGTTAGGAGAATCTTATGCAAATACCAAGTGCAACTAAATTAAAGATAGAACAACTAAACGCAAATAACAGTAAAGACAAATAAAGATGGATTTGAGAAAATAATTAACTAAATTAAAATAAGAATTAAAAGACAGAAAATAAATATGAAAGAGAAGTGTTATAAGAATATAGCTTAAGTTATTAGCATGTAATCCCCACTAGTTTTGCCGTACTAAACATGTAAGGGTGAATTATGTAGTATTTCCCTAATCGGTCCCAATTCGCTATCGGTAGTTTAAAATAGGATTTACCTGTGTCAATAAGGCTTCCTAAGCAAACTTTTCCTGTAATTGGTAAATAGTCACAAGAACTAAACCATAGTGATTATCTAGCTAGGTTGGGTTGTCAGATCAGACCTAATACTAGACGTTATGTGCTAAACATGCAATTAAACACCGTTGTCAATGGTGACCTAATTACTAGATGGTAATTCTATATGGCGGCCGTCCACAAGAACACATAATATAAATCTAAACACATAAACAGAGAATAAAAACTATAATTCGATTTAAAACATTAAATTCCCAAATTAGATAGCTGTCAACTCAAAACTAGGGTTCATACATTAATGCTAAAACTCAAGCTAAAGAAATTTAGTTCATAAAAGAAAAGAAAGAAATTACAAATCTAAAGGTAGAAGAAGACATTGTTGATGAACATCTCCTTCCAGACTTCTCTCTTGTGTTGTAAGCTTCCTCTTGGCTTAAGGTTTCACCAAGGATGGTTTAAGAGTGTTAAGAGGCTGTATTTATAGTGTAAAGGTTGACGTAATTCGTTTCTTAGAGATAAGGCCAAGTAATAGACTCCAAGCCCAACTCAAATTCGTAAGGAAATAAAGATAAACACTGCTGGACCGTTTTTGGCATATCTTCTTCGTTATTGGTCGGATTGAGCTCCATAAGATACCAAAAGAATCGCAACAGAATTATCTCTAGCCTTATTAAAGGAATCTTCCAAATTCGGCCTATTTCTTAGGTAAATAACCACTTCTTTAGGCGTGTGCTGTAGAAATTCAGATTAGGCAGCTTTTCCTTTTTCATGTTTTTAGCCTTTGTTACCTTTATCTCCAATTTCCATGTAAATCTCTTTCCATAAGTTGTTGTCTTTGACTTGGACTCTAGTTAATCTCCATAATTATCTTTAAAGTTTCACACTAAATAAACAATTAAACCCAATATGCTCTAAAAATATTATGTTACTAAATCAGGACCCAAAATAGGAAAGTGCACTAAACTAAGCTAAAATCAACCTATAAACTACTAAATAAGCCTAAAATGATGTCTCATGAGTAGATTTTATTATCACAAATGAGGAGACATCAATACCCCCAACTCAAAGTTGTATCGTCCCGATACAATGAAAATAAAGAACAGTATGATAGTCAAAATAAACAAGAAGAAGTCGGAGGAGAACAAGAACGGAATATAATGAATGATCCTCAAGCATAAAATCCAAAAAATCTCATGTAGTAGTGCTCAAGAAATAATGCACAAATATACCTAATATACATGTAATCAACAATCCATAAATTCAAGTTAAGATTAATTTCGTAATGCCAGAAGGAGAGGATGATAACTTAGTTCAGGTTAATGGCTATAGGTTGTTCATAGGTCCCAAATACAGCATCCAATGGTCCACTTACCTACTTACCTAATAGTTCAATTGTTTCTCCATCTAGTAGTGAGAAATCCTAAGGTCTTGGTTATAACATTGCTTAAGGACGGGTGTGGTATATTTGGATAATGAAAAGTGAGCTTTTGGCTCTCTCCTCACTAGCCATCAACGAATCGCCCTAGAGCTTGAGTTTTCACTCGAAGATGTTCTCACTCAACCCAACTTATTGATGCCTTTGATGTGCATCCCCAATATTCCCAATTAAAACCTTTGATGATATAAAATCCACTTTACCGGTCCGAATATATATTCTCTTTTCACATCAATTTTTTTCTTTTGTATAGCTATGATTCTCTTTTGATGTTGAGATATCACACTATTTTTTTTCATATATATTCTTTTTATGCCCTTGTTGGCAAAATTAGCTCGTAGCTTCTTTTCCATTCACTATTACCCCGGCAAAGGGTTACAATAATAACAATTTCATCATCAATAAAATCACAAAGATAATTCTCAAATTCCCAAAGTTCCCTAATTATGAAACCCACCACCCCAAACTCAAGCTCTAAAACGAGTTTGTCTCAGGTTTTGCGATTCGAGTGCGGGTCATATAGATAAGTCCTACAAACTAGGGTATGGATTATAATGTGTTTCAAATAAAAGGCTTTAGAAAGGCTCAGAGGGGTTAAGATGGATAAATAACAATAATATCAAACAAAAGGGTGAGAAAGTCTAAAGGCTTCAAGTGTTTTATCATGAAAGAACTGCCTTAGTCATTTTTCTAACTACCGGATTTGTTACGCTTTCATTATTAGTTCATAGACAAGTGGGTTTTCAACTAATTTTAAACCTCATGTTCTACACACCAAATAACTATTCCGAAGTTTCAACGTGTATTCTTAGCATTGCTCATTAACTTTTCTATCCTTTATTTCCTGTTTTTCATACATGCATGTAAACAAATTTGTTGCATCTTTCAACAGCATACTACTTACTATCATTGACCTAATAAAATCATGCTCAAATAGGTACATTCAAGATATTCTATGCCTTAATTCAACCTAAAAAATTTAAATTTTATGCAAAAACGAAAAGAAGATGAGGACAACGAATCCCCACCCCCAACTCAAAAGTGAGTCGTGTCCCCACGACTCGAAAAAGACTCAAGAATGGAATAAAATTTAAAATAAAGCTAACTAAACTACCTAATACATACAAGCTATTAAGAAAAATTAGAATGACCTACCTGGCTGGCCATAGAGATCCATCATATCATCCTCCTCATCCGAAGCGGAAGGATCGGTATAACTATCAATATCCCTTACCGAGGTCAAATCTTCTATCTGTGATTCTAACTGTATGACTTCTGTCCAAAGATCTCTATTATCTTCGTGTAATCTTTCTACTTCGTTCTGTAACTTGAGAGCCCAAGGAGTAAGATCATAAACAATTTCAGAGAAAGAGCTAGAAGAACCTTGGTCATGGATTTTTATCTTCTTCAAAGGCCTCCTTGATGGTATGGACATTCTAGCAGTTAACTTCTTTGGTAGTGGTTGTGCTGGTGCCTTTTCTTTTGATTCTTCAGTAACCTCATCAAGATTGATGGGTTTTTCAATGGTGGCCCCAGGCAATTTCTTATTCTTCCCAAGGATTGAACACTTTCTCTTGTATTCCATAGCTTCAGATCTGTTAGTCATGCTTGATTTACCCACAACTCAAGTTATACCAAGGATGGATTAAAAGTTTAAGAGAAATTTGGTGTAGCTTGATGTTGTTGCTTGGAATTGGTGGAAGAGAAAGGTTATTTGATTGATCTTGGAAGAAATCTTTAAAGCTTGATGAATTTGATGGTGTTTTAATGGTGTAGTGTGATGAATTTGATGAAGAATTTGTGTTTATGGAAGATGTAGGAGAGGATTTGATGAGTTGTTGTGTTAATTGTGAAGGTTTGCACAAGCTTTAAGATGTATATATAGAGTTTGGATCTGAAAAATTCGTGTGGGAGAGGCTAGGGTTTATCTTGTAAGGTAAGAAGTTGATTAGGAAAGAAATTCCTTCACAAACCGCCTCTCTGTGGTGCACCGGACATAACCCGCGGTATACCGGACCCAACAACTCTTCAAATTTTTGTCCACTAGATAATACCCGAGCTAGCACCCCGTGGCACGTGTTTTGTGCCTGCGGTACATGGGGTAGTCTGCAGATGCTCCGTAAAAAAACCCGTGGTGCCCGACCCCGTGGCACGCGTTTTGGGTGTGCGGACCAGGGGTACGGTGTACCGCGCCTATCAGGTCAAATTTTTCTTGCCTCTTGATGAAACCCGTGGTACCCGACCCGTGGTACGGGTTTTTTGGGCACGGTGCATCCCTGCGGACCATGGGGTAATCCGCGGGGGTAGTCCGCGGGGGTAGTCCGCGCCAGGCTTAGAGTTTTTCCAGCTTTTTCCTTTCGACCCCAAACTCGTTTCCTGCACAATAACATACTACCTTTCTCTCCTATTAGCTTGTAAACACAATTAAAAATATACACTAACTTAAAATTATACACTACAAAGCAATAAAACTAATCTAAAAAGCAATTAAAACAAGGGGTGTCTCCCAAGAGCACTTTTGTTTAACGTCTTTGAGTTAGACGTGTACCTCAGGCTAAGCGCATTCAACGAGATGGATTGTCTCCTCTCGCCCAAAGTCTTCACTGTCATGGTATCTCTTCAAACGCTGGACATTCACCATGAATGCCCGTTGCTCGGTTGGATTCTCAATTTCAATCGCTCCATGAGGTGTGACTTTAGTGACAATGTAAGGTCCTCCCCAACAGGATTTAAGCTTTCCTGGGTAGTTCGAAAATCGAGAGTTGTATAATAAAACCTTTTGTCCTATTTCGAAATGCTTTGGACGGAGTCGTTTATCATGCCATCGCTTTGTTTTCTCTTTATAGAGGCGTGAATTTTCATAGGCAAGATAACGAAACTCCTCCAATTCATTCAACTGCATCATCCTTTGCTTCCCGGCCAAGTCTGGGTCTAGATTCAGAGTTTTAATAGCCCAGTAGGCTCGAGCTTCAAGTTCAATCGGCAGATGACACGCTTTGCCGTAGACCATGCAATATGGAGATGCCCCAACTGGTGTTTTAAATGATGTTCTGTAAGCCCAGAGAGCGTCATCTAGCTTTAAAGACCAATCTTTCCTCGATTTACTCACGCTCTTCTCAAGAATAGATTTAATTTCCCGGTTGGAAACTTCAGCTTGACCGTTAGTTTGTGGGTGATAACCGGTTGAAGTACGGTGTCTCACTCCAAACTTTCGAAGAAAATTTCTCAGAGGGGCATTAAGAAAATGGGTACCTTTATCACTGATTAGCACACGTGGCGTACCATGTCTTGAAAAGATGTTTGATTTTAAGAACTTAATCACGGTTTGAGCATCGTTCTTTGGTGTTGCCACTGCTTCTACCCACTTTGACACATAATCTACCGCAAGCAAAATATAAAGATTTCCATGGGAAGTGATGAAAGGTCCCATGAAATCTATTCCCCATACATCAAAGATTTCAACTTCGAGAATATTATTGAGCGGCATCGCGTCTCTTTTTGATATGTTGCCAGTGAACTGGCATCTGTGACATGACTGGACATAACGATGACAATCTTTGTGTATGGTAGGCCAATAGAACCCGGATTGAAGAATTTTAGCTGCGGTTCTATCGCCTTTAAAGTGACCTCCATTAGGTGAACTATGACAACCTTCAATGATTTTCTCCATTTCACCTTCATGTACACACCTTCTAACTACTTGGTCACTACAAATCTTCCAGAGGTATGTTTCATCCCAATAATACTCCTTGGCCTGGCGGCTTAATCTGTGTTTTTGTTGTGGGTGGATATCTTTGGGAAAGACGCCACTCACAATGTAGTTGACCAGATCTGCATACCATGGCACAAAAGCATGTTTAATAGCAAAAAGTTGTTCATCAGGGAATACCTCTTTAACCAACAGTGGTTCTTTGTTTGCATCAGATCCTTCGAGCCTTGATAGATGATCAGCAACCTGATTTTCGCATCCTTTTCGGTCTCGAATGTCTATGTCGAATTCTTGAAGTAATAGTACCCATCTAATAAGACGCGGCTTAGCGTCCTTTTTCTCCATGAGGTACCTAATAGCTGAATGGTCCGTGTATACAACAGTTTTCTTCCCAACCAGATAGGAACGAAATTTATCAAAAGCATAAACCACAGCAAACATCTCTTTCTCCGTCACTGTATAATTAATCTGGGCAGCGTTGAAAGTCTTACTTGCATAATAAATTGTGTGGAAAATCTTGTCTTTCCTCTGTCCCAACACAACACCCATAGCGTGATCACTAGCATCGCACATAAGTTCAAACGGAGCTTTCCAATCAGGAGGTATGACAATAGGTGTAGAGATTAGTTTCTCTTTAATCGTCAAAAACGCTTGAAGACATTCTTCAGTAAAATTAAAAGGAGTATCCTTTTCAAGTAAAGAGCAAAGCGGTTTGGCGATCTTGGAGAAATCTTTAATAAATCTTCGATAAAATCCTGCGTGACCCAAGAAGCTTCTCACTCCTTTAACAGAAACTGGAGGTGGTAGTGTTTTGATAACTTCAATTTTAGCACGATCAACCTCCATCCCTGCCTTCGAAACTTTATGTCCCAACACAATTCCCTCTTGAACCATGAAGTGGCATTTTTCCCAATTAAGCACAAGATCTTTTTCTCTACATCTCACAAGGACTTTCTCAAGATTACTCAAACAATCATCAAAACTATCTCCAAACACCGAAAAATCCTCCATAAAAACCTCCAGATATTTATCAATCATGTCCCAAAATATCGCCATCATGCACTGGTGGTCCTTTGTGTGTTCTAAATAAATGCAATAAATAATTGAACCACAACCGCAAGTGTACGGTTGTCCCCAAGTAATATAGTTGATAAAACAGATTCGTTCCAAGGACGGGATGGTTGACTACAATGCTTATCAAGTAATGATTGGTTGCACTTATGAAAGCAAGTAAAAGATATAATGATTGTTTGTTTGGTTTTATTATTCTAAGTAATGAAAGACTAAATGGAAAATGCAAATAATTAACTAAGACGCAAGTAAATAAAAGTAAAACGCAAGTATGAGAAAGTAGCACTTGAGATACGCAAGGATTTCATCTAACTCTTATTTATTCCATGTTTCGTTTAAGGGACAAATTGGTAAAAAGTAATGGTCGGGATTCTAAGGTCATCCTTACCCCCGTCAGGCTGGACTAAGGAGCTACTCTTAAATGCTACAAACCCCTTCATGGTGATTATAGTCCATTCTTAAGTGATTAAGTTTATTTTACCCAATTGGCCATAGGATTAATTACGCTCGTCAGAGTCAAATAATTTCTATCCCACATTCATTAATTATTTCTGTACCTAAACCCCCCGTCAAGGTGATCCAATCGCCACTAATTGGAATAGCCTAGATACTAAGACCTATGATTGGTTAATTACGTCAATTATAGTTATTAAGAACAAATTAATGAAAAGTACCTAATACCCAATTTGATTTCAATTGTAAAAATCTCAAATACAAAAGCATAGAATAAAATAGAATCAAAATCAATCCATAATGCGATCTCAAGCACTAATTAAAATTAGCTCATAATTGGAAAAACTAAGAAAATAAATAAAAAGGAATTCATAATTGTTTTACAGAAAGGAAAATAGAAACCTAATTAGGAAGATGAATTGGTTGCAACGTGGAGATATAGACAGTCTCCAGCTCCAAGCTTCTTTTCTTCTTGACGCTCTCTTCTAATGATGTTTTAATTTGAAGAATATAATGAGAGGTGCTGAATAATGAGGTCTAAAAGCCTATTTATAATGATAAAATCGGATTAGGGCTTTTACTTAAGGTTTAAGTGAAAATTAGAAAAGCTCAAGTCCACTAATTAAGCCCAAATCCCGTAACTGCTGCACCACCTCCACTAAAAAAGCTCTAGCCGATTCATTATAACTCCGATTGACCTCAAATCACTTGCTAAATTTCCGTAACTCGATAAGGAATATAATCTCTTCAAAGGTCAGCGGCTAAATCAACTCTTAAGTGCCTCGAAATCAGCAATCTTTGACCTGTTTTCCAGATTTGCAGCTTTAAAATATAATTCTTTTCGGGATTTATCTTCAAGCTTTGACTTCATTACACGATCTTTGACTTTATTCTCGGATTCCTCTCCTTGCTAATATTCAAAACCTACAAACTTTTCACTAAAACAAGCAATATTACGCGCAAAAGTTTAATAAATCAAAAATATTAGAAATAAAATAGGAATTCCGGATTATTGCATTTTTAACTCAAAAGTCTATCAAAATATTCAATTAAACATAAAAAATGATGTCTCCTAAGGGTCGAAAATAAGAACAATTAAGGAGATATCAAGACCCCCAACTCAAACCTTTGTCGTCCCGACAAAGCAAAACAAAATAAAACAAGGGGTAGAAGTGAACGCAAGAACAATAGAAGCTAGCAAATACACCTAAAGCAATTCTTACGATAAATCTCATATAGACAAACTCTAGAAACTGATATACACATACATCTATAATGCAAAATCAAACATAAATAATCTCAATCATAAAATTAAAGTCTCAATGCTTGAAGATTACACTTGTACTCATCTCTGTATGATGGCTATAGGGTGTTCCTCAATCCTAACTCGCTTTGAATGCTCCACCTAGTATATTCCCTATCAACAGAATCATAAATTCACTATATACTTAGGAATCACGAGGTCTTTATGGTTTTAATATTGGCTTAAGGACGGTGTGGATGTATATTTGGTAAATTTGAAGTGAGCTTTTGGCTCTCTCCTCACTTACCATCAACAAATGTCCTCGAGCTTGAGTTTACGCTCAAAAAATGTTCTCACTCACCCATTTACGCAACAATTTAGCGTCCCATGTCTACCCACTATAAATAAGATGATTTTCAGAACAATTCCACTTTGCCGGGTGTTTTATTCATTCATATTTTTCTTTTTCTTTTCTTTTCTCTTTTTTTGTACAGACGCAAACCGGGTTCCCGGTTTTGGCGAAACCGGGTTCCCGGTTCCTACTGTATAGATTTTTGAATTTTTTTTTCATTTTTTCTTTCTTTTTCACTTTTTTTTCTCATTCCCGGCAAAGGGTTACAATTATAAAGCATCTGCAATTGTGCTACAATATAAAGCACATCAATCCCTACTCAATAAATTCCCCATAAGTGGACCCACCACCCCAAACTCAAGCTCGAGACATGTCTCAGGATTGTGATTCAAGTGCGGGTCATATGGTCATGCCTAATGATCTAAGGGATAATGGGCTCATATCGTGGCTACAAAAGAAAAGGCTTAAGGCTCAAAATTGGGCTAAGACGGATAAAATTATAATAAGGGATAGCAAGCTAAAAGGCTTCAAATGGCTAACAAAGAACTGCCCCTATCATTTTCCTAAGTACATAGCTTGTCTTTAGTTCATATCTAGGTGGGTTCTCTACTAATTAAGATTTCACGTTCTACACACCAAACATATTCCTTAAGTACAAGCTTACTTCATTTGCATTGTTAATTAATTTTTCCTATCAATTACCTATGTTCGCATGCAATTCTAAGTGCGTTTTATATCAATCCCTAAAGTCCACTATTTACTATCATAGATTTAACAAAAGTATGCTTAAAGGGACATTTAAGATCTTCTACAGTCAAACGCAACTCCGAAAATTATTTTATTGAAAGCAAATAAAACACATAACACATAAAAACTGGGATGAGGCAACGAACCCCACCCCAAACTCAAAAATGAGTCGTGTCCCCACGACTCGAAAAGACTCAATAAAGCAATTAAACTAATATACACTAAATGAGAAAGGATAGGAAAACATATCTGGATCGGAACTAGGCCGATTACGTGTAGTCTCATGTTGAAGTTTTGAATACTTCTTTATCAAGCTTAAAAGATCATGTATTTGTTGCGTTCATCTTGAATAAAGTGTTCTTCATTACCTCGAACTCTTATGTCATATTTTCCAAGTCTTTGTCTTTTCCTAACCCTCTAAATCATCATCTCTTCTACGAAAATCTTTCCTCAACACCCAACTTTCCATCTTCATCATGTTCTTCGTACCTTTTCCAACCTTCATGGTCATCTGTGATGACCCCAAACTCAAATTTTCACCTACTTAAAGATTACTTGCAAAATATATAATATTAATAGGCTCAAACAATTCATAATTCCCCCGCTAAATAACTAAAATAAATCTTAATTTCCAACTGGTAATAGAAAGAAAAGAAGAGTTCTAGCTATTTTACCGGATTGGCCATGGAATTTATGATGATTTGATACCTTGCACTTGCAATCTCCAAACTTCAAAGTACCAAAGCTATTGATGAAATTTGTGTCTCTTAATATTGTTGAAAGTGGCACAGTAGTGGGATTGGTGATTGACTTGAGATGGGTATTTAATAATTATGGTGTTGGAGAGATTTAAAGGATATAATTTAAGCTTTAGTGAAGAAATTTTTGGGTTAAAACTTGAATTTCTTGGTGTTTTTGGAAAGATTTGTGATTGATTATGTGTTGGGATGATGTTTAGAGGTAAGGATTGGTGATATATTGGTGTTTTGATGATGGAATTTGAGTTTTTTTGGAGCTTTGGTTCGTCATCAATGGTGTTAAGTGGAGACGCAACCACGAGACGCAACCACGAGACGCAACTAATGGCGGGCCTCAAAACGCTGGGTCAGAAACTTTTAGCTGTTCATACGAAATTTTTGACTTCACCATTGGATAGAGCTCGAAAAGTTATGCGGTTTAGGCTCAAGAAAAAGTTAATTCCGACCTCCGAGCGTTAAGTTATGATCTTCCGAAGTTTTGATACCTGGGGTACAGCACCAAAAACGGGTCCCCGCATTCTAAAAACCGGGTACCCGGTTTCTTCTGTGTTGGAACCCAAAATTTTCATTCTTTTTCGTTCTAACTACCCCAAACTCGTGACCTTCACTCCTCTAATCATCAAAAACACCAACCTTCCTCATTTCTTACAAATAAACACTAAATCAATAACCATTACACTAATTTACACTAAAAATTTAAAAAGACATGAAAGCAATTTAAAGCATGGGTTGTCTCCCAAGAAGCACTTTTGTTTATTACGTCTTTAAGTTCGACGCGTTACCTTCCATGAAGATGGTATTGAGGCCCTTGCGGTGTTCCTCCGCTTAAACTCGCCTCTTCCTTGATGTAAAAGTTTTAGATACTTCCCCCTTAGAACATTATTTAGTCGATCTCTGAAAGGAGGTGGGTAAGTACTTCGTTTCGCCTTCTTACTTTCACGACGAAACTCATTTTCCACCACATTAGAGTAGATAACCATTCTCAACGGTATAAGCTTATTTTTATTCCTTGTTTCAATCTCATATTCATCTTTAAAATGTGGTGGGTAGGTGCTTATCCTTGCCGTTTTGCTCTCGCGGTGTGGCACCTTGCTTGTATAACACATATTGATCATTTGTGGTAGTGGAGGTGATTCTGATTTTTCATCTCTAATAATGATTCGTGGTAGAGATGGTGATTGGTGAACTTTTCGTGGCGGATATTCAATTTCTATTTTATCTTTAACCTTTAATTCTTCAATTGATTCTCCAACCATTTCACATTCGTCTTCACTTTCAACCCAATCTTCCACTATTACCTCATAATATTCTTTCTTTGGATTTTCTATAACCTCGATATCCACCTCTTCTTGTTTGCATTCTATATCTTGATCATGTGTGTACACCTTGGGAATAGCAATCTCTGTGTTAACTTCTAGGATTTGCGTTGCTACTCCTTCTTCCACCATGCCAACAAGATCCTCAACCACATGGTGGTCTTCATTTATAATTGGCACGGTGTTCATATCACTAGAAATAATATCTTCCTTCAACACCTCCTCCTCAACTATTTCTTCCGGTTGATCTCTTCCATCTTCATAAGACTTGATACTATTGGCAGAATGCTGAGAATTAATTATGGATTCTATTTCGTCTAGCTCCTTTTGCAGTCTTTGCAAACGGGAATCTCTTTCATCTGCTAACTTCTGTGATTGTTCATATAGGCGCATGAGTTCTGTGACTGATCTATATAATTGGGAAATTTGTGGTGAAGGTGGAGGTTGTTGAATGTTTTCAACCCACTGGTTGTTCCATTCATGTTCGTGTTGATAGTGATATGGTGTTTGTTGTTGATTATTCTCGATCCATTGATTGTTCCATCCTTGCTCTTGCGGGTATTGATAAGGTTGTTGGTAAGAATTTATACCCCATTGTTGTTGTCCCGAAGAGTCTTCCCAATAGTCAAATGGACCAGGATTTGGGTAATGTTCTCTATACATCTTTAATTAAATTTCTTGATCATTACCTGAATAAAGAACCTGAAAATAAAACAAACAAACACAAGCGTAAAACTGAAAAATAAAAATAAATGCAACTATCACTAAAGGATAAACAACGTGGTCACACGCTACCGTCCCCGGCAGCGGCGCCAAAAACTTGGTGGTCCTTTGTGTGTTCTAAATAAATGCAATAAATAATCGAACCACAGCCGCAAGTATACGGTTGTCCCAAGTAATATAGTTGATAAAACAGATTCGTTCCAAGCACGGGATGGTTGACTACAATGCTTATCAAGTAATGATTGGTTGCACTTATGAAAGCAAGTAAAAGATATAATGATTGTTTGTTTGTTTTTATTATTCTAAGTAATGAAAGACTAAATGGAAAATGCAAATAATTAACTAAGACGCAAGTAAATAAAAGTAAAACGCAAGTATGAGAAAGTAGCACTTGAGATACGCAAGGATTTCATCTAACTCTTATTTATTCCATGTTTCGTTTAAGGGACAAATTGGTAAAAAGTAATGGTCGGGATTCTAAGGTCATCCTTACCCCCGTCAGGGTGGACTAAGGAGCTACTCTTAAATGCTACAAACCCCGTCAGGGTGATTATAGTCCATTCTTAAGTGATTAAGTTTATTTTACCCAATTGGCCATAGGATTAATTACGCTCGTCAGAGTCAAATAATTTCTATCCCACATTCATTAATTATTTCTGTACCTAAACCCCCCGTCAAGGTGATCCAATCGCCACTAATTGGAATAGCCTAGATACTAAGACCTATGATTGGTTAATTACGTCAATTATAGTTATTAAGAACAAATTAATGAAAAGTACCTAATACCCAATTTGGTTTCAATTGTAAAAATCCCAAATACAAAAGCATAGAATAAAATAGAATTAAAATCAATCCATAATGCGATCTCAAGCACTAATTAAAATTAGCTCATAATTGGAAAAACTAAGAAAATAAATAAAAAGGAATTCATAATTGTTTTACAGAAAGGAAAATAGAAACCTAATTAGGAAGATGAATTGGCTGCAACGTGGAGATATAGACAGTCTCCAGCTCCAAGCTTCTTTTTTTCTTGACGCTCTCTTCTAATGATGTTTTAATTTAAAGAATATAATGAGAGGTGCTGAATAATGAGGTCTAAAAGCCTATTTATAATGATAAAATCGGATTAGGGATTTTACTTAAGGTTTAAGTGAAAATTAGAAAAGCCCAAGTCCACTAATTAAGCCCAAATCCCGTAACTGCTGCACCACCTCCACTAAAAAAGCTCTAGCCGATTCGTTATAACTCTGATTGACCTCAAATCACTTGCTAAATTTCCGTAACTCGATAAGGAATATAATCTCTTCAAAGGTCAGCGGCTAAATCAACTCGTAAGTGCCTCGAAATCAGCAATCTTTGACCTGTTTTCCAGATTTGCAGCTTCAAAATATAATTCTTTTCGGGATTTATCTTCAAGCTTTGACTTCATTACACGATCTTTGACTTTATTCTCGGATTCCTCTCCTTGATAATATTCAAAACCTACAAACTTTTCACTAAAACAAGCAATATTACGCGCAAAAGTTTAATAAATCAAAAATACTAGAAATAAAATAGGAATTCCGGATTATTGCATTTTTAACTCAAAAGTCTATCAAAATATTCAATTAAACATAAAAAATGATGTCTCCTAAGGGTCGAAAATAAGAAAAATTAAGGAGACATCATGCACCTCTGGAACGTGGCAGGTGCATCGCATAAACCAAACGGCATTCTTCTAGAAGCAAAAGTACCAAACGGACATGTAAAAGTTGTTTTGTGTTGATCGAGGGGATCCACAAAAATATGATTATAACCCGAATATTCGTCAAGCAAACAATAATATTCTCTCCCTGCAAGTTTGTCTAGCATCTGATCAATGAATGGTAGTGGGAAGTGATCTTTCTTTGTTGCTTTGTTCAGTCTTCGGTAATCCATGCACACTCGCCACCCTACAACTGGTCTTGATGGTATGGCTTCGCCTTGATCATTAAGGATGGTTGTAATACCTCCTTTCTTCGGAACACATTGTACTGGACTAACCCAATCACTGCTAGCAATCGGATAGATAATTCCTGCGTTTAACAACTTGATAACTTCCTTCCTCACCACTTCTTTCATAGCTGGCATGAGTCTTCTCTGTCCTTCTATCGATCGCCCACCTTCGTTCTCAATAATGATTTTGTGTTTGCAAACGGAAGGACTAATTCCCTTGATGTCGGCAATAGTCCATCCGATTGCTTCTTTGTTTGCTCGAAGTACTTGAAGTAGCTTCTCCTCTTGAGGACCTGAAAGGTTAGCAGAAATAATAACAGGCAAAGTTTTGTTCGTACCTAGATATGCATAGCGTAGATGATCTGGAAGTGGTTTTTCTTTGAGAACAGGTGGACATATTATAGATGTTTGTTTCATTGGTTCGATGTCACCTGGTTCTCGAAGTAGTTCTCGCACATTTGATCCTAATGCAGCAACATTTTCAGGGGGAATTTCGAGTTCCTCTGGTGATTCAAGTGCTAAGGCTTCGTCAAGATCATCATCTAAGCTTGCTTCATTGAAGACTTATTGCGCCATTTTTCCGATGACATCTATTTTAAAGCATTCGTCTTTTGACATTGGTAACTTCATAGCCTGAAACACATTGAATCGTATCTGTTCGCCTTGTACTCTCATGATCAACTCACCATTCTCAACATCAATTAGTGTACGCCCCGTGGCTAAGAATGGTCTACCCAAAATGATGGGTACATTCTTATCCGCGTCGTAGTCAAGAATAATAAAATCGCAAGGAAAAATAAAAGAGCCAGCTTTAACTAAAACATCTTCAATTTTACCTATTGGTCGTGAAAGGGAGCGATCCGCCATTTGTAATACCACAGATGTGGGTACTACCTCACCAATATTAAGCTTCTCAAACAGGGATCTAGGCATGAGATTGATGCTCGCGCCTAAATCACATAATGCTTTCCCGGTCCAACTCTCTCCAATGCCGATAGGAATTGTAAAACTCCCGGGATCTTCTAACTTTGGTGGCAACTTACTTTGACATATAGCACTACACTCCCTAGGTAATCCAATTGTTTCCCCAGTTTCTATACTTCGCTTGTTGGAGAGAATGTCTTTCATGAATTTAAGATAGGTTGGCATTCTCTTGAGAGCATCAACAAGGGGTATATTAACTTCCAAATTCTTCAACATGTCAACGAACTTCTTGAATTCCAGGTCATTGTCCTTCTTTCTGACACGTGAAGGGTATGGTGGTGGAGGGCGAGTATTAAGTTCCACTGGTTTTCTTGTCTGGTCAGGTGTCTCGGCTTGAACACTTTTTGGCTTAACTACCTCCTCAACTGTATCTTTGATTGCTTCTTCCCCCCTTTTTTCTGGAATAGGGACTGGTTCTGGTCTTGGGGGAGGTAGTTGTTTTCCACTTCGCAATTCAACTGCATGGCAAGAATCATCTCTAGGAGCGATAGTATCACTTGGGAGTTGCCCTTTTGGCCGATTCTGTAATGAACTCGCCAAATGTGATATAGTATGCTCTAGTTGCTTGATAATCTTCTCCTGGGTTCGAACTTTCTGTTGGCTATGATTCATTTTCTCAGCTGCTTGCATTAATTTAGCCATACTCGACTTCAAACTTGGGATTAGTTCCTGTTTTGCCAATTGCATTGATTGTTTAGGTAGATCTTTCTTTGGTTCTTGACTAGATTTTTCAATAATGGGAGCCTTTTTCTGAATAGGTTGTGGTGGATTATGGGGTTTATGATAAGTCTCTTGCTTCCTGACCCAACTCTTTTGCTGTGGAGGTTGTTGATAATTAGTGTAGCTTTCTTGAGGATAAGTATAACCATTAGAATAATAGTTATTTTGCGGAACAGGGGCTACAGCCGAATTATTCATACATCCTTCCCACACATGATATCTTGATCCACAACCAGGACATGAAGGAACTGCACGTACTGTATTGACCTGAGCAATTGTTCGGGCTTGTTCTTGTAGTTCTTCGAGTTTTTTAGCCAATTCTATAAGCTTCAGAGATTCTGAATTGTCTTCTTTCATTGCTCTCTTCGGCCAACTTCTCTCGTTCTCAAGAATTCTTTCCATCCCCAACTCAACTTCTTCAGGATCTAGCAACACAAAACCTGCGTTTCCTAACGAATCTGCTTTTTCTCTTGATTTATCATTAAGGCCTCCATAAAACAAGGTTAAATAATATTCCGGCGAGGATCTATGGTATGGACATCTCGCCTTCTTTTCTGTAAATCGTAACCATGCTTCACCCAAACTCTCCTCGTCTTTCTGTATAAATTGTTCAAGCTCCAGCATATCTTTTAAACGTCTACTAACCGGATAAAAAGGTCTAGGAATCTTGCTTGAAGCTTGTCCCAATCTGGAATAATATGAGGGTATTGGGTATCATACCAATCGCTTGCACATCCGGTTAAGAAGAACTGGAACATCAGGTAATATACTTGCTCCCTAGTAACTCCTCTTACGATATAAGCATCACATATCTGCATAAATTTCTGAATATATCGTATCGGATCTTGATGTGCAACTCCGCTAAATAATCCATGAGATGCAAATTGAGTTAGCATCCCTGGATCTGGGAGTTAGCATCCCTGGATCTGGTTTAAATTTCGTGGCTTGAATTTCTGGAGCGCGAATTCCTCGTGGCTCCACTCTGAACTCGATGGGTAGCTCAAGTCTCCTTGGGTTCTCCATCTGTAACTGAATCTGAAAAACAAAAACTAAAAAACAAAAAGCGTAAAATAGAACTAACTGAAATTAAAAACACAAGATATATGCACAAGGACTAACGATGTAGTCCCCGGCAGCGGCGCCAAAAACTTGGTGGGGCCTAGGGTGTGATAAAATAAGATATAATTAATGTGCAAATAACACCCTAAACTACACGATTCTGCAAGTATACAGATCGTATGCAAGTTTTAGTTTATGATTAAGATTCGTTCCGCAGAGACTATAGAGGTTAGGAGAATCTTATGCAAATACCAAGTGCGACTAAATTAAAGATAGAACAACTAAACGCAAATAACGGTAAAGACAAATAAAGATGGATTTGAGAAAATAATTAACTAAATTAAACTAAGAATTAAAAGACAGAAAATAAATATGAAAGAGAAGTGTTATAAGAATATAGCTTAAGTTATTAGCATGTAATCCCCACTAGTTTTGCCGTACTAAACATGTAAGGGTGAATTATGTAGTATTTCCCTAATCGGTCCCAATTCGCTATCGGTAGTTTAAAATAGGATTTACCTGTGTCAATAAGGCTTCCTAAGCAAACTTTTCCTGTAATTGGTAAATAGTCACAAAAACTAAACCATAGTGATTATCTAGCTAGGTTGGGTTGTCAGATCAGACCTAATACTAGACGTTATGTGCTAAACATGCAATTAAACACCGTTGTCAATGGTGACCTAATTACTAGATGGTAATTCTATATGGCGGCCGTCCACAAGAACACAGAATATAAATCTAAACACATAAACAGAGAATAAAAACTATAATTCGATTTAAAACATTAAATTCCCAAATTAGATAGTTGTCAACTCAAAACTAGGGTTCATACATTAATGCTAAAACTCAAGCTAAAGAAATTTAGTTCATAAAAGAAAGGAAAGAAATTACAAATCTAAAGGTAGAAGAAGACATTGTTGATGAACAGCTCCTTCCAGACTTCTCTCTTGTGTTGTAAGCTTCCTCTTGGCTTAAGGTTTCACCAAGGATGATTTAAGAGTGTTAAGAGGCTGTATTTATAGTGTAAAGGTTGACATAATTCGTTTCTTAGAGTTAAGGCCAAGTAATAGGCTCCAAGCCCAACTCAAATTCGTAAGGAAATAAAGATAAACACTGCTGGACCGTTTTGGGCATATCTTCTTCGTTATTGGTCGGATTGAGCTCCATAAGATACCAAAAGAATCGCAACAGAATTATCTCTAGCCCTATGAAAGGAATCTTCCAAATTCGGCCTATTTCTTAGGTAAATAACCACTTCTTTAGGCTTGTGCTGCAGAAATTCAGATTAGGCAGTTTTTCCTTTTTCATGTTTTTAGCCTTTGTTACCTTTATCTCCAATTTCCATGTAAATCTCTTTCCATAAGTTGTTGTCTTTGACTTGGACTCTAATTAATCTACATAATTATCTTTAAAGCTTCACACTAAATAAACAATTAAACCCAATATGCTCTAAAAATATTATGTTACTAAATCAGGACCCAAAAGAGGAAAGTGCACTAAACTAAGCTAAAATCAACCTATAAACTACTAAATAAGCCTAAAATGATGTCTCATGAGTAGATTTTATTATCACAAATGAGGAGACATCGATATTCTATCAAATAGAGTTATATGAACTAGATTGAATAGATATGTTGGGTAAGTATGTTCATGTTAGTTTAACATAAGGTAAGATGTGTAATCCTTGCAAATATAATTATTTGAATTGAATATTAATTGCATTAAATTAAAGATTTATAGAATGCAAAAGAATGAATGATACTTATTGTAAATGTTAGAGGTGTAATTGCCCAGATTATACTGGTCTCTTTTTTTATACATTTATACTCTTATTTATAGAGATGTGTTGGTAGTTATTGTATAACTACATCTCTATCATACCCTATCTTGACACATGAGCACTCGGTAGTTAGATATATCCCACAAACTTAAAAGGGGTGTTGAGACTGTCAACCGTCACTGTTAACTGTTATCAAGATAAAAATAAGTAGTTTATCTTACGTCATCGACCTCTCGAGGTTATGCTGAGATGCTCTTGTCGTGCCTCTTTCAACTTGATATCTTAAGTTTGACGGGATTATAGTGTATTTGATAGAAAAGCGGTTTTAAGTGACATTTTTCCCTACCAAAGACGAAGCAATTAATTAAAAAAAACTTGAAAAAAATTAAAAAAGAGAAGAGAGCAGTTATTTTGTTTTCCTAATTTATACCTTATCATTATTTTTTTCATATTTTTATTTAGTTAGCATATAGATAATGAAATTTGAGTAAAATGTGTAATCAAAGAAAAAAATGTATAAAAAGTAATAATAGAATTACCTTTTTATCTCCTTGGATTCCTTTTTTTCTTCATAAGAATACCTTTTCATTTTATATATAAACAATCCTATCTCTGAAATTAGATAGTGTAAACAATGCTTACCATTTTCATCCAATTCATTCATCAATTTCACTAATCAACTCAAACACATCATGAAAACTTATACGTTACCAATACAAATTGCACAAATCAACAACCAATCCAAGGTATAAGTTTGTGAGTTTAACTCAGTTTTCTCCAGATCCAACCATGACCGACATTAATTTAGGGTTTTTGGTGCGAATCAGTGCTCGCTCAGGTCAGATCTATTATTTTATATGTATTTTGAGTCGCATATTTATGTAGTAAACTATTACATAGATAATCTTATGTTTCTTATATCCTCTTGGGTCCATATTCTCTTTGTTGGTGGGTATATCGGAGAAGTTGCGGTGGTTTAGATAGTAGTATATTATGGATGTTACTGATGTCGATTATCGTTCATAATTAATATTTTCGTTAAATTTATGATTGCCTATACCCGTTAGTATCTCAATTGTATTAGATGGGATATTTGTTTGATTACTTGTAGGGTAATATACCAAATACCCCCTGTGGTTTGATAAACGGTCAAGAAACCCCCTATGGTTTTAAAAGGGACAAATACCAACCTATGGTTTTGTAACCAATTACAACTCATAATTCCATCATCTTCACCTTTAGCTAAAGGTTTATATAAAGATTCAATCATCTTAACTTTCGACGATTGAGATCGGACAGCTGCTCTATACCTTGAAATTAACGGCCAAGATTGAGATCCCACAATGTATCTTGGCCGTTGTATTCAAGGTATAGAGCAGCTATTCGGTCTCAATTGCCGTAAGTTAAGATGATTGAATCTTTATATAAAACTTTAGCTAATGGTGAAGATGATGGAATAATGAGGTATATAAATCTTTAACTAATAATAATATTAAATAATATTGAAATTCATTCCCTGTAAAATATAATTTACTTCAGGGAGCTATTTTTGGATTTTTAAGAATCGAGTAAAGAAAGAAAACCAGCTCAAATTATCGTATATAGGTATGAGTATAATATTATAAAATATATATATATTTGTGTATAATTTAAGAAATTGCACTATAGGTTCCATTAATTTATAAAATTGCAATAAAAGTCTCTTTATTCATAAAATAGCACTATATGTCCCTTAACCTATTTTATTACACTTTACTATAGGTCCCTTAAATTTTGTAAATTTTACTATAGTTCCCTTAAATTTATACAATTGCACTATAGTCCCATTAAATTTAGGGAATTTCTCTATAGGCACCTTTAGTGATTATATTGCACTATAAGTCTTTTAAGTGATTATTTAGCACTATAAGTCCCTTACATGATATATATATATATATATATATATATATATATATAAAGCTTAGTATGGTGATTTTTTTGAGCAACTATTACTGTAAATTTTGGTAAATCAACCTTACCAAAATGCTGATAAGCCTGCAGCAATCAAATAAAATTTGAGCAGTTTTTTAATTAAAATACTAAATAAAATATATTATCTACCTTTATCATTTGATTTACTTCATGATCAAGAACATTACTGAACTGTGTTTCACTCACTCCATCCCTAAATTAAGATAAATTAAACATCATATAATAACATGTTTCACCAAATTTAGCAACATTTACACCATTTGTAATAATAATAGCAACTAATTAGTCTGTGCAATTTTACCCTTAAAATAAATAAAAACTCAACAAAAGAACATAGACCCCGCAACTAGCTTATTCAACCTAGGCAACTTAGGAACTGTTATAACACTCGTGGACTTGGAAGATTTGTCTGAAACTAAATGTGTTACATCTTGAGGGAGTGTTATAACAGTTCCTGAGTTTCCTAGGTTGAATAAGCTAGTTGCGGGGTCTATGTTCTTTTGTTGATTTTTTATTTATTTTAAGGGTAAAATTGCACAGACAAATTAGTTGCTATTATTATTACAAATGGTGTAAATGTTGCTAAATTTGGTGATACATGTTATTATATGATGTTTAATTTATCTTAATTTAGGGATGGAGTGAGTGAAACACAGTTCAGTAATGTTCTTGATCATGAAGTAAATCAAACGATAAAGGTAAGTAATATATTTTCTTTAGTATTTTAATTAGAAAACTGCTCAAGTTTTATTTAATTGCTGCAGGCTTATCAGCATTTTGGTGAGATTGATTTACCAAAATTTACAGTAATAGTTGCTCAAAAAAATCACCATACTAGGCTTTTTCAAGATGGTGCTTCTGAGAATGTTCCTCAAGGATTTTATCTTTCATTGTTGAAAATCTACTTTTTTCCTGTTTTCTTTATATATAATTATATATATATAATTATATATATATATATATATGTGTGTGTGTGTGTGTGTGTATATATTTTTAAGCACTGTTGTGGATACTAAGCTTGTGCATCCAAGAAACTATGACTTTTATATGTGTGCTCAATCTGGGATAATTGTGAGTTTTATTTTATTTATATTATACTTTTATTTATTCTTGTTTAAGGAGATTAATTAATAAATAATCATATTTTTACAGGGTACGTCTAAACCAGCACATTATAATGTTTTGCTTGATGAAATCGGTTTTTCACCTGATGAACTACAAAATATTATCCATTCATTATCATATGTGTAAGTTTTACGTGTTGTATCACTATTTAATAATTATTTATATATTGATACTTTGTCTGATTACTGATTTTGTATTTTGGTTTCAGCGGTCAAAGAAGTACTAGTGCGATCTCAATTGGTATGTTAATTTTGATATTTTTTTTTTTTATAGAAAAAGTAATTTAAATATGATAGTTGTTTGTTTGTAGTCGAATCTGTGTATTATGCACACCTTGCAGCGAAACAAATGAGACAATTCGTGGACTTGGAAGATTTGTCTGAAACTAAATGTGTTACATCTTGAGGGAGTGTTATAACAGTTCCTGAGTTGCCTAGGTTGAATAAGCTAGTTGCGGGGTCTATGTTCTTTTGTTGAGTTTTTATTTATTTTAAGGGTAAAATTGCACAGACTAATTAGTTGTTTTTTTTTCGATGTATGGGTGTCCGGGCCAGCTTACGCGCACCACGACTAATCCCATAGGAAATATACACGCCTCCTCATGCATACTCCCACTTAATCAGAACTAGGTTACCCATGTTTAGGGAGGAGACTCGAACCATGCACCCCTTGCTTACCCCCTTTAAGGGCTCAAGAAATAACACGGCTGAGGGGACTAATTAGTTGCTATTATTATTACAAATGGTGTAAATGTTGCTAAATTTGGTGATACATGTTATTATTACCCCCCCCCCCCAATTTTTTTGTAAATTGAGCTGAGTTTTCAGTTTCTGCATCTAATCGAAGCGTACCTCTGGTGTTTGTAACAGGAGCTCGCGAAAGTGGCTAACTCCTCGTTGTTTCTATAATACGTTCCATACCTTTGGCGGCTTCTGTAGGATCCATGGACACAAAACCTTCTTTTTCAATATTATCTACCCTCAATCTACTCTCAGCGTTGATACCTTGATAAAACATAGCTATATGTAAAGATTGGGTATAATTATGAAGGGGACATAAAGCTAACTTTTGTTGAAACCTTGTCCATGCGTCTCCTACTTCTTTTTCATTCTCTTGGCGAAACTTAGCAAGCTCCATCTGATCTTTGAGTCTCATACTGTTTGGATAAAAACGGTTAAAGAATGCGGCTTGAAGTTCTGTCCAAGTATTTAATGTCCAGTGGTTGTCTATCTAGACAATCACCAGCTTTACTGGTCAGAAAGAACGAAAACATATGATAATATAGTTGCTCATGTGTAATGCCTGGAGTAATGTAGGCATCATAAATCTGCATGAACTTCTGAATCGCTTTTTCCGGATCTTGAATTGTTGTATAATTTTTTATTTCCACTGGTTGTATAATTTTTTATTTCTCGTGGACTTGGAAGATTTGTCTGAAACTAAATGTGTTACATCTTGAGGGAGTGTTATAACAGTTCCTGAGTTGCCTAGGTTGAATAAGCTAGTTGCGGGGTCTATGTTCTTTTGTTGATTTTTTATTTATTTTAAGGGTAAAATTGCACAGACAAATTAGTTGCTATTATTATTACAAATGGTGTAAATGTTGCTAAATTTGGTGATACATGTTATTATATGATGTTTAATTTTTCTTAATTTAGGGATGGAGTGAGTGAAACACAGTTCAGTAATGTTCTTGATCATGAAGTAAATCAAACGATAAAGGTAAGTAATATATTTTCTTTAGTATTTTAATTAAAAAACTGCTCAAGTTTTATTTAATTGCTGCAGGCTTATCAGCATTTTGGTGAGATTGATTTACCAAAATTTACAGTAATAGTTGCTCAAAAAAATCACCATACTAGGCTTTTTCAAGATGGTGCTTCTGAGAATGTTCCTCAAGGATTTTATCTTTCATTATTAAAAATCTACTTTTTTCCTGTTTTCTTTATATATAATTATATATATATAATTATATATATATATATATATATATATATATATATATATATATATGTGTGTGTGTGTGTGTGTATATATTTTTAAGCACTGTTGTGGATACTAAGCTTGTGCATCCAAGAAACTATGACTTTTATATGTGTGCTCAATCTGGGATAATTGTGAGTTTTATTTTATTTATATTATACTTTTATTTATTCTTGTTTAAGGAGATTAATTAATAAATAATCATATTTTTACAGGGTACGTCTAAACCAGCACATTATAATGTTTTGCTTGATGAAATCGGTTTTTCACCTGATGAACTACAAAATATTATCCATTCATTATCATATGTGTAAGTTTTAAGTGTTGTATCACTATTTAATAATTATTTATATATTGATACTTTGTCTGATTACTGATTTTGTATTTTGGTTTCAGCGGTCAAAGAAGTACTAGTGCGATCTCAATTGGTATGTTAATTTTGATTTTTTTTTTTATAGAAAAAGTAATTTAAATATGATAGTTGTTTGTTTGTAGTCGAATCTGTGTATTATGCACACCTTGCAGCGAAACAAATGAGACAATTCGTGGACTTGGAAGATTTGTCTGAAACTAAATGTGTTACATCTTGAGGGAGTGTTATAACAGTTCCTGAGTTGCCTAGGTTGAATAAGCTAGTTGCGGGGTCTATGTTCTTTTGTTGAGTTTTTATTTATTTTAAGGGTAAAATTGCACAGACTAATTAGTTGTTGTTTTTTTTCGATGTATGGGTGTCCGGGCCAGCTTACGCGCACCACGACTAATCCCATAGGAAATATACACGCCTCCTCATGCATACTCCCACTTAATCAGAACTAGGTTACCCATGTTTAGGGAGGAGACTCGAACCATGCACCCCTTGCTTACCCCCTTTAAGGGCTCAAGAAATAACACGGCTGAGGGGACTAATTAGTTGCTATTATTATTACAAATGGTGTAAATGTTGCTAAATTTGGTGATACATGTTATTATTACCCCCCCCCCCCCCCAATTTTTTTGTAAAATGAGCTGAGTTTTCAGTTTCTGCATCTAATCGAAGCGTACCTCTGGTGTTTGTAACAGGAGCTCGCGAAAGTGGCTAACTCCTCGTTGTTTCTATAATACGTTCCATACCTTTGGCGGCTTCTGTAGGATCCATGGACACAAAACCTTCTTTTTCAATATTATCTACCCTCAATCTACTCTCAGCGTTGATACCTTGATAAAACATAGCTATATGTAAAGATTGGGTATAATTATGAAGGGGACATAAAGCTAACTTTTGTTGAAACCTTGTCCATGCGTCTCCTACTTCTTTTTCATTCTCTTAGCGAAACTTAGCAAGCTCCATCTGATCTTTGAGTCTCATACGGTTTGGATAAAAACGGTTAAAGAATGCGGCTTGAAGTTCTGTCCAAGTATTTAATGTCCAGTGGTTGTCTATCTAGACAATCACCAGCTTTACTGGTCAGAAAGAACGAAAACATATGATAATATAGTTGCTCATGTGTAATGCCTGGAGTAATGTAGGCATCATAAATCTGCATGAACTTCTGAATCGCTTTTTCCTGGATCTTGAATTGTTGTACCACTGTAGAGTCCAAAATTCAAAAATTGACTGAGCATACCTGGATCGGGTCTGAATTTGATATTCTGGATCTCTGGAGGACGATAACCTAATGGTTGAACTCGAAAAGGTGATCCCAAGCCTGGGAGATCTTGTTCAATTTTGTTTCCGTTTCTAATATCTTCCAGTGGTGGTGGTAAATGTCCTAAAGGACCAAGTGGAGGATCTACTCCATTGTGTTGTTCAGCCATCGCTTTTCGTCGTGCTCTGTCTTCTTTTATACGTTTGTTATAAGCTCTGAAGCTCCACTCGGGCTCCGCTAGAGGAGGCCAAGGATTCACTGGTAAAAACCTAAAAAGACTAGAACAAACCAATATGCGTAAAATTAGAAAAATAAAAATAACTAAAAACTACTACAAAAAAATAGTTAACCCACACGCTAACAAGACACAAGTCCTCGGCAGCGGCGCCAAAAACTTGGTGTCGCCTAAGGTGTGATAAAATAATAGATAAATAAATACGGATAATGATGCACTAACACCCTAGAATAAACACGTTACTCACTGCAAGTATCACAGATCGTATGCAAGTTTTACTAGTAAGTAAGATTCGTTCCTCAGAGACATAGTTTGTTATGCTTATTGGCAAATAAATTCGAGTAGCAATTAATAATTAAAAGACAGGAAAATAAATATGATTGAAGATTGAGGAGATCAGATTAATGACTAAATAAAATAAAAGACAATAGAATAAAAGATGTAAGAATAGATGAGAAAATATAGCTCAGGTTTTGCTCGTATGCGCTAATCCTTCTCTTTCTTCTACTAGTTAATAAGGGTGATTATAGCTCTTAGATAAGTATCTAGGATTCTAAATTCCTCCCTACCCCCATCTGGGTGGACTAAGGTGGCGACCTCACAATTACCAGGGGACTTAACTAAGGTGATCCTACACCACTAGGTTCTTAGATGAGACTGGCCTGCAAATAATGATCGGTGATTAAATCAAACCCTAATGACAATCTAGTTATGCAAGCCCTTTCAGATCACTACCGCACACTAGACGTTTATATGGTGTTTCAATAATTAGACACCCCTTACGGGTGACCATCTAACTACTATTAGCACAACCCTAAATTGATCAGGTTTAAGACAAACAATAAATCAAAGCACATAAAACAAATATATGGTTAAGCAGCTAGAATCAATTTAAAATAGTTCTTCCAAAGAAACATAGATAGAAGAGAATAGAATTCATTGATTATACATATGCAAAACCCAAGCTATGGGAAAATTAGTTCATACTGGAAAGAAATAAACTAAAAGAAAGATACATACTGTCAACTTGCTCTAAGGATTGATCTCTAATTGTTAATAAACTTAAGGATGGGCAAGGACACGTTTACAATAGTTAAAGGGTGTATTTATAGGAGTCTAGGAAGCCCTAATTCGGATTCTTGGAGTAGAGGTCAAGTAATAGGACTCTTTTCCAAATCAAATTCGTAGCCCTAAAATATAGAAAAGGTAATAAATTGTTGTTGTCTTGTTTTGGCCGTAACTTCTTCAATATTGCTCTGATTGACGTGTTCTTTATATCGAAACCGACCGTCCTGGAAAGCTCTATACTTTTTCTTCAGACCATTATTCCAAATTCCCAGCCAATCTTGAGTTATGATCACTCTAGTGGACGTGGCTGCTGAAATTGAGATTTATTTGGCAACTTTTTCTTTTCCTTCTTTGCATATTTCCTTCCTTAATCTTCCGATTTCCATTTATATATTCTTTCCTTTACTTCTTAGACTTGACTTGGTCTCTAATTAATTACCATATAACTTTAAATCTTCACAATAAATAAATAATTAAACCGCATATGCTTTAAAAATTAATAAATCATTAAATCAAGACTAGAAATAAGAAAGTGCACTCTAAAATTAGAAACTCGAATAAAATACTTTCTAACACACTAAAAATAATCTAAGACTTTAATTCTCACTTTTCCTCCTTGTATTGGTTTTCCATGAAATTCAAGAACCTACTAATTTTGCACTAAAAATAACCAAATTAACGCACAAAAGCTCTAAAAGTGCAAATAGTCTAATTCCAAGGGGAGAAAGTGTAATATGACGAATTAAGCATAAAATTCTATCAAATACTTCAAATATTCACCTAACAGGGATGTCTCCAAAGGCTAATATTTAGAACAAATAGGGAGACATCAGTTACCTTGGTAAAACTTTAGTTCTACATCTTAGACAGGTTATTAAGTCAAGTTGGATAGACCTAAGGAGTCACCCTGGTGAAACCTTGATTAACCTCCCATAAAAGTTATTGAGTATAGGTGAGTAGGCCTAAGGATTAATTCTAAAAGAAACACTAACTAAATGTTATATATAGCTTATCAAGTCTATTTCAACCCCAATGATCACTCTAAAACCCTCTATCCAACCCCTAGTCAAATATAGGTTTTACCAAGGTGACCCCTAAGGTACATTAAATTGGACTCGATAACTCTCATGGAGGTTGAATCGAGGTTTGTCGGTGGTGACCTCTTAGGCTTATTCGATAAGACTCGAAATCTGTTCTAAGGGTTGAATCGAGATTCTCCAATGGTGACCCATTTGGATTATCAAACCGGACTCGATAACTAGTTTGAGGTTTGAATAAATACTTGCCCATGGTGACCCCTTTTTCCTATTCTACCATACTCAATAACTAGTCTAAGGGTTGAATCGAAATTTGCCAGTGATGACCCTTGAGGTTATTTGTCCAGACTCAAGAACTAGTATGATAGTTGAACTAAGATTTTAGATGGGACAACTAAGACATGAATATCAAACTATATTTTTAAGCTAGAAATTTTTGAATCATGACTTAATCGGTCGAGTTATATGAACGTGGGCACAACAAACTTAACTACTTTCATCTAGCCCTTCTTGGTGGGGTCATGATAACAACAATGCTTACTTACTAATACTACAATTAGATAATGAGTTAACATGTACCTTGGTTGTTCAGTCCATCTTGAATTTAAATTTGATACTTTAGGTTATCCACTAGTATGATTCCTTAGCTCTTATTGTGATGATAGATCTAGCCACATAGGGGTTCCCTGTGGTACATGGTTACTTCTGGATAGTTTATTTCTTCTTTGGATGCTTGAAGTTGTGAGATACTCAGGTTTTCCTTTCTTGGAAGGGCGCTGCTTGCACTGAGTAGTTAATTCTACCATTTTTTGGCTGATATGCTCATCAGATTCAGATTATATGGATGACGGAGCTCCCTTATTGTGATTTTTATTCTGTGTACGTATTTTTTATTGGATTTAAATGATGGTATGTGGTATCTCAATGGGTTAGGAAACTTTCGTTTTCTATAAATTACGCCAACTTGATAGAGCATATTCTATCAAATATGCGAACTTGATTGAATAGATATGTTGGGTAAGTATGTTCATGTTAGTTTAACATAAGGTAAGATGGGTAATCCTTGCAAATATAATTATTTAAATTGAATATGAATTGCATAAAATTAAAGATGAATAGAATGCAAAAGAATGAATGATACTAATTGCAAATGTTAGAGGTGTAATTGCACAGATTACACTGGTCTCTTTTTTTACACATTTCTACTCTTTATAGTAGGGGTGTGCATCGGGTTAGAAAACCCGCATAACCCGACCAACCCGATCACACTAACCCGAAATTATACGGATTAGTTTTTAATTGGGTGGGTTGCGGTTTACATTTTTGAAAAAATATACACATTTTTGCGGGTTGTGGATTTTAAACTTGAAACCCGCAAACCCGCATATACTCGATTACATTGTAGTATAAAAATTAAAAAAATTCGTGTTGCTCATTTTATTCAAATAATATAGTGGGGGTCACGTGCTTTTCACTCTACATTTTTTTTATTCCTCTCCCTTATTAAAGATTATTTTGAAATCCCTCAATATTTCAATAATATTTTACCTAATGAATATGTTTTTCATTTCAAGTATGATATTATTAGTAATCTTTGTTCAATTCATATATTTAGTTTCCTAAAATCTCATTTTATATCTTTTAATCACAAAAGATTTGAAATGCATATGTGTATCCTAAACAATATTTTTCTTTATAATTTTCATTTGTAATATAAATTTGACTCCCCAAATGAATATGGATACAAATTCGTCTTCCTTATCGAACTACATCACCTGCAACCCGCCTAACCCGAAACTCAGTGGTTTAAGTAATGTATTGGGCGGGTGCGGGTCTTATTTTTCAAAATCCACACAAGAACGGGCGGTTTGTGGGTTAAGCATTTTTTATACAAAACCGACCCGCACACACCCCTACTTTATAGAGATGCGTTGGTAGTTGTTATATAACTACATCTCTATCATACCCTATCTTGACACATGTGCACTCGGTAGTTAGATATATCCCACAAACTTAAAGGGGGTGTTGAGACTGTCAACCGTCACTGTTAACTGTTATCAAGATAAAAATAAGTAGTTTATCTTAAGTCATCGACCTCTCGAGGTTATGATGAGATGCTCTTGTCGTGCCTCTTTCAACTCGATATCTTAAGTTTGACCGGCTTGTAGTGTATTTGATAGAAAAGAGGTTTTAAGTGACATTTTTCCCTACCAAAGACGAAGTAATTAATTAAAAAAATGAAAATCTTGAAAAAAAATATTAAAAAAGAGAAGAGAGCATTTATTTTGTTTTCCTAATTTATAACTTATCATTATTTTTTCATATTTTCATTTAGTTAGCATATAGATAATGAGATTTGAGAAAAATGTTTAATTAAAGAAAAAAATTATACAAAGTAATAACAAAATAACTTTTTTATCTCCTTGTATTCCTTTTTTTTCTTCATAACAATACCTTTTCATTTTATATACAAACAATCCTATCTCCGAAATTAGATAGTATAAACAATTCTTACCATTTTCATCCAATTCATTCATAAATTTCACTAATCAACTCAAACACATCATGAAATCTTATACGTTACCAATACAAGTTGCACAAATCAACAACCAATCCAAGGTTTAAGTTTGTGAGCTAACTTAGTTTTCTCCAGATCCAACCATGACCGACATTGATTTAGCGTTTTTAGTGTGTATCGGTGCTCGTTCAGGTCAGATCTATTATGTTATATGTCTTTTGAGTCGCATATTTATGGAGTAAACTATTATATATCCTCTTGGGTCCATATTCTCTTTGTTGGTGGGTATATCGGAGAAGTTGCGGCGGTTTAGATTGTAGTAGATTATGGATGTTACTGATGTCGATTATTTATCATAATTATCATTTTCGTTAATTTCATGATTGCCTATACCCGTTAGTATCTCAATTGTATTAGATGGGAGATTTCTTTAATTACTTGTAGGGTAATATACCAAATACACCCTGTGGTTTGATAAACGGTCAAGAAACCCCCTATGGTTTTAAAAGGGACAAATACCGATCTATGGTTTTGTAACTAGTGACAACTTACCCCTTATATTAATTATTACACGATAATTTTTAGCAACTCGGTGCAACTTATGTCATAAAGTATCGTGTAATATCTAGTGGATGGGTGAGTTGTCACGAGTTACGAAACCATAGGGGGTATTTGTCCATTTTAAAACCATATGGGGGGATTTTTACCCTTTGTCAAACTATAGGGGTGGTATTTGGTGTTTTACCCTTACTTGATCTGATTCAAGGACTCAATTCGCTGCCAGCTGCATGGTGGAAAGTCAAATCGTAGTCAAGTGATCCTCCAGTTTACAGATGAACATGGTAGAATGTTCTTCAAGCATCTGACGCGAAGATTCAACACAATGACGGACCGCACCGCGAGGAATGTTAGGCAGTGGAGTAGGATGAACGATCGACAACTGGAGTTAACATGCCAGTTTATAAGGTTCAGTATTGGTAAATCCGGCCGCTTGCTTTAGCTTTTACATTTGTCCAGAAAAAAATATAATATTTCCTTTTAAATTTATATTTTGAATAAAATAATCTTATTTAAAATTATAAACATTACTACACTACAAACAAAGTATATAGACTACAAACAAAGTATTCGACCAAAAAAAAAAAAAAAAAAAAAAGACTACAAACAAAGTATGCCAAATCTCAATAGATATTCCATGTTGTACTATCGGTTACAAATATTTGACCGAACTAAAAATAAATAAAAAACTGGTTATTACTCCATAAATTGCACAAAATAGGCTCAAAGTTCGCGAAGCTGACTAGTTTTACCCCAAAAAAAATTAATTCTTTTTTTTTCAACCAAAATAAATCAAAATTCTTTTGAGCTAACAAGTGATAGAGTACTTATTTCCCTCCATTCTCATTTTGCGAACACACTCAACTCACCAACCCACACAATCACACACAATTTCTCAAAAACCTTCTCTTGCTATTTTATTCACTAGTTAATTAAGATTATTTATATTGACCCATTGCATCACTCTCTAGCTCTGCTTCTGATTTTTGTATATTATATGTATGTATAGTCAATGCATGTCTTTGTTTCTCTCACTATATGTTAATTTTAGCTCCATTTGTTTGATCACTTAAGTTTCTGCTACAATGGCCTTGTTTCACATTTGTCTTTTGGGTTTCCTTTCGGGCTCTCACAATTATTTAACCTCTAATTTAATTTTGTGATTGAGTATTAATTTTTTATCTTTGGTTCATTAGGTTTAATTTCATTGTTTTATTATAAAAGAGTGAAGTGTAAACAATCTCATTGTTAATGTATTTCATATGTTTAAACTAGAGTGTTCTATACTGATCTACACTCTCATCCTTGTAATTGGATTTTATTCTAAGAATAAGCTAATTACTTCTTTTGATTGCTCAGTTCTTCATGTCTACGGATTCAATTAGAGGAATGGAAAAATCCGATTCAGAGGCCGATTTAGTCATTTTACCAGATGAGCCACCAGAACAAATCGAGCTTCCACCTGGTTGTATCATTACCCGGCCTGGAATTGGATCCACTGGCCGGCCCATCAGTTTACTATCAAATTACTTCAAAGTTTCACTCAAAAATCCTAAACAGATTTTTTGCCTTAACAATGTACGATTATTTCTCTACCAAATTTTAATTTTTTATAATTTTTTAGTTTAGATTAAGCTAATGTACTTCACTTTCTCAAGGTCTCAATTACTTACGAGGACAAAACTTTAGTCAAAAGCAGAGGAATCGCAAGAAAAGTGATAGATAAATGCATTTTAATTTCGTATCTTAAAATAAGATACAAAACTTTAGTCAATTAATTTTTTTTTTAAAATAAGAAGGTTGGTATATATAAATGCATTTTAATTGGTTTAAAAGAAAAATATAAAAAAAATGTAAATTTAGTTTCGAAAGGATCTTTATCCTATTTTGTTACCTTCTGAAAAATCATATTTCGTATCTTATAGTAGATATGTGTTATTATTACAACTCTGCTTGAATTCAATTACTTGAGATAAATTAGGAATTACTTGTAGTCCTTGAGTTTAATTAGTAAGGAAATTACTTGCATTAAAAGACTTACGTAGGATTAGTTAGTCAATAAACCCTAGCATAATTAAGGTAAGTATTTTATTATAAATACATAGTATGATCCATGATCATTGACTCATTGTACGAAATAATTTCTCTTCTCTTTAGCGATCAGTTTTCTCTATATTCTGTGTGTTAAATATTAAAAAGAAGAAGCTGATGGCAATTAATATGAAAAACGTGCTATGTATTGAACCAGAACCCAACTGGGAAAAAATGAATTGGTTACCACCATATCCAAAAAACGAAGAAGATGAGAAAGCTATCAAGGAATGGATTTGTAGAAGTAATTTCTATGAGATTCTTTACGCTGCTGAAATTCATGCAAGAATTGATAAATATGGTATTTTGCTTCAAGAATCTGAAAGTAAAGTTTGTATAAAAAAGGGTCAAAGATCTCTCAGAAAGAAACGATCATCATATACTTGTTTTTCTACTTCTTCTTCTGATCATCTACAAGATACCAAAAGGCAAAGAATCGGAAGCAACATTCCGAACATTCCAGTAACAGATTTACCTGTTGAATTCAAGAACTATATGGAACAATTAGGAGATGAATTGAAAGACGTGAAGTTGGTTATTCAGAAACCCTTGTTCCAAACTGATGTAAGCAAGGGTCAAAATCGTTTCTCTATTCCGTTAACCAAAGTAAGGAATGTGTTCTTGACAGAAGATGAAGAGAAGTGTCTTAGTGCAAAATATGATAAAAACGTTCCCTATATTGAGGCTATCTTTATTGATCCTTCTTTAAAAATTCTTCGCACCATTAATTTGAAAAAGTGGAGGATGACAAATAGTGAATTATATGTGTTGAGTACAAGTTGGAATGAAGTTGTGTCAACAAATGGTTTGAAAGAAGGTACAATGGTGCAGCTTTGGTCCTTTAGAATTGATGGTCGCTTAGGGTTTGCTCTTGTTCAACTTTAATTCAGATTTGTAATTTATTAGCTTAGTCTCTCTCTGTAATAGCTTAGTCTCTTCACTCTTGCGTTTTGTTTATTATTATTATTATTACCTTCTTGAATGTTGCATATATATTAATCTTCTTATTCATGTTATCTCCTTTGTTGTGTTTATTGTCTATTTAGTTGATTTTCATGAATTAAATTGTTAATTCAAAAAAAAAAAAAACTGAAAATGCAATCTTCCGTAGTATACTGAGGTCCAAATGCCAAATAGTGCATGTCTTCCACATTATACAGGAGTACAAAAGATAATATACCAAACCAGCACAAATAAAACACACACGGCCTCTTTTATTTCTCTCCTATTTACAGAAAGAAGTCTGTTGGAATGCAGCTAATGAGTTGGATAAGAAAGAATTGGAGCTAATCATACATAAGGATAATGCAGGGACTAACATGCAATAAACAAATGTGAAAGTGCAGAAGAATCTTTACAGCTGTAATTCAGTTAGAAGTTTGTTATAGATTGCATAGACAAAATGTATTGTATATATAATGTGTAAATGTACAATAACAGATCACTCTTTTAGCTCAATACATTTCTGCTATTACTTCTCTCTCTCTCGATTTATATCTTCTTCTTTCTCCTTCTGCTAAGCATCTTCTTCTATATCTACTTCTTCTTCTTCAAGCTACTTCAATGGCTTCTCCAGCTTATCAAATCTTATCATGGTATCAGACGTTATCTTGCTAATTCCGCATCTTACTCCTATCTGAAGCTTCATCTCTTCTCATGGCGAATCAACCTTCCTTCACTGAAGACTTCTCGAGCCCCTACTATCTTCATCCGAGCGAGAACACCGGTGTTTCTCTCGTATCCGATGTTCTCACCGGTGATAACTATCTCTCATGGAAACGCGCAATTGAAATTGCTCTTTCTGTTAAAAACAAACTTGGATTTATTAATGGTGAGCTCCCTCAACCTCCTCTAACTAATTTAGCTCTTTATACTGCGTGGAACAGAGCGAATAATCTAGTATTAGCTTGGTTACTTAATTCAATTTCGAAAGAAATTCGATCAAGCCTTTTATATGTCAATTCTGCTCATGACCTCTTTAATGAAATTAAAACTCGATTCAACAAAAGCAATGGCACTCGCGTATATCATCTTGAGAAGGCACTAAGTTCAATCTCGCAAAACTCTAGCTCAGTTTCTGAGTATTTTGCTAAATTCAAATCCTTATGGGATGAATACATACACTACAGACCAATGCCAAGTTGTTCTTGTGGTCACATGAACAATTGCAGCTGTAGACTATTCGAAACTCTAATTGAAAGACAGCAAAACGATTTTATAATCAAATTTTTGATTGGACTTAATGATTCTTATGCTATAGTGCGCAGCCAAATTCTCCTCATGGATCCTTTACCTAGTGTTAACTCTGTGTTTGCTATGATCAATCAAGAAGAAAGTCAAAGAACCTTAACTAATTCATCCTCAGATTCTTCAGCTCATGCGTTTTATACTAAGAATCTGCACAAATCTAATAGTTACTTTGAAAGAAAGAAAATGGTTTGTACTCATTGTGGTTATACAGGGCATACAATTGACACTTGCTTTCAGATTCATGGTTATCCAGTTGGTTGGGATGGACCTAAAGGACGGCGTTTCATCATAAGTAACAATCCTAAACCACAAAATGTGAAGGCTCATTATGTTAATGCTGAAGAATCACTTTCTCCTGAGTTCAAATCACTAAACTCTTATGATTTTTCTCCTGAAGAGATAAGCAAACTTATTGCCTTAGCTAATTCTTCCTCAATTGATCAAGTCTCTTCACCATCTGCTGTTCATCAAGTCTCCACTCAAGAAGGTAACACTAATAAAACCTCTTGGATTCTTGATACAGGTGCAACTGATCACCTTATATACTCATGCTCTTTATATACTAACAACGTCACTTGTATTACAACTCCGGTTACTCTACCTAAATGGGTGATTGTTAATGCTACTCACAAGGGTAGTGTATGGATAAATGATGCCATTACACTACACAATGTGTTATGTGTTCCAATATTCAAGTATAATCTGTTATCAGTCTCAAAACTTACTAAAGATTCACATATATCACTTGTTTTCTATCCCTCTCATTGTATAATTCAGGAACACTCAACTCAGAAGATGATTGGGATTGCTTATGAGCTCAAGGGTCTCTACTACATTCACTCTTCATCAAATTCTTCTTCAAGTCAGGCTCTCTTAGCAAGTTCAACTGAGAATTTTGATGTTTGGCACTCAAGACTAGGCCACCCTTCAAAGGCAAAATTACCTGCACTAAAAGAGTTAGATTCTTCAATTTCTTTTCTACCTTCAAACATTTGTAGTTCATGTCATTATGCTAAACAAAAGAAGCTTGTATTTCCCAATTCTCAAACTCACAGTACATCTTGTTTTGAGTCGATTCATTGTGATATATGGGGACATTTTAAACAAGTCTCTCACTCGGGTCATAGATATTTTCTAACAATTGTGGATGATTTTTCAAGATGCACATGGATATATCTAATGTGTGCAAAATCTGAAGTTCAAACTCATCTTCTAACCTTTGATGTCTCCTTAATTGTTCGTATTTTCGACCCTTAGGAGACATCATTTTTGGTGTTTATTTAATCAATTCGATAGACTTTTGGACTAAATATGCAATAATATGATTTTCCTCTTTTAATTCTAGCATTTTTGATTTATTAAGCTTTTGCGCGTAATATTGGTATTTTTAGTGAAGATTTTACAGGTTTTAGATGTTAGCTAGAAGAGGAATCCGAGGAGAAAGTCAAAGATCAAGAGATAGAGTCAAGACTTGAAAAGAAATCCCGAAGATATTATTTTTAGAGCTGCAAATCCATTTTCCAGGCCATAGATTGCTGATTTCGAGATGCTCAAGCGATGATTTAGCTGTTGACCTTTGAAGAGAAATCATTCCTTATCGAGTTACGGAACTTTAGCAACTGGAATGAGGTCAATCGGAGTTGTAACGCATCGGGAAAAGCCGTTTTAGTGAAGGTGTATCAGCAGTTACGGGATTTTGGGCTTAGAAATTGGGCTTGGACATTTAATTAGTGTTTTATTATTAGGTCCAAGCCCTAATCCGTTTTTAACCTTATAAAAGGAGATTTTGACCTCAGTATTTCTCACCTCTCAATTTATTCTTCAAATCAAAATCATCCTTAGAAGAGAGTGTCCGGAGAAGAAGCAGAAACAAGGAAAAGAAGAAGCCAAGAGCTGGAGACGGTCTTTATCTCCAATTCGCAGCCAACCCAATTCCGAAATTAGGTTTCTCTGTATTTTCTTTCTGTAAACAATATGAATTTTATTATTTTTAATTTAGTTTTTGTTTTAATTAGTATGAGCTAAACATTTATTAGTGCTTGAGAATGCTTTATGGGTGAATCCCAATTCTGTTAAATGATTTGTCCTGAATTTGGGTTTCTGTTAAATTAAATTAGATTGGGGCTTTTACTCTTTTCGATAAATTGCGAATATTTACTGTTTTTAGAGTAGCTAACTAAGAATAGGTGTTAGTATCTAGGCTATTTCACATATGTGGCGTGTGGATCATCCTGACAGAGGGTTTAGGTACAGAACCATTTATTCAATCTAAAATAGAAGCTATTGATTCTGACGAACTTAGCTAATTTTAGGGCCTATGCGGTAATAAACTTAAACATCTAAAAGTGGATCATATTTACCCTGACGGGACTAGTGACACTCTAGGATTGCCTTATAGTCCACCCTGACGGGGGTATAAGGAATTTAGAATCCCGACCATTGTAATTGACCAATCTAACCCTTAAACAGAATAGGTTATGAAATAGAATTCGGAGGATCCCTTGCTTTCTCAAGTGCTATCTTCTCATATTTGCGTTTTACATTTATTTACTTGCGTTTAGTTATTTGATTGCATTTTCATATTAGTCTTTAAATATCTTAGGAACTATAAAACCAAACAAACAACTCTTATAAACATTTATTTGCTTTCATAAGTGCAATTATTCATTAATTGATAAGCATTGTAGTCAACCATTCCGTCCTTGGAACGAATCTGTTTTATCAACTATATTACTTGGGACAACCGTACACTTGCGGTTGTGGTTCGATTATTTATTGCATTATTTTTAGAACACACAAAGGACCACCAAGTTTTTGGCGCCGCTGCCGGGGACGGTAGCGTGTGACCACGGTGTTTATCCTTTAGTGATAGTTGCATTTATTTTTATTTTTCAGTTTTACGCTTGTGTTTGTTTTGTTTTGTTTTTACAGGTGCTTTATTCAGGTAATGATCAAGAAATTTAATTAAAGATGTATAGAGGACATTACCCAGATCCCGATCCATATGACTATTGGGAAGACTCTTCGGGACAACAACAATGGGGTAGTAACTTCTACCAACAACCTTATCAATACCCGCAAGAGCAAGGATGGAACAATCAATGGATCGGGAATAATCAACAACACACGCCATATCACTATCAACAAGAACAAGTATGGAACCACCATTGGGTTGAAAACATTCAACAGTATCCACCTCATCAAAATCAGCATGATATACTACTAGAAAAAGCCAATCGCCTACTCGAGGAATTTCAGGCAGGAGAGCCAGAACGTAAGAAAAGAGACGAGGAATTCAAAGCCACCCATGCACTCATACAACAGAGCCTAGATGAATGGGATGCCCGAAACAACTCTCTTAACTTAGCTGAAAGTGGTAGTAAGTCTTATGAAGGTCCCACTCCCTCGAGGGATGGAACAGATCAATTGGAAGAAGTTGTTGAGGAGGAGGTGTTGAAAGAAGGTGAGAATCTTGTTAGCATAGTGGAAGAAGGAGTAGCAACGCAAATCCTAGAAGTTAACACAGAGATTGCTATTCCTATGGTGTGTGTACATGATCAAGGTATAGAACGAAAAAGGGAGGAAGAGGTGATCGAGATTAGAGAAATTTCACAGAAAGAATATTATGAGGTAATAGTGGAAGATTGGGTTGAAAGTGAAGACGAATGTGAAATGGTTGGAGAATCAATTGAAGAATTGAAGGTTAAAGATAAAATAGAAATTGAATATCCGCCACAAAAAGTTCACCAATCACCATCTCTACCACGAATCATTATTAAAGATGAAAAATCAGAATCACCTCGACTACCACAAATGATTAATATGTGTTATACAAGCAAGGTGCCACACCGCGAGAGCAAAAAGGCAAAGAGAAGCACCTACCCACCACATTTTAAAGATGAATCTGAGATTGAAACAAGGAATAAAAATAAGCTTATACCGTTGAGAACGGTTATCTACTCCAATGTGGTGGAAAACGAGTTTCGTCGTGAAAGTAAGAAGGCGAAACGAAGTACTTACCCACCCCCTTTTAGAGATCGATTGAACAATATTCTAAGGGGGAAGGTTCTAAAGCTCTTACATCAAGGAAGAGGCGAATTCAAGCGGAGGAGAACCGCAAGGGCCTCAATACCATCTTCATGGAAGGTAACGCGTCGAACTTAAAGACGTAATAAACAAAAGTGCTTCTTGGGAGACAACCCATGTTTTAAATTGCTTTCATGTCTTTTAAATTCTTAGTGTGAATTAGAGTAATGGTTATTTATTTAGTGTTTATTTTTAAGAAATGAGAAAGGTTGGTGTTTTTGATGATTACAGGAGTAAAGGTCACGAGTTTGGGATACCTAGAACGAAAAAGAATGAAAATTTTGGGTTCCAATACAGTAGAAACCGGGTACCCGCATTTTCAAATGCGGGGACCCGTTTTTGGTGCTGTACCCCAGGTATCAAAACTTCGAAAGATCATAACTTGACGCTCGGAGGTCGGAATTAACTTTTTCTTGAGCCTAAACCGCATAATTTTTCGAGCTCTATCCAATGGTGAAGTCAAAAATTTCGTATGAATAACTAAAAGTTTCTGACCCAGCGTTTTGAGACCCGCCATTAGTTGCGTTTTGTGGTTGCGTCTCCACTTAACACCATTGATGACGAACCAAAGCTCCAAAAACACTAAAATTTCATCATCAAAACACCAAAATATCACCAATTCGTCGCTCTAAACATCATCCAAACCCATAAGCATACAACAAATCTTCCAAAATACCAAAAATTCACACTTTAATCCGAATTTTTCTTTCACCAAAGCTAAAGTTTATCCGTTAAACCTTTCCCAAACCTTGAAATATCCATGACCCAGCTCTAAACAATCCATAACTCATATCCAAACCTTCAAGAACACTAAAATCACAATTTTTATCCAATACTTTTGAGGGTCTTGAAGCTTTGAGTTTGGGGTCATCGGAGATGACCATGAAGGTTAGGAAAGGTACGAAGAACATGGTGAAGAAAGAGAATTGGGTATTGAGGAAGATGTTGATAGAAGATATGATGCTTAGAGGGCGAGTAATAAATGAAAACGTGGGAAATATGACATGAGAGTTCGAAGTAATGAAGAACACTTTATTCAAGATGAACGCAACAAACATGATCTTTTAAGCTTGATAAAGAAGTATTCAAAACTTCAACATGAGACTACACGTAATCGGCCTAGTGCCGATACAGATATGTTTTCCTATCCTTTCTCATTTAGTGTATATTATTTTATTGCTTTGAGTCTTTTCGAGTCGTGGGGACACGACTCATTTCTGAGTTTGGGGTGGGGTTCGTTGCCTCATCCCAGTTTTTTATGTGTTATTTGTTTTATTTGCTTTCAATAAAATAATTTTCGGAGTTGCGTTTGACTGTAGAAGATTTTAAATGTCCCTTTAAGCATACTTTTGATGAATCAATGATAGTAAATAGTGGACTTTAGGGATTGATATAAAACGCACTTACAATTGCATGCGAACATAGGTAATTGATAGGAAAAATTAATGAACAATGCAAATGAAGTAAGCTTGTACTTAAGGAATATGTTTGGTGTGTAGAACGTGAAATCTTAATTAGTAGAGAACCCACCTAGATATGAACTAAAGACAAGCTATGTACTTAGGAAAATGATAGGGGCAGTTCTTTGTTAGCCATTTGAAGCCTTTTAGCTTGCTATCCTTTATATATTAATTTTATCCGTCTTAGCCCAAGTTTGAGCCTTAAGCCTTTTCTTTTGTAGCCACGATATAAGCCCATTATCCTTTAGATTATTAGGCATGACCAAATGACCCGCACTTGAATCACAACCCTGAGACTTGTCTCGAGCTTGAGTTTGGGATGGTGGGACCACATTTGGGGAATTTATATTGGGAAGGGATTATATGTGTTTGTATTGAGGCACAAAAATGAAAGATGATATTATTATTTGTAACCCTTTGCCGAAATTTGAAAAGAAAAAAAATAATAAAAAAATATAAGAGACATGACCTTTCACATTAAAATGAGGGTCATGGGTATCTTGTACAAAAAAAAAAAGAGAAAAGAAATGAAAAAAAAAAAAAAAAAGAAAGAAAGAATAAATAAATCGGCAAAGTGGAATATTTTTGGAAATCATCTTAGTCTTATTTGGGTTGACATTGGGGACGCAACATTAGCGCGACAAATGGGTGAGTGAGAACATTTTTTGAGCATAAACTCAAGCTCGAGGACATTGTTGATGGTAAGTGAGGAGAGAGCCAAAAGCTCACTTCAAATTTACCAAATATACATCCATACCGTCCTTAAGCCATTATTAAAACCATAAAGACCTCGTGATTCTTAAGTACATAGTGAATTTATAATTCTGTTGATAGGGAATATATTAGGTGGAGCGTTCAAAGCGAGTTAGGATTAATGACCACCCTATAGCCATCATACAGATATGAGTACAAGTGTAACCTTCAAGCATTGCGACTTTAATTTTATGATTGAGATTACTTATGTTTGATGTTGCATGATTAGTGTATGTATATGTTAGTTCTTAAAGTTTTGCTATATGAGATTTATCTTTAGAATTGCTTTAGGTTTATTTGCTAAGCTTCTATTCGTTCTTGCGTTCACTTCTACCCCTTGTTTTGTTTTGTTTTGCTTTGTCGGGACGACAAAGGTTTGAGTTGGGGGTCTTGATGTCTCCTTAATTGTTCGTATTTTTGACCCTTAGGAGACATCATTTTTGGTGTTTATTTAATCAATTCGATAGACTTTTGGACTAAATATGCAATAATATGATTTTCCTCTTTTAATTCTAGCATTTTTGATTTATTAAGCTTTTGCGCGTAATATTGGTATTTTTAGTGAAGATTTTACAGGTTTTAGATGTTAGCTAGAAGAGGAATCCGAGGAGAAAGTCAAAGATCAAGAGATAGAGTCAAGACTTGAAAAGAAATCCCGAAGATATTATTTTTAGAGCTGCAAATCCATTTTCCAGGCCATAGATTGCTGATTTCGAGATGCTCAAGCGATGATTTAGCTGTTGACCTTTGAAGAGAAATCATTCCTTATCGAGTTACGGAACTTTAGCAACTGGAATGAGGTCAATCGGAGTTGTAACGCATCGGGAAAAGCCGTTTTAGTGAAGGTGTATCAGCAGTTACGGGATTTTGGGCTTAGAAATTGGGCTTGGACATTTAATTAGTGTTTTATTATTAGGTCCAAGCCCTAATCCGTTTTTAACCTTATAAAAGGAGATTTTGACCTCAGTATTTCTCACCTCTCAATTTATTCTTCAAATCAAAATCATCCTTAGAAGAGAGTGTCCGGAGAAGAAGCAGAAACAAGGAAAAGAAGAAGCCAAGAGCTGGAGACGGTCTTTATCTCCAATTCGCAGCCAACCCAATTCCGAAATTAGGTTTCTCTGTATTTTCTTTCTGTAAACAATATGAATTTTATTATTTTTAATTTAGTTTTTGTTTTAATTAGTATGAGCTAAACATTTATTAGTGCTTGAGAATGCTTTATGGGTGAATCCCAATTCTGTTAAATGATTTGTCCTGAATTTGGGTTTCTGTTAAATTAAATTAGATTGGGGCTTTTACTCTTTTCGATAAATTGCGAATATTTACTGTTTTTAGAGTAGCTAACTAAGAACAGGTGTTAGTATCTAGGCTATTTCACATATGTGGCGTGTGGATCATCCTGACGGAGGGTTTAGGTACAGAACCATTTATTCAATCTAAAATAGAAGCTATTGATTCTGACGAACTTAGCTAATTTTAGGGCCTATGCGGTAATAAACTTAAACATCTAAAAGTGGATCATATTTACCCTGACGGGACTAGTGACACTCTAGGATTGCCTTATAGTCCACCCTGACGGGGGTATAAGGAATTTAGAATCCCGACCATTGTAATTGACCAATCTAACCCTTAAACAGAATAGGTTATGAAATAGAATTCGGAGGATCCCTTGCTTTCTCAAGTGCTATCTTCTCATATTTGCGTTTTACATTTATTTACTTGCGTTTAGTTATTTGATTGCATTTTCATATTAGTCTTTAAATATCTTAGGAACTATAAAACCAAACAAACAACTCTTATAAACATTTATTTGCTTTCATAAGTGCAATTATTCATTAATTGATAAGCATTGTAGTCAACCATTCCGTCCTTGGAACGAATCTGTTTTATCAACTATATTACTTGGGACAACCGTACACTTGCGGTTGTGGTTCGATTATTTATTGCATTATTTTTAGAACACACAAAGGACCACCAACCTTTTACAACTTAATAAAAACTCAGTTTAATATGTGTATAAAAGCTATAAGGACTGATAATGGACCTGAGTTCTCCTTACTTGATTTCTACTCACAACATGGGATTATGCATCAACTTAGTTGTGTGGAATCACCACAACAAAATGGCTTGGTGGAAAGGAAGCACCAACACCTCCTAACCACAGCTAGAGCTTTGATGTTTCAGTCCAATCTTCCTCTTCAATTTTGGAGTGAGTCTATTCTCACTGCTGCACACTTAATCAACAGGTTGCCTACACCTTTATTAAACAATCTATCACCTTATCAAAAGTTATATAACAAAGCACCATCTCTCCAACACCTGAGAGTTTTTGGCTCTTTGTGTTTTGCTTCAACTATTCAACAAGGTAGATCAAAGTTTGACTATAGAGCTACCAAATGTGTCTTCCTAAGTTACCCTATTGGCACTAAAGGTTACAAACTTCTTGACTTAACCTCATACAAGGTCTTTATATCAAGGAATGTAGTGTTTCATGAATCTGTTTTCCCCTTTGTATCAAATACACCACCTACACATAGTCATACCTTATTATTCCCACCTTCTTCATCTCAATTGATTGACACACAGATACCTAATACAACCACACCCTCTAACACTACATCTACTTCCCAACAACCACCCTCCAGACCTCTCAGAACAAGAAATCCTCCATCATATCTAAATGACTACATATGCCACTCTACCTCCTGTTGTACATCCTCCAATTCACAAACTGACCTCCTATACCCAATACAAGATTTTATTGGCACAGCTAAACTCTCTCCATCATACACAACTTTCATCTCCTCAATCACCTCTACACCTGAACCAAGAACATTTAAACAAGCCTCTACTTCCACTGAATGGATGAATGCCATTCACAAAGAATTAACTGCCTTACAAAATAATAACACTTGGACAATTGTTCCTCAATCACCTAATATCAATCCTATTGGCTCCAAATGGGTGTTCAAACTAAAATATAATGCAGATGGCACTCTTGAAAGACATAAAGCCAGGTTGGTTGCAAAAGGATACAACCAACAAGAAGGCCTTGATTTCTTTGATACTTTTTCACCTGTGGCAAAGCTTGTATCTATAAGTCTGATTCTTGCTTTGGCATCTATTAACCACTGGGTTTTACATCAACTAGATGTCAATAATGCGTTTTTACATGGTGATCTACATGAAGATGTTTATATGACAGTTCCTCAAGGTCTTGAGGCCCCTCCTAATTCTGTATGCAAGCTTAACAAGAGCTTATATGGTTTGAAACAGGCTTCTCGCCAATGGTTTGCTAAGCTCTCAGCTGCACTTATTGACTATGGTTTTGTTCACTCGAATAGTGATTATAGCTTATTCATAAAACGAGAAACACAGGCTTTCATTGCTATACTTGTTTATGTGGACGACATAATACTCACAAGTAACTCAATTCAAGAAATTTCGAAGCTTAAAACGTTTCGCAATGATAAGTTCACAATCAAAGACTTAGGCGAATTAAAATTTTTCTTGGGAATTGAAGTTGCTCGATCTTCGAATGGAATTACCATTTGTCAACGAAAGTTTGCGCTGGATATATTAATGGAATGTGGACTATTAGGATCAAAACCTTGTCATTTCCCAATGGAGTCCACTTTGAAGCTCAAGAATGATGAAACAGACCTCTTGGACAAATCATCATCGTATAGAAGATTAATTGGACGACTGTTATATCTAACTATTACTCGTCCCGACATAGCATTTTCTGTAAATTGTCTTAGTCAATTTTTGGCTAAACCTTCTACAAATCACTGGAACGCAGCTCAAAGAGTATTACGTTATATCAAACTCGCACCCGGTCAAGGCTTATTTTTTTCTAGCTCTTCTGAAATCAAGCTCAAAGCATTTTGTGATAGTGATTGGGCTGGTTGTGTAGATACACGAAGAAGTATTACTGGATTTTGCGTGTTTCTCGGTGATTCACTCATTTCATGGAAAAGCAAAAAGCAAACTACAATAAGTAAGTCTTCTGCAGAAGCTGAGTATAGGGCTCTTGCTGCTACTACTTGTGAATTACAATGGCTTGTGTTTGCACTCGATGATTATGGTATATTGAACAACTCACCTGCCCTTATCTTCTCTGATAGTAAATCCGCCATAGCCATGGCTACTAATCCTGTACAACATGAGAAGACAAAGCATATTGATATTGACTGTAAAATAACTCGTGAGAAGTTGCAAGCTGGTTTGATTAAGCTATTTTATATTCCCTCTTCTCTTCAGCTTGCTGATATTTTCACCAAACCACTTGGTTCAGTACCTTTTCACAATATTCTCTCCAAGCTGAACATTCATAATATTCATGTTCCACTTGTGGGGGGCTGTTGGAATGCAGCTAATGAGTTGGATAAGAAAGAATTGGAGCTAATCATACATAAGGATAATGCAGGGACTAACATGCAATAAACAAATGTGAAAGTGCAGAAGAATCTTTACAGCTGTAATTCAGTTAGAAGTTTGTTATAGATTGCATAGACAAAATGTATTGTATATATAATGTGTAAATGTACAATAACAGATCACTCTTTTAGCTCAATACATTTCTGCTATTACTTCTCTCTCTCTCGATTTATATCTTCTTCTTTCTCCTTCTGCTAAGCATCTTCTTCTATATCTACTTCTTCTTCTTCAAGCTACTTCAATGGCTTCTCCAGCTTATCAAATCTTATCAAAGTCAACAAGTCAGCACAAATAAAACACACACGGACACCAGACACCCTTTCATCCTAACTTATTCTATTTATTTTCTTCAACTTTGTAGCATAAATTGATTCTATTTCACCTCCCAATTTCCATATGTATAAGCTAGATTTAAGGAACTTTCTAAGGATTTATATTAGGCATAAACTATAATAATTTTTTAGAGTTAATTATTTTTGTTACACTCGATATTTAATGATTTAAAGTATTTTTTTTCAACCCATAGCAACTCAATGTTTAATCCTTATAATTGTATATGTTTGTGTATAGATTTCATTTATATAATGATATCTTGTAAAGTCCATTCTATGTAATGATATCTTATTGATTCATTTCGATCAGACGATATAATATGAATTAAATTGTAAGGCTAGGGACAAGATTATATGTTTGTTAGAGCATTTGTCCCTTTTATAGCAAGTATCCTTCTCCAAGCCTGGAAGGAATCTGATGATAATTCAGACATAGATGTTCGCCTAGGAGGTTTAGCTTCTCTAAACGATGAAACTTCATGGTTCAAAAAGGAAGCTTCAAAGTGGAATGTTTTGTTAGCTAACAGACAAATCTTGAGTATTACAGGTATTTTAGTTTATCTGAATTTAGCTATTTCATTGGTTTGTACAGTTTTGTGGAAAGTCTAATAGCTCCAGATTTTGAGTATACGATAGCTATCACAGCTTTCTGGGCCATTGAAGTAGTATATCTGCAAGAAAGCTTTGCCGATTGCTTAGAGAAAGATGCTAAAACCCCAGAAGAAGTAAAAGAAACTTGTCAGAGATTGGGAAATGATGGTTTTGGTCAATATTGTCAATTACTCCATGCAATAGCTAGTCGTGAGCTAGAGAAGGCTTCTCATGATATTGTCTCAAAAGCTGAGGTTGTATTTATACGCATTCTCGAACATGAAGTTAAATTCTGGAACATGAGTTATAGCAAAATTTGATGATGTATGCTTCTATTTTGTGATGTAATGGTCAAAGTGGTTGTGTCTATATTTATATGCTTTCCTAGGTACTTTTGTCTACATTGTCAATTTCTGGTATGAATGAAATAGTTGCGCTTTAATTAACTTTTTACTAGTAATTTGGCTGAAAAGTGTTTAAAATTAATAACTGTTTTATAAGTATATGTGTTTACCATTTAAGGAAGGTCTTGGGTTGAAGAAAATTCTCCTTATGAACAAAGTTATATAGTTAGTTCATATTTTTCAGATCTAACCGTCCTTTACTCGATAATCCCTTTGAATCGAGGTTTACATAGGAGATCACAAAGATCTAATAATCATTTACACGATGACCCCTTCTAAGGGTTGAATCTGAGGTTTTAGGTTTTGATATGTGATCACAATGATCACTTACTGGGTAACCTCTTCTAAAGGTTGTCGAGGTTTCCGTAGATAATCACAACAATCTAGCCGTCATGCATTCGATAACCTTTCTTAAGAGTAAATTAAAGTTTTCATAGGTGATCACGAAGATCTAACCATCATTTACTCGATACCCCTTCTAAGGTTTGAATTGAGAGTTTCATAGGTGATTAAAAAGATCAATTTGTCATTAATTCGATAATCTCTTAAAGAGATTTGCATAGGTGATCATGAAAACCTAACTATCATTTACTAGAGGATCCTTTCTATGGGTCGAATCGAGGTTTTCATATGCGATCACAAAAACCTAACAACGGTTACTTGATAACCCCTTTCTAAGGGTTTTTTTAAATGGAGTAATTAGGAGAGAGGGGATTATATTAAACGATTCTAACAATCCATTCCTTCGTTTGTATTACACGGGATTGTGGGGAAAGGGTTAGTAATGTATTCTTAGAATACCTTATGTTCTTATATTTCGATCCTTCCAATTCAGTAGGATTAGGAGGGAGAGATTTTTATTATGTTGTAATGTCTAAATTACCCTTATTACTTTATAATATATTTTAATAGGGGTATATGAGTTATTTAGTTATAAAAAGAATCCTTCCTCCCATTATTTTATTAATTCAAACACCAAATACATATAATCCTTAACTAAAATTCTTTGTCCTCCTTTTATTCAATCCAAACAAAACTCTACTTTCCATTCCTTTATTATACTCTCAATTCCTTTCATTTACTAAATAGTTCCCCCTTAATCCAAACAGACCCTAAAGGTTGGATCGAGATTTTCATAGGTGATCACAATGATCTAACGTATTTACTCGATAAGCCTTCTAAAGGTTGAATTGAAATTTCTATATACGATCACGAAAATGTAACCATCATTTACTGAATAATCCCTTCTAAGGGTTGAATTAAGGTTTGATCAGGGCGACCTCTTCGGCCCATGCTTCAGACTCGAAAACCCGTATGAAGGATCGTCTCGGGGTTTTTATAGGCGATCACGAAGATCTAACCAAATATTTCTCAGTAAACCCACCAAAGGGATTGAATCAAAGTTTTACCAAGGTGACCCCTTAGTCCTATCCTCTAGACTCGATAACCCATCTAAGAGGCTAAATCTAGGTTTTACTAGGGGTGACCCCTTATGCCTATCCTTTAGACTCGATAACCTGTCTAAGAGTTTGAATCGAGGTCTACCAGGGTGACCCCTTAGGCATATCCTCTGGACTCGATAATTCATCTGAGGTTTGAATTGAGATTTCACTAGAGTGACCCCTTAGGCCTATCCTTTGGACTCGATAATCCACCTGAAGGATTTATTCTAGGTTTTACTAGGTTAACCCTTGTGTCTTGGTGTCGACTAGGGCGTGATAAAATAATAGATAAAATAAGTGCAAAATAAACACCCTAGTCTAAACACGGTATTGCAAGTATTACAGGACGTATGCAAGTTTTAATAATAAGAGTATTTGTTCCTCAGAGACTATGAAAGTTAGAGAGAACTTATGCAAATATCAAGTGCAAAAATGAAAGCTAGAATAATAATACGTAGAAAATTAAAGACTAAATAGATTTTTGTTGGGTTTTTTATAATAAAATATTAACTAAATAAACTAAAGACGGAAGGTTAAATAAGAGAAAATATAGTATGAGAGTTAAGCTCGAGATATAGCAAGTAATCCCCACTAGTCTTGTTTATTCTAATCATGTAAGGGCGAATTATGTAGAATTGCAACAACCAGGATTCTAAATTCCTCCTAACCCCCGTCAGGTTGGGCTTAGGTGGCGACCTCACAATCACGAGGAGACTTAAATAGGGTGCTCCTACACCACTAGGTTTCTAGATGAGACTGGTCTTCTAATGATGATCGGTGGTTAAATCAAACCCTAATGGTTATCTAATTAGGCAAGCCCGTCAGAATCACTACCGCACACTAGACGTTTATGTGGTGTTTCAATAATTAGACACCCCTTCTGGGTGACCATCTATATACTATTAAGATAATCCTATACTCTTACACTAGCAAGGAAAATAGACAATAAATCAAAGCACATAAAACAAAGAATAAAACACTAATTCAATTTAAATATTATGATCCCAAATTAGAATAGATATAAAACAAGTCTAGGGTTCATACCCATATTATAAATCTCAAGCTAAATTAGAATTAGTTCATACTAGAAAAAGAAAAGAAAACAATTACAAATTTGAAGGCTTGTGAAAGCATAATTTGATGCTTAACTCCTTCCAAACTTCTCTTCTCTTGATGTCGGCTTCTTCTTGGCTTAAGGATTAGCCAAGGATACGTTTCTTCTGAATAAAGGGTGTATTTATAGGGTCTAGGAAGCCCTAAAATGTTTTCTTGGAGTGGAAGACAAGTAATTGGACTTCTAGCCCAACTTAAATGTGTAACCCTAAAATATAGAAAAGGTAATAAATGTTGATGTTTTGTTTTGGCCATAATCCCTACAATACAGCTCCGATTGACGCGTTCTTTATATCGAAACTGATCGACTCGGAAATATCTACACTTTTGCTTCAGACCATTCTTCCGAATTTCCACCTGTTTTTGAGTTATGATCAATTTAATGGACGTATCTGCTGAAATTCAGATTTACTTGACAATTTTATCTTTCCTAATCTATCCTCTACTTCCTTTATTTTCTTTTTTCCCCTTATCTCTTAGAATTGATTTGGCATCTAATTAATTATCATATATATTTAAAGATTCACAATTAACAAACAATTAAACCCAATATGCTGGTGGTCCTTTGTATGTTCTAAAATAAATGCAAAAAGTAATTGAACCACAACCGCAAGTGCACGGTTGTCCCAAGTAATGATAGTGATAACAGATTCGTTCCCAGGGACGGTTGGTTAACTACAATGCTTATCAAGTAATGATTGGTTGCACTTATGAAAGAAATTAAAAGATATAATGATTGATTGGTTGTTTGTATTAATCCTAAGTATGAAAAGACTAAAGTGAAAATGCACATAAATACTAAGACGCAAGTAAATGAAGGTAAGACGCAAATATGAGAAGGCAGTACTTGAGAAACGCAAGGAATCCTCCTAATTCTATTTCATAACATATGTTGTTTAAGGGTTAAATTGGGCAATTAACATTGATCGGGATTCTATAATCCTTGTACCCCCGCCAGGGTGGACCACAAGGCTATTCTAGAGTGTCACTAGTCCCGTCAGGGTAAATATGATCCACTTTCGAATGATTAAGCTAAATTACCTCATTGGCCCTAAAATTAACTACGCTCGTCAAAGTCAAATAGTTTCTATTTTAGATTGAGTAATTAAGTCCATACCTAAACCCTCCGTCAGGATGATCCACACGCCACATATGTGGAATAGCCTAGATACTAACACCTGTTATTAGTTAGTTACTCCAAAAACAGTAAATAATCTCAAATTACAGAATAATGTATAAGACCCAATTTAATTTAATTTATTAAAACTCAAATTCAGACATATGAAATTCAACAAAATAGGGATTTACCCGTTATGCATTCTCAAGTACCAAAAGAAATTAGCTCATGCTAATAGAAATTAAAATTAAATAAAAAGAAATTGAATTCATATTGTTTTACAGAATTAAAAATAAGAAAGACCTAATTTCCGGAATTGGATTTGGCTGAGAATGGAGATATAGACACTCTCCAGCTCTACAGCTTTCTTCTTCTTCCTGTTCTCTCTCTCTGATGTTTTATTTTGTAAAAAGTGAATTGTGTGAAAAATAGAAGTCCAAAGCTCCTTTTATACTAAGAAAAACGGATTAGGCCTTGGTCCAAGGTTTAACTTAAAGATTAAAGGCTCAAGTCCATTCTAAGCCCAAATTCCCGTAACTGCTACACCACCACCACCACTAAAACAGCTCTAGCCGATTCGTTATAACTCTGATTGACCTGAAATCACTTGCTAAATTTCTGTAACTTAATGGGGCACGTTTTCTCTTCAAAGGTCAGCGGCTAAATCAACTCGTAAGAGCCTCGAAATCAGCAATCTTTGGCCTATTTTCCAGATTTGCAGCTCCAAAATATAATTCTTTTCGGGATTCGTCTTCAAACTTTGACTCCATATCACGATCTTTGACTTTCTTCTCGGATTCCTCTCCTAGCTAATATTCAAAACCTACAAACTTTTCACTAAAATACCCAAGATTACGCGCAAAAGTTTAATAAATTAAAAATACTAGAAATAAAATAGGAATTCCGGAATATCGCATTTTTAACTCAAAAGTCTATCAAAATATTCAAATAAACATAAAAAATGATGTCTCCCAAGGGTCTAAAATAAGATCAATTAGGGAGATATCAAGACCCCCAACTCAAATCTTTGTTGTCCCGACAAAGTAAAACAAGATAAAACAAAGGGGTAGAAGTAAACGTAAGAACAAATAGAAGCTAGCAAATACACCTAAAGCAATTCTCAAGATAAATCTCATATAGAAAACCTTAGAAACTAATATACACATACATCTATAATGCAAAATCAAACACAAATAATCTCAATCATAAAATAAAATTCGCAATGCTTGAAGGTTACACTTGTACTCATCTTTGTATGATGGGTATAGGGTGGTCATCAATCCCAACTCGCTTTGAACGCTCCACCTAGTATATTCCCTATCAACAGAATCATAAATTCACTATGCACTTAGGAATCACGAGGTCTTTATAGTTTTAATATTGGCTTAAGGACGGTGTGGATGTATATTTGGTAAATTTGAAGTGAGATTTTGGCTCTCTCCTCACTTACCATCAACAAATGTCCTCGAGCTTGAGTTTACGCTCAAAAAATGTTCTCACTCACCCATTCACGCAAAAATTTAGCGTCCCATGTCAACCCATTACAAATAAGATGATTTTTCAGAAAATTCCACTTTGCCGGATGTTTATTCTTTCATATTTTTTTCTTTTTCTTTTCTTTCTCTTTTTTTTGTACAGCTGCAAACCGAGATTCCGGTTTTGCGAAACCGGGTTCCCAGTTTCTACTGTATGGATTTTTTCATTTTTTCATTTTTTCTTTCTTTTTCATTTTTTTTCATTCCCGGCAAAGGGTTACAAGTATATATCATCTGCAATTGTGCTACAATACAAAGCACATCAATCCCTACCCAATAAATTCCCCATAAGTGGACCCACCACCCCAAACTCAAGCTCGAGACATGTCTCAGGATCGTGATTCAAGTGCGGGTCATATGGTCATGCCTAATAATCTAAGGACTAATGGCTTATATGGTGGCTACAAAGAAAAGGCTAAAGGCTCAAAGTGGGCTAAGACGGATAAAATTCATATAAGGGATAGAAGGCTAAAAAGGTCACAAATGGCTAACAAAGAACTGCCCCAATCATTTGCCTAAGTACATAGCTCGTCTTTAGTTCATATCTATGTGGGTTCTCTACTAGTCAAGATTTCACGTTCTACACACCAAACATATTCCTTAAGTACAAGCTTACTTCATTTACATTGTTCATTAATTTTTCCTATCAATTACCTATGTTTGCATGCAATTTTAAATGTGTTTTATATCAATTCCAAATGTCCACTATTTACTATCATATATTCATCAAAAGTATGCTTAAAGGGGCATTTAAAATCTTCTACAGTCAAACGCAACTCCAAAAATTCTTTTATTGAAAGCAAATAAAAACAAATAACACATAAAAACTGGGATGAGGCAACGAACCCCACCCCAAACTCAAAATTGAGTCATGTCCCCACGACTCGAAAAAGACTTAAAGCAATTAAACTAATCTTCAATAAAAGGAAGGATTAGAAAACGTATATTAACCAGCGCGTGGCTGGTTACCGGTGTTGCGTTCTGGACCTTTGTCTCGCGTAAAAGCATCATAAATCGCGTTTTGAAGTGTGTTTACGCCTAGGATCAAATTTCGGATAAGGTCCAGTTCTCTTGTAACGTTTCCTAAAGTAGCAATCATCTTCTCTTGATTCTCTTCCAACACCCTAATTTTGGATTCCAACTCAGGAGCATTCTTTGCTTTCTTCGGTGGAGGAGCTCTAGGAGTCTTCATAGCTCATGTTGCTTCATCATGGATATTCTGAATCGTAGTCAATGCCATGCTTACTCCAACTAAAACACCGTTATCCTCTGCGTTCCTACGTGGAATTTTAGCATCTAAGCACCACTTAGTGATAGTACAAGGGAACTTGAGATTTTGTTGTTTCATTGGAGCTCTCGCGAATTCCATGATGGTGTCATAAATAATTTTAGCAACGTTCATCGGTTTCTCCTCAACAATACACTTGATAAAAATTATATGCTCCTTCTTCAACTCGGATGTGTGTTTAATTCCAAAGAAAGTAGGTATTATGAAACGAGACCAAACCTTCACACGAGGTGTTAAATTACTGCTGTAAAACTGTCCAGGATACCTTTCTCCTTCTGGAATTGGGCTAGACCCATTAATAAGCACAGTTTCCCAAAGGGATACATAATCAAAGGATGGATCATTAAGGGTTTCTTGGAACGGACATAACCCAGTAAAGTTGGGTAACTTCAAAGATTTCCGAATAAGGTCAATGGAGAAAGGAACTACCTTTTTGCGAATTTCAGTTGCCTCACGGGAAAGGGCTAAACCTTCATAAAATTCTCGCACAAAGGTAGGAATAAACTCAAGCTTCCTTTCTCTTAATTCTCTCCAACCAAACTTGTCACAAACAACAGCATATTCTCTATGAGCACTACTCATAATAATCTTAGGAAAGTACATCTCCTCACCAAACTTCAAAAATTCAATTCTTTCACGAACCTGTTCATTCCACGAAGTGTAAACCCTCTTAGGCTTTTGGGCCCACATCTTTCTTCGCGGGGGTTTCTGTTGAACTGGTACCTCTGGAACTTCTTGTTCGGTCTCATCCTCAATTTCTTTCTCAATCTCATCTTCATGTTCTTCTTCACTTTCTGGTTCATCAATTAATCTTCTTTTCTGACCTGTGATTTCTTTTCTCTTGGGAGCAAGCTTAACCTCTTCAATCTTTCGTTTAGGACGCGAATCAGGAATCTCAATAGCTTGTTCTTGAGTACCACCAATAGTGGTCTTCTTCCTAGGAGCAGTTCTTCGGAAATCACCGGTTCTATTAGTCATCTCTTTCCACCCCAAACTCAAAACTTCAAATAGTGAGAACCTAGAGAAAAGCTTAGAACTTTGATGTTTTGAGGCTTAGGAATTGAAGATTAAGGTGTAATATGAGATGGTTAATGGTTAATTTGTGTGGGAGAAGAAAGAATTGGGTTTAATTTAAGGATTGGGTGAAGAACAATCTTGGTGAAAAACTAAGGATTTGATGATATTTTGGAGAGGAGGTGAGTGGATTTTGTGTTTTTGTGATGAAAGAGGGTAGGATTTAATGATATTTAAAGGTTTTGATGATGATTTTCGGAGGTGGGAAGTGTGTTGGAGCGTTTTTGGTTAAAACTTGCAGAATAGGCAAAGAAAACTAGGATAAAAAGGCAAAATCGCCTATCACAGCTTGGAAACCGGGTTCCCGGTTTGTGAAAACCGGGTTCCCGGTTTGTGAAAACCGGGTTCCCGGTTTGTGAAAGCCGGGTTCCCGGTTCCGCGTCACTGTGTCGGCGCGGAAAATTACTTAATTGATTTTTTTTTTACCTCAACACGCAAATTTTGGCTGGACCCCAAGACGCTGGGTCAGAGAGCTACCCTTCGAAACCGGGTTCTCGGTTTGAGCGAAACCGGGTACCCGGTTTGAGACGCTGATGCAGGTTGACATGCAGGTGGTGACGCAGCAAATGGCGGGACCCAGTATGCTTGGTCAGAATGGTTGAACATCACAGCACCAAAACCGGGTTCACGGTTTGTGCGAAACCGGGTTCCCGGTTTCCGTCGATGACATGAACCAAAACGCAGCAAAAGGCGAACTTCCAAAACGCTAGGTCAGAAACTCGAAACTTACAGCTCTCGAAACCGGGTACCCGGTTTGCGAAAACCAGGGCCCCGGTTTGCGACGTTGTGTCGTGAACCAAAACGCGTCTTCTTGCGTGTGGGAGGTTGGTACCAGCTCCAAAACCGGGTTCCCAGTTTTGCGAAACCGGGTTCCCGGATTCTCCTGGACAACCAACCTCTTTTTCTTCAATTTTCGCCCTTTCGACCCCAAACTCACGACCTTTTTACCCCTGAAATCATCAAAACCAACTACCCTTCCTCATTTCTTACTAATAAACACTAAAATTATGAAAATCAAACTATTCTACATAACGAAAATTAAAAACTCAAACTAATATACAATGAATTGGCTTTTGTTTAACGTCGTTAAGCTCGACGGTTTACCTGACGTTTCTAAGGAGTCTCGAGGAGATACATGACCTCCCACGGATGTGGATCTTCCAAGCGGTTGGTATCTTCACCTCCATGGTATATCTTTAATCGATGACCGTTCACCATGAAGGTGCGGTTCTCGAGTGGATGTTCTGTTTCTATCGCCCCATGCGGTGTAACTTTGGTCACAATGTATGGACCCGACCACTTAGACCTTAAATTACCTGGATAATTGCTGAACTTTGAATTATACTTCAATACTCTTTGTCCCACTTCAAAGTTCTTCACACGAATCCGATTGTCATGCCATTTCTTAGTGTTTTCTTTGTAAAGTTTAGCATTTTCATAGGCATTCAATCGGAATTCGTCAAGTTCGTTAAGCTTCATCATACGATTATCTCCGGCTAAGGTAGGATCTAAGTTCAACTGTGCAATTGCCCAATAGGCACCCATTTCAAGCTCAAGAGGTAAGTGACAAGCCTAACCATACACCATACGATACGGAGATGCACCAACTGGAGTCTTAAACGCAGTACGATAGGCCCACAACGCGTCATCTAACTTCATTGACCAATCTTTTATCGTAGGACCAACAGTCTTCTCTAGGATTGATTTTACTTCACGATTCGAAACTTCAGCTTGACCATTGGATTGTGGATGATGTGCAGTAGATACACGGTGTCTTACTCCATACTTCTCTAGAACATCCTTTGAATACTTATTAACGAAATGAGATCCTCCATCGCTAATAAACACTCTAGGTGTACCATGTCTAGTGAAAATATGTGATTTCAAGAACTTAATCGCCACTCGTGAATCATTTGTTGGTAAAGCCACAGCTTCTACCCATTTTCACATGTAATCAACAGCTAATAAGATGTAGAGGTTACCATTTGAAGAAACGAACGGACCCATAAAATCTATACCCCAAACATCGAATATTTCGACTTCCAGCACATTATTACGTGGCATCTCATCCCTCTTGGATATGTTTCTGGTAAACTGGCATCTCGCACATTTCTTCACATATTCATGACAATCTTTAACAAGAGTAGGCCAGTAAAAACCTGATTGGAACACCTTAGCAGCGGTTCTATCTCCCTTGAAGTGTCCTCCATAGAGTGAATCATGACATCTAGCTATAATTAGGGATGTCAATGGGGCACGGGTTTGTGGGTACCCACCACACCTCACTTTAAACGGGGCAGGTTTTAAGGTACTAAATGGGGATTGGGGCGGGTTGTGGGGATGGATTTTCGAAACCCGCACGAGGCGGGGCGGGTTGTGGGGATAAGTATTCCCCACCCCGCAAACCCTCCCCGTATGTATATAATATATAATTAATATATTTCATTTATAATATGTACTATATATTTTAATTTCAATAATTATTCAAATCAAAGTTTATGTGTGTCTATTACAACACAGAAAGTTTAAAATTATTCAAATCAAAGTGCAACTCCAAGAGGAGAATTTGTTTAAAAATCAAAATACAAATGCAGATTCTGAAGAATGGAATATCTGAGAGTTTAAAAATAATAATTTTGTAGTAATAAATCATAAGGTCTTTATGGTTATAACGGGGCTTAGGGACGGTGTGGTATATTTGGATAATGAAAAGTGAGCTTTTGTCTCTCTCCTCACACTCCATCAACGAACCGCCCTAGAGCTTGAGTTTTTCACACGAAGATGTTCTCACTCAACCCAACTTTTGATGCTTTTAATGTGCATCCCCAATAAACCCAAATAAAACCTTTCAGGATGATATACAAATTCCACTTTGCCGGTCCGAATATATATTCTTTTCATATTTTTTTATTTTGTATAGCTATCACTCTCTTTTTTATGTTGAGATATCACGCTATTTTTTCATATATTTTTCTTTTCAATTCATGCTTTTCAGCTTCTTTCGTTCACTATTACCTCGGCAAAGGGTTACAATAGTTAAAAAATTCATCATCAATAAAATCACAATTACAATTTACCAAACCCAATGTTCCCTAATGATTAAACCCACAACCCCAAACTCAAGCTCTAAAAACGACTTGTCTCAGGTTTTGCGATTTGAGTGCGGGTCATATAGATAAGTCCTACAAACTAAGGGTATGGTTCATGATGTGGTTAAATAAAAGGCTTTAGAAAGGCTCAGAGGGGCTAAGACAGATAAATAATAACAATAATCAAATAAAAGGGTGAGAAAGCTAAAAGGCTTCAAGTGGCTTCAATATGAAAGAACTGCCTTATTCACTTTTCTAACTACCGGATTTTGTTACTTTTAGACAAGCGGGTTTTCAACTAATTTCAGACCTCACGTTCTACACACCATATAACTCTCCCTAAGTTTCAACGTGACTTCTTAGCATTGCTCATTAACTTTTCTATCTTTTATTTCCTATTTTCATGCATGCATACTAAACATATTTGTAACATCTTTCGAAAACATACTACTTACTATCATTGACCTAATTAAATCATGCTCAATAGTTACATTCAACATATTCTATCCTATTAAACCCAAAAAAATTTAAATTTTATGCAAAAACAAAAAGGAAGATGAGGACAACGAATCCCCACCCCCAACTCAAAAGTGATCAGTGTCCCCACGACTCGAAAAAGACTTAATAAAGAAATAAAATTTAAAATTAAACTAAACTAAACTACTTAATGCATACAAGCAATTAAGAAGAAGAATTAGAACTGGATACCAGACCATAAATATCCATCATGTCTTCCTCCGAAGAAGAAGAATAGTTCTCAATATCCAAGGTCTTAGTTACTTCACCCAATACCTGATTAATCTTTGCAATTTCCTCCCAGAGTTCGGTGTTTTTATTTTCTTATATGATTGACTTCATGTTGTAATTTGATTGCCCATACTGGGGGTGTGCAAGAATTGTTACGATCTGAAGAAGAAGAAGAAGAAGAAGAAGAAGAAGAAGAAGAAGAAGAAGAACCTAGATCTTGAATTTATGTCTTTTCTTTAACCCTTGATGGTACCGTCATCCTAGCTGTTAATCTCTTGCGTAGTGGTTGTGCTGGCGCCTTTATCTTTTGTTTCTTTTAAATAGGCTCATCAAGATTGATGGCCATTTTAATTGTGGCTCCAGGAAAAATTTTGTTCTTCCCTAGGATTGAACACTTCCTCTTATAATCCATAGCATCTGTTCTGTTTGTCATGTTTGATTGACCCACAACTCAAGTTACACCAAGGATGGAATAAAGTTAAGAAAGATTGTTGTGGCTTTAGTTTCTTGACTAAATTTGATGGTAGAAGAAGGTTTCTTGATGATTCTTGGAAGAATTCTTGATAGCTTGATGATCTTGGTGGTGTGTTATTGTGTAGTGTGATGAATTTGATGAAGAATATGTTATATGGAAGAAGGAGGAGAGGATTATTGATGTTGTTGTGTTTGTTGTGGAGGTTTAATCAAGCTTCAAGGTCTATTTATAAGGTTTGGGTCTGGAAAATTCGTGTTGGAGAGGCTAGGGTTTTGTTCTTGATAAGGTAAGAAGTGGATTTGAAAACAAATTCTTCAAAACCGCCATCGGACCGGCATACCGGCAGAATTGCCAGCTTACCGGTGCTGGAGATTTTCTTTTTGTTCTTCTCGGCAATAAACTCGAGTCGTCAACCAGTGTCCTCTTGTTTTTGGGCGTCGGCATACCAGTGCGCCACTTTTCGAAAAATCTTGCTTCGTCAAAATACCCGAGTCATGAAACTCGAGGGCTCGTGTTTTTCTTCTAGCCAGCAATATTGGTCACCTGTGCGGCATACCGGTCGCCTCGGTTTTTCTTAGACACGCTCTCAGCAATAAACCCGAATCCACCAACCCGAGGGCTCGTGTTTCCCCACCGGCATACCGGTGGTTTGACCAGCCTACCGTTCAGTGGTCCAAATTTTTCCCTTTTTTTTACCCCAAACTCATTTCCTACACAATAACACACTACCTTTCTCTCCTATTAGCTTGTAAACACATTTAAAAATATACACTAACTAAGAAATATACACTACAAAACATAAAACTAATCTAAAAAACAATTAAAACAAGGGGTGTCTCCCAAGAGCACTTTTGTTTAACATGTTTGAGTTAGACGTGTACCTTGGGTTAAGCATGTTCTGCGAGAAGTATCATCTCCTCTCGACCAATGTCCTCACTATCATGGTATAACTTCAAAAGCTGGCCATTCACCATGAATGTCCTTTGCTCGGTTGGATGTTCAATTTCGATTGCTCCATGAGGTGTGACTTTTGTAACAATGTAAGATCCTCCCCAACGGGATTTAAGCTTGACCGGGTAGTTCGAGAATCGAGAAGTTTATAATAGTACCTTTTGTCCCCTCTCGAAGTTCTTTGGACGGATTTGTTTGTCATGCCATCTATTTGTTTTCTCCTTGTAAAGACGCGGATTTTCATAGGCATGGAAGCGAAATTCCTCCAATTCATTCAATTGCATCAACCTTTGTTTTCCTGCCAATTATGGGTTTAGATTCAAAGTTTTAATAGCCCAGAAGGCTCGGCCTTCAGTCTCAATAGGTAGATGACATGCTTTGCCATAGACCATGTGATACGGAGATTCCCAACTGGTGTTTTGAATGTTGTTCGGTAAGCCCGGAGAACATCATCTAGATTTAATGACCAGTCCTTCCTCGTTTTATTCACGATCTTCTCAAGAACAGATTTAATTTCTCTAGAATTGTTTTTTCTATTCTCTCTAGAATAGTTTTTTCATTCTCTCTAGAATTATTTTTTCCTCTTCTCTAGATAATGCAAGTGACAAATTCACTATTTATAAAAGAAGAAGAAAACCAAAAACCCGTCACATAAATGATCAGATTTATGGTCAGTGATAAAGAGTCATTAATGTTGACGTTTTTCTTGACTTAGCTTTTGTAACCACCGTAACATTCCAATTAAGATCTCTTGATGATGGAATATCCAAAATTAATTCTGAGTCAATAAGCCATCAGTTATTGGTCGGTTTGTCTTTTATTTTCTTCTTCATTTTCTAGGTGGGACTATTCAACACATAAAAAGTTTTCCCACTTCTCTCAAGAGAAAGAAATTAATAAAATAAAACTCTTTAATTTTAGTAATTCTAACCATTTCTTTCTCAAATTTTAGTGTGGTGCTATTTGTACACTAATAGTCTTTTCCATTACTCCCAAGAGTATAAAAGAATTAATAAAATAAATCATCTTTTATTTAATAATTCCAACTCAGGTTCTTTGAGAGAGAAGGTGAACATGTTTCCGTAAATGCAAGCATTTGGGTGAATTGTACGTAAGTGGTAATATATTTTGATTTGAATTGACACGTAGTGAAGTGAGGCAACCACCAAATTCCTATCAAGTGAACGTACTCTTGAACTTGACGGTTATCGATCAAGACCCTCACAACACATACTCAACACATACCCTACCCGGCTGATAGTTACAGATTCCTCAAACATCACCCTTTCCTTACACATAGGTGATCTCCAAGAGCATCTCGCCTCGTTACGACCCCTCTCGGATTTCGAGATCATTAAGAGCAATAAACCTCACCCTCATTATGTGTCTCGCGAATTCATCAAGTCATTTCTCTTTAGGACCACCCTTACGGGATATGAATTTGTGGTGAGTCTAAAAACTCATCCTTTGGGAACATCAAGTACCTCTCCTTGAAGTCATATTATGATCAATATACAATAACTTCAATGGTGAATTCATCAAGTCTGTCTCAATAGAACCACCACACATGGCTATGAAATCATTAAGTATGAATTATAAAACAACCTCAAAGGTATATTCATCAAGTCCATCTCATTAGGACCACCACATATGGCTATAAATTCACTAAGTATGAGAAATATACAAACAACCTCAACAGTGAATTCATCAATTTCGTCTCAATAGAACCACCACACATGACTATGAATTCCTTAAGTTTTAATTTTCTCATGTATGCACAATTTACACTATATGGATAGGAAGTTAGTACATCATATAGACTTATTAGTCATAGGTTCCCCATTAATGGTTTCTAGTCCTATCACTCAACGTTTCCAGGATTACTCTCCCGGTTAAGTTTTTAAGTAAAAGAATCAACCATTTATTTCATTAATTATATGGGACCTAGTTTGTGTAACAAAAATCCTTCAAGAACTACATGAGTCATTTTAAAACGCAGATCTAAATCAATAGTACCTCTCTCGTACTTTATTAAATGACAAAAAATAACCCAATGGTCACCACTTGAGTCGCTTTACAATATGGAGAATACCAAGTTGAGTATAGCTCATTAAGAACATCATAATCCTTATAATTATTTCATATTCATTAAGGGGCACCCCCCCCCCCCCCCCACAATTCTCTTATTCATGAATACTAGTCTTATAAAGAATTTTACCATGCATTTTATCAACGAAGTCAAACCTTTCCAACAAAGTGAGACTATCTATGGTAAATTCTATTATTTAATCAAATGAATATATCCTTAATATTTGCTTCCCCAATCTCTTTTATTCAAAAATAGATGATTGAAATAAGTAAGTCCCATGAAAGAGACTACCAAAAGATGATCATGTCATACACCTATTGACAAAAGTGTAACACAACCCTATCCATATTTTATTAAGGTACTATTTCATTAGCAAGGTGCTAGTTTAAAAATACAAAACAATTCCCTTTGTTTTAATAATTTATCCCCTTAATCCAACACCACCAACCCTACGTGTTGCACCATATAGATTTCTTCACATAGATTTTCATTCATACATATATTTAATATCCAATTGATATATATTCATGTTTGTGAATGATATTTAGTGCAATAAGAGTTAAGTAGTGTTAATATAAGGGGTCAAAGTAATCCTTAAACTTATATAAACGAGGAAACTTAAGGACTTATCCTTGATTGGATTCACCTTTTGACTTGTACGGGACTAATTAGATCTTGTTGGGTCATTTCCAAGTGACGTATTTTCTTCTCATCAGAATCTATACCCCCATGCCTATTCTGAATTGTTTCACATATAGTCTTTGTTGACTTTTCAATGGCACACAAATAAATGGTGGAGTTCGTCACATTATCCAAGATCCATCCCCTAACTACTTAATAAGATTTCTTGAACCCAACTTCGAGAGCCAGAAATCTAGCATGTAGCTCTTTGGTATATTCCATATTAGCCTCAATGGCAGGGAGTACCTCGAGAACGACACTAGTTCATGTTGTTCATGGCATATCAATGGATTTTGTGCCCAACGTTTGTCGTTGGATCCATTGAAAGGCTCTAACATAGTTACTTTGGGAAAGGCCTTTGCGTTCAATAATGAAGCAACTGCAGAGATATGAAAACCATTTCTAAAAACAAACAGTGATATAAAAGTAATATCTTTTTAAAATGTTAAAAAAAATAACAATCATTGGCTTAAAAAACTAGTAAAATGGAATTCCAAAAATAAACAAAATACTTTTCAATTAAAGTAACAAGACACTTATTTCAAAAAAATTGAAAAAGACGAAAACTTACACGAAATACTGAAAATAATTACACGGTATATAACTTGCATTAAAAAGATATTTCGGTCGCGCCGGTTAACTCTAACAATTTCTACTCTATATTATATCAAAAATTTGAGAGAGTTGTAGAGTAGTTTTTTCGGTTCTTAGTTTTCATCTGAATTCTATTTTATATTCCCTGTGGAATATTTTTTTCATTCTCTTTAGTATTATTTTTTCTATGTTCTCTAGAATAGTTTTTTTCATTCTCTCTAGAATTATTTTTTCCTTTTCTCTAGAAATGCAAGTGACAAAATCACTATTTATAAAAGAAGAAACAAACCAAAAAAAGGTCACATAAATGATAATTAATGCACATTAATGGTCAACTAATAAAGGAAAACGGTGTACAACTATTTGTAAAACGGCCGTAACTTTTGCATATAAACTCCAAATAGACTCATTCAAGTTTCTTAATCTTCATAACTCAATAAGTAATAAAACTTCTTCACAACTCATAGGCTGCATCCACATCTAAGTAGCTCGAAATCAGCAATCAACATCAGTCTTCCAGATTTGTAGCTTTCCTAGTCAACTCTTCGGGAAATCTTTTCTCGCCTTTGACTTCTCCACTCAATCTAAGACTTTAATTCTTGATTTTCCTCCTTATCTTGATTCTCCATATCATCCATGGACCTACAAACTTTTCACTAAAAACAAACCATTGAACGTGCAAAAGCTTTAAAAATGAAATCTAATAAATTCCAAGGAGAGAAAATGAAATATATCGAAATAAGCCTAAAAGACTATAATATAAGTCAAATAATCACCTTAAAAGATGTCTCCTAAGGGCATGAAATTAGAACATAAAGGGAGACATTAACACTCCAACTACCCAAAGTGGCTCTAAGCTCAATTTTCACTTTGACTTGGGGTTTATCTTGACCTCTTCTCCTTATATTTAAACCTTGTATCAAGAATGTATCTAAAAGCTACACACTTAACACACAATTAAGGCACAAAATCTCTATAAACATTAGTAAGTCCAAAACTAGAAGTAAAAATGCAATATCGCAAATAACAAAGAAAAATCCCACACTTAGGCCCAATCAACTCCCAAAATAATATCTCGTGAATGGATTAATCCATCACAAAAATAGAGACATCACTCTCATAATTATGATGAATCTTTATTTTATGGGTTTTGATGTATTTGTACTTTTCTATTCTCAAGAGTAATAGACTCGAGATTATCCTTATAGGGTGTAGCTAAAGGTTTCTTTTAATGTTTGAGTTAAATGTTTTTCTTTCCAATATGTATGAGCTCGAGGCTTGGCATTTCATACATAAAGTTATCTTATATTTTTTTTTGGTGTTTTTTCCATTTCAGGGTTAGTCGTCTTTGCTTACCATTTTGGCCAAGTAGGTCTTAACTTTGCTTGATGGAAAGGTTCGTTGTTTTATTGGGGATGATCCCGTTGCCTATGTAGGTTTTTGTAAGATATTTACATAAGTTTTTCTCATGGATCAATTTTTTCTCTTATAGAGTTATTTTGATTTCTGACGTTAAAAGAGGAAGCAAAGCTTATCTTAGATAGGATATTTGAACCTTCCTAGTAACTAGTGATGAGGTGGTTCTCACCATCTTCAGGCCTAATAACCCGAGTATGATGGCTCTACCCTTTTAGAGGCTTGATGCCCTCTTGATTCAGGCCTTTTGACTGATCAATTTGTTAATACTTAAGTTCAGAGAGAGAGAGAGAGAGAGAGAGAGAGAGAGAGAGAGAGAGAGAGAGAGAGAGAGAGAGAGAGAGAGAGAGAGAGAGAGAGTAATCCCTAAGAGACTAAATAGTCTCATATTTTAAGTGATACATTAGGTGAGTATAATGCCTTACATGCTATCCTTGCATTGTGGTCTCAAGAACTACAAAAGAGGTTTTGAATTTAGAGCATTTTATAATTTTATACGAATACATTTTATCTTACTTTTACTTGATGCCCCCGAATCGATGTTTTAGGAGGTGATCGTGAAGACTTAACCATTATTTAATCAATGATCTTGACTAGGGTATGGATCAAGAGATCTAGAGGTGATCATAGAAATCTTACCATTATAACTCGATGATCTTGAACAAGGGTTGGATTGAGGTATTTAGAGGTGATTATAAAGATCTATCCGTTATTTACCCGATGATCCTGACGACGGGTTAGATCAAGGAATTTATAGAGGCGATCACAAAAATCTAACAATGATTTACTCGATGATTCCAACTAGGGGTTGGATCGAGGTTTATAGAGACAATCACAAAGATCTGACTATAATTTATTCGGTGATCTCGACTAGGGGTTGACTTGAGGTATTTTTAGAGGTGAACACAAATATTATTATTTACCCAATGATACCAACTATGGGTTGAAAAGAGGTTCTTTAGATATGATAAAAAAATATTTATCCATTATTTACTCGATGATCCCGATTAAGGTTTGGATCGAGGTATTTTCAGAGGCGATCACAAAGATCTAACAATATATGCCCAATGGTCCCTATTAGGGGTTAGATCAAGGTTTTTAGAGGCAATCACAAATATCTAACTATTATTTACTCGATGATCCCAACTAAAGGTTAGATTGAGGTACTTTTAGAGGCAAACAAAAATATCTAACCATTAGTTACTCGATGATCCCGACTAGGGGTTGAATCAAGGTTTTTAGAGGCGATCACAAAAATAAAACTAATATTTAATCGGTGATATCGACTATGGGTAGGATTGAGATAATTTTAGAGGCGATCAAAAAAAAATATAACTATTGTTTACTCGATGATCCCGACTAGGGGTTGGATCGAGGGTTTTAAAGTGACCATTGGGGCTAATATATACTTGATAATCTATATATAACAGTTAGTTAGTGGTTATTTTAAAATGAACCCTTAGGCCTACTCACCTGGACTTGATAACTTTTATGGGAGTTTAATCAAGGTTTCACCAGGGTGACTCCTTAGGTCTATCTAACTGGACTTAATAACCCGTCTAGGAGGTAGAACTAAAGTTTTACCAAGGTAACCCCTTAGGCTTATCCAATTGGACTCGATAGCTCATCTGGGAGTTTGAATTAGGGTTTTACCAGGGTGACCTCTTAGTTCTATACAACCATACTCTATAATACGTCTAGGAGGTTGAATAGAGGCTTTTCCAATGTGACATCGTAGGTCTATCCAAATAGACTCGATAACCTGTATGTGAGGTAAAATCGAGGGTTTACCAGGGTGAACCCTTAAATATATCCAACTAGACTCGATATCCTGTTTGGGAGGTCGAATCAAGGTTTTATCAACGTAACCCCTTAAATTTATCCAACTACACCCGATAACCTGTATTGGATGTCGAATTGAGGTTTTACCAAGGTGACCCCCGCGTTACATTAAATTGGACTCTATAAATCTCATGGAGGTTGAATCGAGGTTTGCCGGTGGTGAACTCTTTGGCTTATTAGATAAGACTTGATACCTATTCTAAGGGTTTAATCGAGATTTTCCAATGGTTACCCATTTGGCCTATCAAACCGGACTCGATAACTAGTTTGAGGTTTGAATCAAGATTTTCCAATAGTTACCCCTTTTTCCTATTCTACCATACACAATAACTAGTCTAAGGGTTGAATCGAAATTTGCCAGTGATGACCCCTTAGGTTATTTGTCCAGACTCGAGAAATGTCTGATGGTTGAACTAAGATTTTAGATGGGGACAAGTTAGACATGAATATCAAATAATATTTTTAAGCTAGAAAGTTTTGAATCGTGACTTATTCGGTCGAGTTATATGAACGTGGCACTGTAAACTTAACTACTTTCATCTAGTCCTTCTTACTGAGGTTATGATAACAACTATGCTTATTTACTAATACTACCATTAGATAATGAGTTAACATGTACCTTGATTGTTCAGTCCATCTTGAATTTCAATTTGATACTTTGGGTTATTATTAGTATGATTCCTTAGCTCTTATTGTGATGATAAATCTAGCCACATAGGGGTTCCCTGTGTTACATGGTTACTTCTGGATAGTTGACTTCTTCTATGGATGCTTGAAGTTGTGAGATCCTCAGGTTTTCCTTCATTGGAAGGGCGCTGCTTGCACTGAGTAGTTGATTATACTATCTTTTTGGTCGATATGCTCATCAGATTCAAATTATAGGGATGATGGAGCTCCCTCATTGTGATTTTTATTGTGTGTATGTATTGTTTATTTGATTTAAATGATGGTATGTGGTATCTCAATGGGTTAGGAAACTTACGTTTCCTATAAATTATGCCAATTTGATATAACATATTCTATCAAATAGAGTTATACGGACTAGATTGAATAGATATGTTGGGTAAGTATGTTCATGTTAGTTTAACATAAGGTAAGGTGTGTAATCCTTGCAAATATAATTATTTGAATTGAATATGAATTGCATTAAATTAAAGATTTATAGAATGCAAAAGAATGAATGATACTTATTGTAAATGTTAGAGGTGCAATTGCCCAGATTATACTGGTCTCTTTTTTTATACATTTATACTCTTATTTAAGAGATGTGTTGGTAGTTATTGTATAACTACATCTCTATCATACCCTATCTTGACACATGAGCACTCGGTAGTTAGATATATCCCACAAACTTAAAAGGGGTGTTGAGACTGTCAACCGTCACTGTTAATTGTTATCAAGATAAAAATAAGTAGTTTATCTTACGTTATCGACCTCTCGAGGTTATGCTGAGATGCTCTTGCCGTGCCTCTTTCAACTTGATATCTTAAGTTTGACGGGCTTATAGTGTATTTGATAGAAAAGAGGTTTTAAGTGACATTTTTCCCTACCAAAGACGAAGCAATTAATTAAAAAAAAACTTGAAAACAAATTAAAAAAGAGAAGAGAGCAGTTATTTTATTTTCCTAATTTATAACTTATCATTATTTTTTTCATATTTTTATTTAGTTAGCATATAGATAATGAAATTTGAGTAAAATGTGTAATCAAAGGAAAAAATATGTAAAAAGTAATAATAGAATAACCTTTTTATATCCTTGTATTCCTTTTTTTCTTCATAAGAATACCTTTTCATTTTATATATAAACAATCCTCTCTCTGAAATTAGATAGTGTAAACAATGCTTACCATTTTCATCCAATTCATTCATCAATTTCACTAATCAACCCAAACACATCATGAAAACTTATACGTTACCAATACAAGTTGCACAAATCAACGACTAATCCAAGGTATAAGTTTGTGAGTTTAACTCAGATTTCTCCAGATCCAACCATGACCGACATTAATTTAGGGTTTTTGGTGCGAATCGGTGCTCGTTCAGGTCAGATCTATTATTTTATATGTATTTTGAGTCGCATATTTATGTAGTAAACTTTTACATAGATAATCTTATGTTTCTTATATCCTCTTGGGTCCATATTCTCTTTGTTGGTGGGTATATCGGAGAAGTTGCGGTGGTTTAGATAGTAGTAGATTATGGATGTTACTGATGTCGATTATCGTTCATAATTAATATTTTCGTTAAATTTATGATTGCCTATACCCATTAGTATCTCAATTGTATTAGATGGGATATTTGTTTGATTACTTGTAGGGTAATATACCAAATACCCCCTGTGGTTTGATAAACGGTCAAGAAACCCCCAATGGTTTTAAAAGGGACAAATACCAACCTATGGTTTTGTAACCAATTACAACTCATAATTCCATCATCTTCACCTTTAGCTAAAGGTTTATATAAAGATTCAATCATCTTAACTTTCGACGATTGAGATCGGACAGCTGCTCTATACCTTGAAATTAACGGCCAAGATTGAGATCCCACAATGTATCTTGGCCGTTGTATTCAAGGTATAGAGCAGCTATTCGGTCTCAATTGCCGAAAGTTAATATGATTGAATCTTTATATAAAACTTTACCTAATGGTGAAGATGATGGAATAATGAGGTATATAAATCTTTAGCTAATAATAATATTAAATAATATTGAAATTCACTCCCTGTAAAATATAATGTACTTCAGGGAGCTATTTTTGGATTTATAAGAATCGAGTAAAGAAAGAAAACCAGCTCAAATTTTCGTATTTAGGTATTATTATAATATTATAAAATATATATATTTGTGTATAATTTAAGAAATTGCACTATAGGTTCCATTAATTTATAAAATTGCAATAAAAGTCTCTTTATTCATAAAATTGCACTATATGTCCCTTGAACTATTTTATTACACTTTACTATAGGTCCCTTAAATTTTGTAAATTTTACTATAGGTCCCTTAAATTTATACAATTGCACTATAGTCCCATTAAATTTAGGGAATTTCTCTATAGGCACCTTTAGTGATTATATTGCACTATAAGTATTTTAAGTGATTATTTAGCACTATAAGTCCCTTATATGTATATATATATATAAAGCCTAGTATGGTGATTTTCTTGAGCAACTATTACTGTAAATTTTGGTAAATCAACCTCACCAAAATGCTGATAAGCCTGCAGCAATTAAATAAAACTTGAGCAGTTTTTTAATTAAAATACTAAAGAAAATATATTACTTACCTTTATCATTTGATTTACTTCATGATCAAGAACATTACTGAACTGTGTTTCACTCACTCCATCCCTAAATTAAGATAAATTAAACATCATATAATAACATGTATCACCAAATTTAGCAACATTTACACCATTTGTAATAATAATAGCAACTAATTAGTCTGTGAAATTTTACCCTTAAAATAAATAAAAACTCAACAAAAGAACATAGACCCCGCAACTAGCTTATTCAACCTAGGCAACTCAGGAACTGTTATAACACTCGTGGACTTGGAAGATTTGTCTAAAATTAAATGTGTTACATCTTGAGGGAGTGTTATAACAGTTCCTGAGTTGCCTAGGTTGAATAAGCTAGTTGCGGGGTCTATGTTCTTTTGTTGAGTTTTTATTTATTTTAAGGGTAAAATTGCACAGACTAATTAGTTGCTATTATTATTACAAATGGTGTAAATGTTGCTAAATTTGGTGATACATGTTATTATATGATGTTTAATTTATCTTAATTTAGGGATGGAGTGAGTGAAACAAAGTTCAGTAATGTTCTTGATCATGAAGTAAATCAAACGATAAAGGTAAGTAATATATTTTCGTTAGTATTTTAATTAAAAAACTGCTCAAGTTTTATTTAATTGTTGCAGGCTTATCAGCATTTTGGTGAGGTTGATTTACCAAAATTTACAGTAATAGTTGCTCAAAAAAATCACCATACTAGGCTTTTTCAAGATGGTGCTTCTGAGAATGTTCCTCAAGGATTTTATCTTTCATTATTAAAAATCTACTTTTTTCCTGTTTTCTTTATATTATATATATATATATATATATATATATATATATATATATATATATATATATAAGCATTGTTGTGGATACTAAGCTTGTGCATCCAAGAAACTATGACTTTTATATGTGTGCTCAATCTGGGATAATTGTGAGTTTTATTTTATTTATATTATACTTTTATTTATTCTTGTTTAAGGAGATTAATTAATAAATAATCATATTTTTACAGGGTACGTCTAAACCAGCACATTATCATGTTTTGCTTGATAAAATTGGTTTTTCACCTGATTATCTACAAAATATTATCCATTCATTATCATATGTGTAAGTTTTAAGTGTTGTATCACTATTTAATTTTTATTTATATATTGATACTTTGTCTGATTACTGATTTTGTATTTTGGTTTCAGCGGTCAAAGAAGTACTAGTGCGATCTCAATTGGTAAGTTAATTTTGATATTTTATTTTATTTTATAGAAAAAGGAATTTAAATATGATAGTTGTTTGTTTGTAGTGGAATCTGTGCATTATGCACACCTTGCAGCGAAACAAATGAGATAATTCGTGGACTTGGAAGATTTGTCTGAAACTAAATGTGTTACATCTTGAGGGAGTGTTATAACAGTTCCTGAGTTGCCTAGGTTGAATAAGCTAGTTGCGGGGTCTATGTTCTTTTGTTGAGTTTTTATTTATTTTAAGGGTAAAATTACACAGACTAATTAGTTGCTATTATTATTACAAATGGTGTAAATGTTGCTAAATTTGGTGATACATGTTATTATTGCCCCCAAATTTTTTTTGTAAATTGAGCTGAGTTTTCAGTTTCTGCATCATATCGAAGCGTACCTCTGGTGTTTTTAACAGGAGCTCGCGAAAGTGGCTAACTCCTCGTTGTTTTTATAATACGTTCCATACCTTTGGCGGCTTCTGTAGGATCCATGGACACAAAACCTTCTTTTTCAAGATTATCTACCCTCAATCTACTCTCAGCGTTGATACCTTGATAAAACATAGCTATCTGTAAAGATGGGGTATAATTATGAAGGGGACATAAAGCTAACTTTTGTTGAAACCTTGTCCATGCGTCTCCTACTTCTTTTTCATTCTCTTGGAGAAACTTAGCAAGCTCCATCTGATCTTTGAGTCTCATACGGTTTGGATAAAAACGGTTAAAGAATGCGGCTTCAAGTTCTGTCCAAGTATTTAATGTCCAGTGGTTGTCTATCTAGACAATCACCAGCTTTACCGGTCAGAAAGAACGAAAACATATGATAATATAGTTGCTCATGTGTAATGTCTGGAGTAATGTAGGCATCATAAATCTGCATGAACTTCTGAATCGCTTTTTCCGGATCTTGAATTGTTGTACCATGTAGAGTCCAAAATTCAAAAATTGACTGAGCATACCCGGATCGGGTCTGAATTTGATATTCTGGATCTCTGGAGGACGATAACCTAATGGTTGAACTCGAAAAGGTGATCCCAAGCTGGGAGATCTTGTTCAATTTTGTTTCTGTTTCTAATATCTTCCAGTGGTGGTGGTAAATGTCCTAAAGGACCAAGTGGAGGATCTACTCCATTGTGTTGTTCAGCCATCGCTTTTCGTCGTGCTCTGTCTTCTTTTATACGTTTGTTATAAGCTCTGAAGCTCCACTCGGGCTCCGCTAGAGGAGGCCAAGGATTCACTGGTAAAAAACTAAAAAGACTAGAACAAACCAAAATGCGTAAAATTAGAAAAATAAAAATAACTAAAAACTACTACAAAAAAAATAGTTAACCCACACGCTAACAAGACACAAGTCCCCGGCAGCGGCGCCAAAAACTTGGTGTCGCCTAAGGTGTGATAAAATAATAGATAAATAAATACGGATAATGATGCACTAATACCCTAGACTAAACACATTACTCACTGCAAGTATCACAGATTGTATGCAAGTTTTACTAGTAAGTAAGATTCGTTCCTCAGAGACATAGTTTGTTATGCTTATGGGCAAATAAATTCGAGTAGAAATTAATAATTAAAAGATAGGAAAATAAATATGATTGATGACTGAGGAGATCAGATTAATGACTAAATAAAATAAAAGACAATAGAATAAAAGATGTAAGAATAAGATGAGAAAATATAGCTCAGGTTTTGCTCGTATGCACTAATCCTTCTCTTTCTTCTACTAGTTAATAAGGGTGATTATAGCTCTTAGATAAGTATCTAGGATTCTAAATTCCTCCCTACCCCCTTCTGGGTGGACTAAGGTGGCGACCTCACAATTAACAGGGGACTTAACTAAGGTGATCCTACACCACTAGGTTCTTAGAAGAGACTGGCCTGCAAATAATGATCGGTGATTAAATCAAACCCTAATGACAATCTAGTTATGCAAGCCCTTTCAGATCACTACCGCTACCTAGACGTTTATATGGTGTTTCAATAATTAGACACCCCTTACGGGTGACCATCTAACTACTATTAGCACAGCCCTAAATTGATCAGGTTTAAGACAAACAATAAATCAAAGCACATAAAACAAATATATGGTTAAGCAGCTAGAATCAATTTCAAATAGTTCTTCCAAAGAAACATAGATAGAAGAGAATAGAATTCATAGATTATACATATGCAAAACCCAAGCTATGGGAAAATTAGTTCATACTGGAAAGAAATAAACTAAAAGAAAGATACATACTGTCAACTTGCTCTAAGGATTGATCTCTAATTGTTAATAAACTTAAGGATGGGCAAGGACACGTTTACAATAGTTAAAGGGTGTATGTATAGGAGTCTAGGAAGCCCTAATTCGGATTCTTGGAGTAGAGGTCAAGTAATAGGACTCTTTTCCAAATCAAATTCGTAGCCCTAAAATATAGAAAAGGTAATAAATTGTTGTTGTCTTGTTTTGGCCGTAACTTCTTCAATATTGCTCTGATTGACGTGTTCTTTATATCGAAACCGACCGTCCTGGAAAGCTCTATACTTTTTCTTCAGACCATTCTTCCAAATTCCCAGCCAATCTTGAGTTATGATCACTTTAGTGGACGTGGCTGCTGAAATTCAGATTTATTTGGCAACTTTTTCTTTTCCTTCTTTGCATATTTCCTTCCTTAATCTTCCGATTTCCATGTATATATTCTTTCCTTTACTTCTTAGACTTGACTTGGTCTCTAATTAATTACCATATAACTTTAAATCTTCACAATAAATAAATAATTAAACCGCATATGCTTTAAAAATTAATAAATCATTAAATCAAGACTAGAAATAAGAAAGTGTACTCTAAAATTAGAAACTCGAATAAAATGCTTTCTAACACACTAAAAATAATCTAAGACTTTAATTCTCACTTCTCCTCCTTGTATTGGTTTTCCATGAAATTCAAGAACCTACTAATTTTGCACTAAAAATAACCAAATTAACGCACAAAAGCTCTAAAAGTGCAAATAGTCTAATTCCAAGGAGAGAAAGTGTAATATGACGAATTAAGCATAAAAGTCTATCAAATACTTCAAATATTCACCTAACAGGGATGTCTCCAAAGGCTAATATTTAGAACAAATAGGGAGACATTAGTTACCTTGGTAAAACTTTAGTTCTACATCCTAGACAGGTTATTAAGTCAAGTTGGATAGACCTAAGGAGTCACCCTGGTGAAACCTTGATTAACCTCCCATAAAAGTTATTGAGTCTAGGTGAGTAGGCCTAAGGGTTAATTCTAAAAGAACCACTAACTAACTGTTATATATAGCTTATCAAGTCTATTTCAACCCCAATGGTCACTCTAAAACCCTCTATCCAACCCCTAGTCAAATATAGGTTTTACCAAGGTGACCCCTAAGGTACATTAAATTGGACTCGATAACTCTCATGGAGGTTGAATCGAGGTTTGCCAGTGGTGACCTCTTAGGCTTATTCGATAAGACTCGAAATCTGTTCTAAGGGTTGAATCGAGATTTTCCAATGGTGACCCATTTGGATTATCAAACCGAACTCGATAACTAGTTTGAGGTTTGAATAAATACTTGCCCATGGTGACCCCTTTTTCCTATTCTACCATACTCAATAACTAGTCTAAGGGTTGAATCGAAATTTGCCAGTGATGACCCCTGAGGTTATTTGTCCAGACTCAAGAACTAGTACGATAGTTGAACTAATATTTTAGATGGGACAACTAAGACATGAATATCAAACTATATTTTTAAGCTAGAAATTTTTGAATCATGACTTAATCGGTCGAGTTATATGAACGTGGGCACAATAAACTTAACTACTTTCATCTAGCCCTTCTTGGTGGGGTCATGATAACAACAATGCTTACTTACTAATACTACAATTAGATAATGAGTTAACATGTACCTTGGTTGTTCAGTCCATCTTGAATTTAAATTTGATACTTTAGGTTATCCACTAGTATGATTCCTTAGCTCTTATTGTGATGATAGATCTAGCCACATAGGGGTTCCCTGTGGTACATGGTTACTTCTGGATAGTTGATTTCTTCTTTGGATGCTTGAAGTTGTGAGATACTCAGGTTTTCCTTTCTTGGAAGGGCGCTGCTTGCACTGAGTAGTTAATTCTACCATTTTTTGGCTGATATGCTCATCAGATTCAGATTATATGGATGACGGCGCTCCCGTATTGTGATTTTTATTCTGTGTATGTATTTTTTATTGGATTTAAATGATGGTATGTGGTATCTCAATGGGTTAGGAAACTTTCATTTCCTATAAATTACGCCAATTTGATAGAACATATTCTATCAAATAGAGTTATGCGAACTTGATTGAATAGATATGTTGGGTAAGTATGTTCATGTTAGTTTAACATAAGGTAAGATGGGTAATCCTTGCAAATATAATTATTTAAATTGAATGTGAATTGCATAAAATTAAAGATGAATAGAATGCAAAAGAATGAATGATACTTATTGCAAATGTTAGAGGTGTAATTGTCCAGATTACACTGGTCTCTTTTTTTATACATTTCTACTCTTTATAGAGATGTGTTGGTAGTTGTTATATAACTACATCTCTATCATACCCTATCTTGACACATGTGCACTCGGTAGTTAGATATAATCACAAACTTAAAGGGGGTGTTGAGACTGTCAACGGCCACTGTTAACTGTTATCAAGATAAAAATAAGTAGTTTATCTTACGTCATCGACCTCTCGAGGTTATGATGAGATGCTCTTGTCGTGCCTCTTTCAACTTGATATCTTAAGTTTGACGGGCTTGTAGTGTATTTGATAGAAAAGAGGTTTTAAGTGACATTTTTCCCTACCAAAGACGAAGCAATTAATTAAAAAAAATGAAAATCTTGAAAAAAAATATTAAAAAAGAGAAGAGAGCAGTTATTTTGTTTTCCTAATTTATAACTTATCATTATTTTTTCATATTTTCATTTAGTTAGCATATAGATAATGAGATTTGAGAAAAATGTGTAATCAAAGAAAAAAATTATAAAAAGTAATAACAGAATAACCTTTTTATCTCCTTGTATTCCTTTTTTTTCTTCATAACAATACCTTTTCATTTTATATACAAACAATCCTATCTCCGAAATTAGATAGTGTAAACAATTCTTACCATTTTCATCCGATTCATTCATCAATTTCACTAATCAAATCAAACACATCATGAAAACTTATAGGTTACCAATACAAGTTGCACAAATCAACAACCAATCCAAGGTTTAAGTTTGTGAGCTAACTTAGTTTTCTCCAGATCCAACCATGGCCGACATTGATTTAGCGTTTTTGGTGCGTATCAGTGCTCGTTCAGGTCAGATCTATTATCTTATATGTATTTTGAGTCGCATATTTATGGAGTAAACTATTATATATCCTCTTGGGTCCATATTCTCTTTGTTGGTAGGTATATCGGAGAAGTTGCGGCGGTTTAGATTGTAGTAGATTATGGATGTTACTGATGTCGATTATTGGTCATAATTATCATTTTCGTTAATGTCATGATTGACTATACCCGTTAGTATCTCAATTGTATTAGATGGGAGATTTGTTTAATTACTTGTAGGGTAATATACCAAATACACCTTGTGGTTTGATAAACGGTCAAGAAACCCCCTATGGTTTTAAAAGGGACAAATACCAACCTATGGTTTTGTAACTAGTGACAACTCACCCTTTATATTAATTAATACACAATAATTTTTAGCAACTCGGTGCAACTCATGTCATAAAGTATAGTGTAATATTTAGTGGATCGGTGAGTTGTCACGAGTTACGAAACCATAGGGGGGTATTTGTCCATTTTAAATCCATATGGGGTTTTTTTACCCTTTATCAAACTATAGGGGGTATTTGGTATTTTACCCTTACTTGATCTGATTCAAGTACTCAATTCGCTGCCAGCTGTATGGTGGAAAGTCAAATCGTAGTCAAGCGATCCTCCAGTTTACAGATGAACATGGTAGAATGTTCTTCAAGCATCTGTCGCGAAGACTCAACAGAATGGCGGACCGCACCGCGAGGAATGTTAGACAGTGGAGTAGGGTGGACGATCGACAACTGAAGTTAACATACCAGTTTATAAGGTCCAGGATTGGAAAATCCGGCCGCTTGCTTTAGCTTTTACATTTGTCCAGAAAAAAATATATATATTTCTTTTTAACTTTATATTTTGAATAAAAGAATCAATAGATATTCCATGTTGTACTATCGGTTACAAATATTTGACCGAAATAAAAAAAAAAAAAAAAAAAAAAAAAACTGGTTATTACTCCATAAATTGCACAAAATAGGCCCAAAGTTCGCGAAGTGACTAGTTTTACCCGAAAACAAATTAATTCTTTTCTCTTTGTCAACTAAAATAAATCAAAATTCTTTTGAGCTAACAAGTGATAGTACTTATTTCCCTCCATTCTCATATTGCGAACACACTCAACTCACCAACACACACGAACACACACTATTCTCAAAAACCATAAAGTAACCAAGCAATTCAGCCTCCGAAATCCCTCAAATGTAAGATCAAAACCTTCTCATCCTATTTTATTCACTAATTTATTAAGATCACTTATATTTACCCGTTGCATCACTCTCTAGCTATGCTTCTAATTTCTGTATATTATATGTATGTATAGTCAATGCATGTCTTTGTTTCTCTAACTAGATGTTAACTTTAGCTCCATTTGTTTGATCACTTAAGTTTCTGCTACAATGGCCTTGTTTCATATATGTCTTTTGGGTTTCCTTTCGGGCTCTCACAATTATTTATCCTCTAATTTAATTTTGTAAGAGTATTAATTGTTTAATCGGGTTCATTAGGTTTAATTTCATTGTTTTACTATAAAGGAGTGAAGCGTAAACAATGTAGTTAATGTATTTCATATGTTTAAACTAGAGTGTTCTACACTGATCTACAATCTCATCCTTGTAATTGGATTTAATTCTAAAAAATAAGCTAATTACTTCTTTTGATTGCTCAGTTCTTCATGTCTACGGATTCAGATTCCGATTCAGAGGTCGATTTAGTCATTTTACCAGATGAGCCACCAGAACAAATCGAGCTTCCACCTCGTTCCATCATCACCCGGCCTGGAATTGGATTCACGGGCCGGCCCATCAGTTTACTGTTAAATTACTTCAAAGTTTCACTCAAAAATTCTAAACAGATTTTTTGCCTTTACAATGTACGATTATTTCTTTACCAATTTTAATTTTTTATAATTTTTTAGTTTAGATTAAGCTAATATACTTCACTTTTTCAAGGTCTCAATTACTTACGAGGACAAAACTTTAGTCAAAAGCAGAGGAATCGCAAGAAAAGTGATGATAAATGCATTTTAATTTCGTATCTTAAAATAAGATACAAAACTTTAGTCAATTAATTTTTTTTTTAAAAATAAGAAGGTTGGTATATATAAATTCATTTTAATTGGTTTAAAAGAAAAATATAAAAAAAAATGTAAATTTAGTTTCGAAAGGATCTTTATCCTATTTTGTTACCTTCTGAAAAATCATATTTCGTATCTTATACTCCCTCCGTCCCAAAAATAATGTCCACGTTACTAAATATGGCGTCCCAAAAATAATGTCCACTTACCATTTCAAGACAATTTTTCCTACTTTTTTCCCTAATTACCCCTACTTTTCTTTTAATTTATAATTATTTTAATTATTATTTTATAGAGGATTACACTTTTCTAGGCATAGGAATAGGTGTGCATTGTCTCAAATGATGACATTTATTAGGGGTATTTTTGTACATGTAGAGTTTAATAATGACATTTCTTAATCTGTGTGAAAAAGCTAAGTGGACATTATTTTTGGGACGGAGGGAGTAGTAAATATGTGTTATTATTACAACTCTGCTTGAATTCAAGTACTTGAGATAAATTAGGAATTACTTGTAGTCCTTGAGTTTAGTAAGGAAATTACTTGCATTAAAAATCCTTGAGTTTAGTAAGGAAATTACTTGCATTAAAAGACTTACGTAAGATTAGTTAGTCAATAAACCCTAACATAATTAAGGTAAGTATTTTATTATTTTTTTTTGGTTACATAGGAGAGCCACTTAGGACTCGGAGTCGTTGACTCGGTTCGAACCTGCACCACTAGATTGGTAGACCAAAGTCCTGGCCAGTTACATAGTATGATCCATGATCATTGTACGAAATAATTTCTCTTCTCTTTGGCGATCAGTTTTCTCAATATTCTGTGTGTTAAATATTAAAAAGAAGAAGCTGATGGCAATTAATATGAAAAACGTGCTATGTATTGAACCAGAACCCAACTGGGAAAGAATGAATTGGTTACCACCATATCCAGACAACGAAGAAGATGAGAAAGCTATCAAGGAATGGATTTGTAGAAGTAATTTCTATGAGATTCTTTACGCTGCTGAAATTCATGCAAGAATTGATAAATATGGTATTTTGCTTCAAGAATCTGAAAGTAAAGTTTGTATAAAAAAGGGTCAAAGATCTCTCAGAAAGAAACGATCATCATATACTTGTTTTTCTACTTCTTCTTCTGATCATCTACAAGATACCAAAAGGCAAAGAATCGGAAGCAACATTCCGAACATTCCAGTAACAGATTTACCTGTTGAATTCAAGAACTATATGGAACAATTAGGAGATGAATTGAAAGACGTGAAATTGGTTATTCAGAAACCCTTGTTCCAAACTGATGTAAGCAAGGGTCAAAATCGTTTCTCTATTCCGTTAACCAAAGTAAGGAATGTGTTCTTGACAGAAGATGAAGAGAAGTGTCTTAGTGCAAAATATGATAAAAACGTTCCCTATATTGAGGCTATCTTTATTGATCCTTCTTTAAAAATTCTTCGCACCATTAATTTGAAAAAGTGGAGGATGACAAATAGTGAATTATATGTGTTGAGTACAAGTTGGAATGAAGTTGTGTCAACAAATGGTTTGAAAGAAGGTACAATGGTGCAGCTTTGGTCCTTTAGAATTGATGGTCGCTTAGGGTTTGCTCTTGTTCAACTTTAATTCAGATTTGTAATTTATTAGCTTAGTCTCTCTCTGTAATAGCTTAGTCTCTTCACTCTTGCGTTTTGTTTATTATTATTATTATTACCTTCTTGAATGTTGCATATATATTAATCTTCTTATTCATGTTATCTCCTTTGTTGTGTTTATTGTCTATTTAGTTGATTTTCATGAATTAAATTGTTAATTCAAAAAAAAAAAAAACTGAAAATGCAATCTTCCGTAGTATACTGAGGTCCAAATGCCAAATAGTGCATGTCTTCCACATTATACAGGAGTACAAAAGATAATATACCAAACCAGCACAAATAAAACACACACGGCCTCTTTTATTTCTCTCCTATTTACAGAAAGAAGTCTGTTGGAATGCAGCTAATGAGTTGGATAAGAAAGAATTGGAGCTAATCATACATAAGGATAATGCAGGGACTAACATGCAATAAACAAATGTGAAAGTGCAGAAGAATCTTTACAGCTGTAATTCAGTTAGAAGTTTGTTATAGATTGCATAGACAAAATGTATTGTATATATAATGTGTAAATGTACAAAATAACAGATCACTCTTTTAGCTCAATACATTTCTGCTATTACTTCTCTCTCTCTCGATTTATATCTTCTTCTTTCTCCTTCTGCTAAGCATCTTCTTCTATATCTACTTCTTCTTCTTCAAGCTACTTCAATGGCTTCTCCAGCTTATCAAATCTTATCATGGTATCAGACGTTATCTTGCTAATTTCGCATCTTACTCCTATCTGAAGCTTCATCTCTTCTCATGGCGAATCAACCTTCCTTCACTGAAGACTTTTCGAGCCCCTACTATCTTCATCCGAGCGAGAACACCGGTGTTTCTCTCGTATCCGATGTTCTCACCGGTGATAACTATCTCTCATGGAAACGCGCAATTGAAATTGCTCTTTCTGTTAAAAACAAACTTGGATTCATTAATGGTGAGCTCCCTCAACCTCCTCTAACTAATTTAGCTCTTTATACTGCGTGGAACAGAGCGAATAATCTAGTATTAGCTTGGTTACTTAATTCAATTTCGAAAGAAATTCGATCAAGCCTTTTATATGTCAATTCTGCTCATGACCTCTTTAATGAAATTAAAACTCGATTCAACAAAAGCAATGGCACTCGCGTATATCATCTTGAGAAGGCACTAAGTTCAATCTCGCAAAACTCTAGCTCAGTTTCTGAGTATTTTGCTAAATTCAAATCCTTATGGGATTAATACATACACTACAGACCAATGCCAAGTTGTTCTTGTGGTCACATGAACAATTGCAGCTGTAGACTATTCGAAACTCTAATTGAAAGACAGCAAAACGATTTTATAATCAAATTTTTTATTGGACTTAATGATTCTTATGCTATAGTGCGCAGCCAAATTCTCCTCATGGATCCTTTACCTAGTGTTAACTCTGTGTTTGCTATGATCAATCAAGAAGAAAGTCAAAGAACCTTAACTAATTCATCCTCAGATTCTTCAGCTCATGCGTTTTATACTAAGAATCTGCACAAATCTAATAGTTACTTTGAAAGAAAGAAAATGGTTTGTACTCATTGTGGTTATACAGGGCATACAATTGACACTTGCTTTCAGATTCATGGTTATCCAGTTGGTTGGGATGGACCTAAAGGACGGCGTTTCATCATAAGTAACAATCCTAAACCACAAAATGTGAAGGCTCATTGTGTCAATGCTGAAGAATCACTTTCTCCTGAGTTCAAATCACTAAACTCTTATGATTTTTCTCCTAAAGAGATAAGCAAACTTATTGCCTTAGCTAATTCTTCCTCAATTGATCAAGTCTCTTCACCATCTACTGTTCATCAAGTCTCCACTCAAGAAGGTAACACTAATAAAACCTCTTGGATTCTTGATACAGGTGCAACTGATCACCTTATATACTCATGCTCTTTATATACTAACAACGTCACTTGTATTACAACTCCGGTTACTCTACCTAAATGGGTGATTGTTAATGCTACTCACAAGGGTAGTGTATGGATAAATGATGCCATTACACTACACAATGTGTTATGTGTTCCAATATTCAAGTATAATCTGTTATCAGTCTCAAAACTTACTAAAGATTCACATATATCACTTGTTTTCTATCCCTCTCATTGTATAATTCAGGAACACTCAACTCAGAAGATGATTGGGATTGCTTATGAGCTCAAGGGTCTCTACTACATTCACTCTTCATCAAATTCTTCTTCAAGTCAGGCTCTCTTAGCAAGTTCAACTGAGAATTTTGATGTTTGGCACTCAAGACTAGGCCACCCTTCAAAGGCAAAATTACCTGCACTAAAAGAGTTAGATTCTTCAATTTCTTTTCTACCTTCAAACATTTGTAGTTCATGTCATTATGCTAAACAAAAGAAGCTTGTATTTCCCAATTCTCAAACTCACAGTACATCTTGTTTTGAGTTGATTCATTGTGATATATGGGGACATTTTAAACAAGTCTCTCACTCGGGTCATAGATATTTTCTAACAATTGTGGATGATTTTTCAAGATGCACATGGATATATCTAATGTGTGCAAAATCTGAAGTTCAAACTCATCTTCTAACCTTTTACAACTTAATAAAAACTCAGTTTAATATGTGTATAAAAGCTATAAGGACTGATAATGGACCTGAGTTCTCCTTACTTGATTTCTACTCACAACATGGGATTATGCATCAACTTAGTTGTGTGGAATCACCACAACAAAATGGCTTGGTGGAAAGGAAGCACCAACACCTCCTAACCACAGCTAGAGCTTTGATGTTTCAGTCCAATCTTCCTCTTCAATTTTGGAGTGAGTCTATTCTCACTGCTGCACACTTAATCAACAGGTTGCCTATACCTTTATTAAACAATCTATCACCTTATCAAAAGTTATATAACAAAGCACCATCTCTCCAACACCTGAGAGTTTTTGGCTCTTTGTGTTTTGCTTCAACTATTCAACAAGGTAGATCAAAGTTTGACTATAGAGCTACCAAATGTGTCTTCCTAAGTTACCCTATTGGCACTAAAGGTTACAAACTTCTTGACTTAACCTCATACAAGGTCTTTATATCAAGGAATGTAGTGTTTCATGAATCTGTTTTCCCCTTTGTATCAAATACACCACCTACACATAGTCATACCTTATTATTCCCACCTTCTTCATCTCAATTGATTGACACACAGATACCTAATACAACCACACCCTCTAACACTACATCTACTTCCCAACAACCACCCTCCAGACCTCTCAGAACAAGAAATCCTCCATCATATCTAAATGACTACATATGCCACTCTACCTCCTGTTGTACATCCTCCAATTCACAAACTGACCTCCTATACCCAATACAAGATTTTATTGGCACAGCTAAACTCTCTCCATCATACACAACTTTCATCTCCTCAATCACCTCTACACCTGAACCAAGAACATTTAAACAAGCCTCTACTTCCACTGAATGGATGAATGCCATTCACAAAGAATAAACTGCCTTACAAAATAATAACACTTGGACAATTGTTCCTCAATCACCTAATATCAATCCTATTGGCTCCAAATGGGTGTTCAAACTAAAATATAATGCAGATGGCACTCTTGAAAGACATAAAGCCAGGTTGGTTGCAAAAGGATACAACCAACAAGAAGGCCTTGATTTCTTTGATACTTTTTCACCTGTGGCAAAGCTTGTATCTATAAGGCTGATTCTTGCTTTGGCATCTATTAACCACTGGTTTTTACATCAACTAGATGTCAATAATGCGTTTTTACATGGTGATCTACATGAAGATGTTTATATGACAGTTCCTCAAGGTCTTGAGGCCCCTCCTAATTCTGTATGCAAGCTTAACAAGAGCTTATATGGTTTGAAACAGGCTTCTCGCCAATGGTTTGCTAAGCTCTCAGCTGCACTTATTGACTATGGTTTTGTTCACTCGAATAGTGATTATAGCTTATTCATAAAACGAGAAACACAGGCTTTCATTGCTATACTTGTTTATGTGGACGACATAATACTCACAAGTAACTCAATTCAAGAAATTTCGAAGCTTAAAACGTTTCTCAATGATAAGTTCACAATCAAAGACTTAGGCGAATTAAAATTTTTCTTGGGAATTGAAGTTGCTCGATCTTCGAATGGAATTACCATTTGTCAACGAAAGTTTGCGCTGGATATATTAATGGAATGTGGACTATTAGGATCAAAACCTTGTCATTTCCCAATGGAGTCCACTTTGAAGCTCAAGAATGATGAAACAGACCTCTTGGACAAATCATCATCGTATAGAAGATTAATTGGACGACTGTTATATCTAACTATTACTCGTCCCGACATAGCATTTTCTGTAAATTGTCTTAGTCAATTTTTGGCTAAACCTTCTACAAATCACTGGAACGCAGCTCAAAGAGTATTACGTTATATCAAACTCGCACCCGGTCAAGGCTTATTTTTTTCTAGCTCTTCTGAAATCAAGCTCAAAGCATTTTGTGATAGTGATTGGGCTGGTTGTGTAGATACACGAAGAAGTATTACTGGATTTTGCGTGTTTCTCGGTGATTCACACATTTCATGGAAAAGCAAAAAGCAAACTACAATAAGTAAGTCTTCTGCAGAAGCTGAGTATAGGGCTCTTGCTGCTACTACTTGTGAATTACAATGGCTTGTGTTTGCACTCGATGATTATGGTATATTGAACAACTCACCTGCCCTTATCCTCTCTGATAGTAAATCCGCCATAGCCATGGCTACTAATCCTGTACAACATGAGAAGACAAAGCATATTGATATTGACTGTAAAATAACTCGTGAGAAGTTGCAAGCTGGTTTGATTAAGCTATTTTATATTCCCTCTTCTCTTCAGCTTGCTGATATTTTCACCAAACCACTTGGTTCAGTACCTTTTCACAATATTCTCTCCAAGCTGAACATTCATAATATTCATGTTCCACTTGTGGGGGGCTGTTGGAATGCAGCTAATGAGTTGGATAAGAAAGAATTGGAGCTAATCATACATAAGGATAATGCAGGGACTAACATGCAATAAACAAATGTGAAAGTGCAGAAGAATCTTTACAGCTGTAATTCAGTTAGAAGTTTGTTATAGATTGCATAGACAAAATGTATTGTATATATAATGTGTAAATGTACAATAACAGATCACTCTTTTAGCTCAATACATTTCTGCTATTACTTCTCTCTCTCTCGATTTATATCTTCTTCTTTCTCCTTCTGCTAAGCATCTTCTTCTATATCTACTTCTTCTTCTTCAAGCTACTTCAATGGCTTCTCCAGCTTATCAAATCTTATCAAAGTCAACAAGTCAGCACAAATAAAACACACACGGACACCAGACACCCTTTCATCCTAACTTATTCTATTTATTTTCTTCAACTTTGTAGCATAAATTGATTCTATTTCACCTCCCAATTTCCATATGTATAAGCTAGATTTAAGGAACTTTCTAAGGATTTATATTAGGCATAAACTATAATAATTTTTTAGAGTTAATTATTTTTGTTACACTCGATATTTAATGATTTAAAGTATTTTTTTTCAACCCATAGCAACTCAATGTTTAATCCTTATAATTGTATATGTTTGTGTATAGATTTCATTTATATAATGATATCTTGTAAAGTCCATTCTATGTAATGATATCTTATTGATTCATTTCGATCAGACGATATAATATGAATTAAATTGTAAGGCTAGGGACAAGATTATATGTTTGTTAGAGCATTTGTCCCTTTTATAGCAAGTATCCTTCTCCAAGCCTGGAAGGAATCTGATTATAATTCAGACATAGATGTTCGCCTAGGAGGTTTAGCTTCTCTAAACGATGAAACTTCATGGTTCAAAAAGGAAGCTTCAAAGTGGAATGTTTTGTTAGCTAACAGACAAATCTTGAGTATTACAGGTATTTTAGTTTATCTGAATTTAGCTATTTCATTGGTTTATACAGTTTTGTGGAAAGTCTAATAGCTCCAGATTTTGAGTATACGATAGCTATCACAGCTTTCTGGGCCATTGAAGTAGTATATCTGCAAGAAAGCTTTGCCGATTGCTTAGAGAAAGATGCTAAAACCCCAGAAGAAGTAAAAGAAACTTGTCAGAGATTGGGAAATGATGGTTTTGGTCAATATTGTCAATTACTCCATGCAATAGCTAGTCGTGAGCTAGAGAAGGCTTCTCATGATATTGTCTCAAAAGCTGAGGTTGTATTTATACGCATTCTCGAACATGAAGTTAAATTCTGGAACATGAGTTATAGCAAAATTTGATGACGTATGCTTCTATTTTGTGATGTAATGGTCAAAGTGGTTGTGTCTATATTTATATGCTTTCCTAGGTACTTTTGTCTACATTGTCAATTTCTGGTATGAATGAAATAGTTGCGCTTTAATTAACTTTTTACTAGTAATTTGGCTGAAAAGTGTTTAAAATTAATAACTGTTTTATAAGTATATGTGTTTACCATTTAAGGAAGGTCTTGGGTTGAAGAAAATTCTCCTTATGAACAAAGTTATATAGTTAGTTCATATTTTTCAGATCTAACCGTCCTTTACTCGATAATCCCTTTGAATCGAGGTTTACATAGGAGATCACAAAGATCTAATAATCATTTACACGATGACCCCTTCTAAGGGTTGAATCTGAGGTTTTAGGTTTTGATATGTGATCACAATGATCACTTACTGGGTAACCTCTTCTAAAGGTTGTCGAGGTTTCCGTAGATAATCACAACAATCTAGCCGTCATGCATTCGATAACCTTTCTTAAGAGTAAATTAAAGTTTTCATAGGTGATCACGAAGATCTAACCATCATTTACTCGATACCCCTTCTAAGGTTTGAATTGAGAGTTTCATAGGTGATTAAAAAGATCAATTTGTCATTAATTCGATAATCTCTTAAAGAGATTTTCATAGGTGATCATGAAAACCTAACTATCATTTACTAGAGGATCCTTTCTATGGGTCGAATCGAGGTTTTCATATGCGATCACAAAAACCTAACAACGGTTACTTGATAACCCCTTTCTAAGGGTTTTTTTAAATGGAGTAATTAGGAGAGAGGGGATTATATTAAACGATTCTAACAATCCATTCCTTCGTTTGTATTACACGGGATTGTGGGGAAAGGGTTAGTAATGTATTCTTAGAATACCTTATGTTCTTATATTTCGATCCTTCCAATTCAGTAGGATTAGGAGGGAGAGATTTTTATTATGTTGTAATGTCTAAATTACCCTTATTACTTTATAATATATTTTAATAGGGGTATATGAGTTATTTAGTTATAAAAATAATCCTTCCTCCCATTATTTTATTAATTCAAACACCAAATACATATAATCCTTAAATAAAATTCTTTGTCCTCCTTTTATTCAATCCAAACAAAACTCTACTTTCCATTCCTTTATTATACTCTCAATTCCTTTCATTTACTAAATAGTTCCCCCTTAATCCAAACAGACCCTAAAGGTTGGATCGAGATTTTCATAGGTGATCACAATGATCTAACGTATTTACTCGATAAGCCTTCTAAAAGTTGAATTGAAATTTCTATATACGATCACGAAAATGTAACCATCATTTACTGAATAATCCCTTCTAAGGGTTGAATTAAGGTTTGATCAGGGCGACCTCTTCGGCCCATGCTTCAGACTCGAAAACCCGTATGAAGGATCGTCTCGGGGTTTTTATAGGCGATCACGAAGATCTAACCAAATATTTCTCAGTAAACCCACCAAAGGGATTGAATCAAAGTTTTACCAAGGTGACCCCTTAGTCCTATCCTCTAGACTCGATAACCCATCTGAGAGGCTAAATCTAGGTTTTACTAGGGGTGACCCCTTATGCCTATCCTTTAGACTCGATAACCTGTCTAAGAGTTTGAATCGAGGTCTACCAGGGTGACCCCTTAGGCATATCCTCTGGACTCGATAATTCATCTGAGGTTTGAATTGAGATTTCACTAGAGTGACCCCTTAGGCCTATCCTTTGGACTCGATAATCCACCTGAAGGATTTATTCTAGGTTTTACTAGGTTAACCCTTGTGTCTTGGTGTCGACTAGGGCGTGATAAAATAATAGATAAAATAAGTGCAAAATAAACACCCTAGTCTAAACACGGTATTGCAAGTATTACAGGACGTATGCAAGTTTTAATAATAAGAGTATTTTTTCCTCAGAGACTATGAAAGTTAGAGAGAACTTATGCAAATATCAAGTGCAAAAATGAAAGCTAGAATAATAATACATAGAAAATTAAAGACTAAATAGATTTTTGTTGGGTTTTTTATAATAAAAGATTAACTAAATAAACTAAAGACGGAAGGTTAAATAAGAGAAAATATAGTATGAGAGTTAAGCTCGAGATATAGCAAGTAATCCCCACTAGTCTTGTTTATTCTAATCATGTAAGGGCGAATTATGTAGAATTGCAACAACCAGGATTCTAAATTCCTCCTAACCCCCGTCAGGTTGGGCTTAGGTGGCGACCTCACAATCACGAGGAGACTTAAATAGGGTGCTCCTACACCACTAGGTTTCTAGATGAGACTGGTCTTCTAATGATGATCGGTGGTTAAATCAAACCCTAATGGTTATCTAATTAGGCAAGCCCGTCAGAATCACTACCGCACACTAGACGTTTATATGGTGTTTCAATAATTAGACACCCCTTCTGGGTGACCATCTATATACTATTAAGGTAATCCTATACTCTTACACTAGCAAGGAAAATAGACAATAAATCAAAGCACATAAAACAAAGAATAAAACACTAATTCAATTTAAATATTATGATCCCAAATTAGAATAGATATAAAACAAGTCTAGGGTTCATACCCATATTCTAAATCTCAAGCTAAATTAGAATTAGTTCATACTAGAAAAAGAAAAGAAAACAATTACAAATTTGAAGGCTTGTGAAAGCATAATTTGATGCTTAACTCCTTCCAAACTTCTCTTCTCTTGATGTCGGCTTCTTCTTGGCTTAAGGATTAGCCAAGGATACGTTTCTTCTGAATAAAAGGTGTATTTATAGGGTCTAGGAAGCCCTAAAATGTTTTCTTGGAGTGGAAGACAAGTAATTGGACTTCTAGCCCAACTTAAATGTGTAACCCTAAAATATAGAAAAGGTAATAAATGTTGATGTTTTGTTTTGGCCATAATCCCTACAATACAGCTCCGATTGACGCGTTCTTTATATCGAAACTGATCGACTCGGAAATATCTACACTTTTGCTTCAGACCATTCTTCCGAATTTCCACCTGTTTTTGAGTTATGATCAATTTAATGGACGTATCTGCTGAAATTCAGATTTACTTGACAATTTTATCTTTCCTAATCTATCCTCTACTTCCTTTATTTTCTTTTTTCCCCTTATCTCTTAGAATTGATTTGGCATCTAATTAATTATCATATATATTTAAAGATTCACAATTAACAAACAATTAAACCCAATATGCTGGTGGTCCTTTGTATGTTCTAAAATAAATGCAAAAAGTAATTGAACCACAACCGCAAGTGTACGGTTGTCCCAAGTAATGATAGTGATAACAGATTCGTTCCCAGGGACGGTTGGTTAACTACAATGCTTATCAAGTAATGATTGGTTGCACTTATGAAAGAAATTAAAAGATATAATGATTGATTGGTTGTTTGTATTAATCCTAAGTATCAAAAGACTAAAGTGAAAATGCACATAAATACTAAGACGCAAGTAAATGAAGGTAAGACGCAAATATGAGAAGGCAGTACTTGAGAAACGCAAGGAATCCTCCTAATTCTATTTCATAACATATGTTGTTTAAGGGTTAAATTGGGCAATTAACATTGATCGGGATTCTATAATCCTTGTACCCCCGTCAGGGTGGACCACAAGGCTATTCTAGAGTGTCACTAGTCCCGTCAGGGTAAATATGATCCACTTTCGAATGATTAAGCTAAATTACCTCATTGGCCCTAAAATTAACTACGCTCGTCAAAGTCAAATAGTTTCTATTTTAGATTGAGTAATTAAGTCCATACCTAAACCCTCCGTCAGGATGATCCACACGCCACATATGTGGAATAGCCTAGATACTAACACCTGTTATTAGTTAGTTACTCCAAAAACAGTAAATAATCTCAAATTACAGAATAATGTATAAGACCCAATTTAATTTAATTTATTAAAACTCAAATTCAGACATATGAAATTCAACAGAATAGGGATTTACCCGTTATGCACTCTCAAGTACCAAAAGAAATTAGCTCATGCTAATAGAAATTAAAATTAAATAAAAAGAAATTGAATTCATATTGTTTTACAGAATTAAAAATAAGAAAGACCTAATTTCCGGAATTGGATTTGGCTGAGAATGGAGATATAGACACTCTCCAGCTCTACAGCTTTCTTCTTCTTCCTGTTCTCTCTCTCTGATGTTTTATTTTGTAAAAAGTGAATTGTGTGAAAAATAGAAGTCCAAAGCTCCTTTTATACTAAGAAAAACGGATTAGGCCTTGGTCCAAGGTTTAACTTAAAGATTAAAGGCTCAAGTCCATTCTAAGCCCAAAATCCCGTAACTGCTACACCACCACCACCACTAAAACAGCTCTAGCCGATTCGTTATAACTCTGATTGACCTGAAATCACTTGCTAAATTTCTGTAACTTAATGGGGCACGTTTTCTCTTCAAAGGTCAGCGGCTAAATCAACTCGTAAGAGCCTCGAAATCAGCAATCTTTGGCCTATTTTCCAGATTTGCAGCTCCAAAATATAATTCTTTTCGGGATTCGTCTTCAAACTTTGACTCCATATCACGATCTTTGACTTTCTTCTCGGATTCCTCTCCTAGCTAATATTCAAAACCTACAAACTTTTCACTAAAATACCCAATATTACGCGCAAAAGTTTAATAAATTAAAAATACTAGAAATAAAATAGGAATTCCGGAATATCGCATTTTTAACTCAAAAGTCTATCAAAATATTCAAATAAACATAAAAAATGATGTCTCCCAAGGGTCTAAAATAAGAACAATTAGGGAGATATCAAGACCCCCAACTCAAATCTTTGTTGTCCCGACAAAGTAAAACAAGATAAAACAAAGGGGTAGAAGTAAACGTAAGAACAAATAGAAGCTAGCAAATACACCTAAAGCAATTCTCAAGATAAATCTCATATAGAAAACCTTAGAAACTAATATACACATACATCTATAATGCAAAATCAAACACAAATAATCTCAATCATAAAATAAAATTCGCAATGCTTGAAGGTTACACTTGTACTCATCTTTGTATGATGGGTATAGGGTGGTCATCAATCCCAACTCGCTTTGAACGCTCCACCTAGTATATTCCCTATCAACAGAATCATAAATTCACTATGCACTTAGGAATCACGAGGTCTTTATGGTTTTAATATTGGCTTAAGGACGGTGTGGATGTATATTTGGTAAATTTGAAGTGAGATTTTGGCTCTCTCCTCACTTACCATCAACAAATGTCCTCGAGCTTGAGTTTACGCTCAAAAAATGTTCTCACTCACCCATTCACGCAAAAATTTAGCGTCCCATGTCAACCCATTACAAATAAGATGATTTTTCAGAAAATTCCACTTTGCCGGATGTTTATTCTTTAATATTTTTTTCTTTTTCTTTTCTTTCTCTTTTTTTTGTACAGCTGCAAACCGAGATTCCGGTTTTGCGAAACCGGGTTCCCAGTTTCTCTTGTATGGATTTTTTCATTTTTTCATTTTTTCTTTCTTTTTCATTTTTTTTCATTCCCGGCAAAGGGTTACAAGTATATATCATCTGCAATTGTGCTACAATACAAAGCACATCAATCCCTACCCAATAAATTCCCCATAAGTGGACCCACCACCCCAAACTCAAGCTCGAGACATGTCTCAGGATCGTGATTCAAGTGCGGGTCATATGGTCATGCCTAATAATCTAAGGGATAACGGCTTATATGGTGGCTACAAAGAAAAGGCTAAAGGCTCAAAGTGGGCTAAGACGGATAAAATTCATATAAGGGATAGAAGGCTAAAAAGGTCACAAATGGCTAACAAAGAACTGCCCCAATCATTTGCCTAAGTACATAGCTCGTCTTTAGTTCATATCTATGTGGGTTCTCTACTAGTCAAGATTTCACGTTCTACACACCAAACATATTCCTTAAGTACAAGCTTACTTCATTTACATTGTTCATTAATTTTTCCTATCAATTACCTATGTTTGCATGCAATTCTAAATGTGTTTTATATCAATTCCAAATGTCCACTATTTACTATCATATATTCATCAAAAGTATGCTTAAAGGGGCATTTAAAATCTTCTACAGTCAAACGCAACTCCAAAAATTCTTTTATTGAAAGCAAATAAAAACAAATAGCACATAAAAACTGGGATGAGGCAACGAACCCCACCCCAAACTCAAAATTGAGTCATGTCCCCACGACTCGAAAAAGACTTAAAGCAATTAAACTAATCTTCAATAAAAGGAAGGATTAGAAAACGTATATTAACCAGCGCGTGGCTGGTTACCGGTGTTGCGTTCTGGACCTTTGTCTCGCGTAAAAGCATCATAAATCGCGTTTTGAAGTGTGTTTACGCCTAGGATCAAATTTCGGATAAGGTCCAGTTCTCTTGTAACGTTTCCTAAAGTAGCAATCATCTTCTCTTGATTCTCTTCCAACACCCTAATTTTGGATTCCAACTCAGGAGCATTCTTTGCTTTCTTCGGTGGAGGAGCTCTAGGAGTCTTCATAGCTCATGTTGCTTCATCATGGATATTCTGAATCGTAGTCAATGCCATGCTTACTCCAACTAAAACACCGTTATCCTCTGCGTTCCTACGTGGAATTTTAGCATCTAAGCACCACTTAGTGATAGTACAAGGGAACTTGAGATTTTGTTGTTTCATTGGAGCTCTCGCGAATTCCATGATGGTGTCATAAATAATTTTAGCAACGTTCATCGGTTTCTCCTCAACAATACACTTGATAAAAATTATATGCTCCTTCTTCAACTCGGATGTGTGTTTAATTCCAAAGAAAGTAGGTATTATGAAACGAGACCAAACCTTCGCACGAGGTGTTAAATTACTGCTGTAAAACTGTCCAGGATACCTTTCTCCTTCTGGAATTGGGCTAGACCCATTAATAAGCACAGTTTCCCAAAGGGATACATAATCAAAGGATGGATCATTAAGGGTTTTTTGGAACGGACATAACCCAGTAAAGTTGGGTAACTTCAAAGATTTCCGAATAAGGTCAATGGATAAAGGAACTACCTTTTTGCGAATTTCAGTTGCCTCACGGGAAAGGGCTAAACCTTCATAAAATTCTCGCACAAAGGTAGGAATAAACTCAAGCTTCCTTTCTCTTAATTCTCTCCAACCAAACTTGTCACAAACAACAGCATATTCTCTATGAGCACTACTCATAATATTCTTAGGAAAGTACATCTCCTCACCAAACTTCAAAAATTCAATTCTTTCACGAACCTGTTCATTCCACGAAGTGTAAACCCTCTTAGGCTTTTGGGCCCACATCTTTCTTCGCGGGGGTTTCTGTTGAACTGGTACCTCTGGAACTTCTTGTTCGGTCTCATCCTCAATTTCTTTCTCAATCTCATCTTCATGTTCTTCTTCACTTTCTGGTTCATCAATTAATCTTCTTTTCTGACCTGTGATTTCTTTTCTCTTGGGAGCAAGCTTAACCTCTTCAATCTTTCGTTTAGGACGCGAATCAGGAATCTCAATAGCTTGTTCTTGAGTACCACCAATAGTGGTCTTCTTCCTAGGAGCAGTTCTTCGGAAATCACCGGTTCTATTAGTCATCTCTTTCCACCCCAAACTCAAAACTTCAAATAGTGAGAACCTAGAGAAAAGCTTAGAACTTTGATGTTTTGAGGCTTAGGAATTGAAGATTAAGGTGTAATATGAGATGGTTAATGGTTAATTTGTGTGGGAGAAGAAAGAATTGGGTTTAATTTAAGGATTGGGTGAAGAACAATCTTGGTGAAAAACTAAGGATTTGATGATATTTTGGAGAGGAGGTGAGTGGATTTTGTGTTTTTGTGATGAAAGAGGGTAGGATTTGATGATATTTAAAGGTTTTGATGATAATTTTCGGAGGTGGGAAGTGTGTTGGAGCGTTTTTGGTTAAAACTTGCAGAATAGGCAAAGAAAACTAGGATAAAAAGGCAAAATCGCCTATCACAGCTTGAAAACCGGGTTCCCGGTTTGTGAAAACCGGGTTCCCGGTTTGTGAAAACCGGGTTCCCGGTTTGTGAAAGCCGGGTTCCCGGTTCCTGATGTCTCCCTAATTGTTCTTATTTTAGACCCTTAGGAGACATCATTTTTGGTGTTTATTTAATTAATTTGATAGACTTTTGGACTAAATATTCAATAATCCGGAATTACCTTTTTATTTCTAGCATTTTTAATTTATTAAACTTTTGCGCGTAATATTGGTATTTTTAGTGTAAAGTTTACAGGTTTTAGATGTTAGCTAGGAGAGGAATCCGAGGAGAAGGTCAAAGATCGTGAATTAGAGTCAAGACTTGAAGACAAATCCCGAAGATATTATTTTTAGAGCTGAAAATCCACTTTCCAGGCCATAGATTTCTGATTTCGAGGTGCTTAAGCGATGATTTAGCCGCTGACCTTTGAAGAGAAATCATTCCTTATCGAGTTACGGAACTTTAGCAACTGGAATGAGGTCAATCGGAGTTGTAACGCATCGGGAAAAGCGGTTTTAGTGAAGGCCTATCATCAGTTACGGGATTTTGGGCTTAGAAAGTGGGCTTGAACATTTAATTAGGCTTTTAATTTCTGGTCCAAGCCCTAGTCCGAATTTTTACTTATAAAAGGAGGTCTGGACTTCTATTTTTCACACAATTCACTTTCCACAAGATTAAAAACACCAGAGAAGCTACAGCAGGAAGAAAGGAGAAACTACAAGAGCTGGAGTGGGTCTATAGCTCCGTTCGTAGTCATTCTGATTCCGAAAATTAGGTTCTTTTCGTATTTTAATTTTGTAAACAATATGAATTCCAATTCTTTTAATTTAGTTTTTAATTTTAATATGAGCTAAATTTCCATTAGTGCTTGAGAACAAAACAATGGGTGAATCTTGATTTTATTATTATAACGAATGTTGAATTTGGGTTTTTATTGAATTAAATTAAATTAGGGTTTTTACTCTTTTCGACAATTTGTGAATGTTTACTGATTTTAGAGTCGCGAACTAAAATTAGGTATTAGTATCTAAGCTATTCCATATATGTGGCGTATGGATCATCCTGACGGGGGGTTTAGGTACAGAAATAATTGTTCAATCTAGGATAAAAACTATTGATTCTGACGAACTTAGTTAATCCTAGGGCCAATGTGGTAATAAATCTTAATCATCCAACGGTGGATCATATTTACCCTGACGGGACTAGTGACACTTTAGGATTGCCTTATAGTCCACCCTGACGGGGGTATAAGGATATTAGAATCCCGACCATTGTAATTGACTGATTTAGCCCTTAAACAACATAAGTTAGAAAGTAAAATTAGGAGGATCCTTGCGTTCTCAAGTACTACATCTCATATTGCGTTTTCATACATTTTACTTGCGTCTTATCTTTTACTTGCATTATTATTTTATCTTTCATTTAGTTATAATAAACAAAACCAAAACAAACAATTTATCCTCTTTCTTTTTCATAAGTGCATCAATCGCTATTTGCATAAACATTGTGATCAACCATCCGTCCTTGGAACGAACCTGATTTATCAGGATTACTACTTGGGACAACCGTACACTTGCGGTTGTGGTTCGATTATTATTTGCAGTTATTTTTAGAACACACAAAGGACCACCAAGTTTTTGGCGCCGCTGCCGGGGACGGTAACGTGTGACCACGGTGTTTATCCTTTAGTGATAAGTGCATTTATTTTATTTTATCAGTTTTACGCTTTTTGTTTGTTAGCTTTTTCAGGTTTTTAGGTTTGGTGTATGCGAAGAATTCTATTCAAGGATCTAGAGCCAGCACCTCCGATCCTTAGTAATCCAGAATCGTTGATCAGACTTGCGAACAGAAGAAGAAGAGAACGAGAAGCTTTAGAAGTAGAAGAATTAAGTAACAGAATGGAGAATATCGTTATTCAAGGTCAACAGAATGGACAAGGCCAGTTAGATGCAAATGGCCAACCTTTAGCTCCAGGCGTTATTCCTCAAGTTCAACCACTAAATCCTAATCCTCCAGTCCAGATAGTGATGAATCATGATCCGTGGTTCACTAATGGCCCTCCAGAAGTTCCATTCCGCGCTCCAGCTATAGGAGTAGGTGCTCCAGATATTAATGTTCCGAGATTCCGTCCAGATTCGGGTATGCTAGCTCAGTTCCAAAACTTTGGAAATTTTCGCGGAAGACCATCGGAAGATCCTCTTAGAGCGGTACAGAAATTTAAACAGATATGTGATTCTTATATCACACAAGGGGTTTCAAGAGAACAGATGTATTTTGCTGCTTTTAAATTCTTTGTCATTGATGGAGCAAGTGAATGGCATGATACGCAAGATCCTACGAGGATTACTAATTGGGACCAATTAGAAATTGCTTTCTTTGACAGGTATTACCCAAGTAACATGAGGTTAGATGCTGAACTAGAATTGACACAATTCCGTCAAGAGTATGAGGAAACTGTGGGTAGGAGTTGGACAAGATTTCAGATGTGTTTGCGTAAAGTTCCTAATCATGGCTTTTCAGAACAACAACAGTTAAAGATCTTTTATAGAGGCCTTGATGGAATTTCAAGAGAGAAATTGGATACACTATGTGGAGCAGGTTTTCTTCAAGTTCAACCCGCTCATGCCAAGATCATTTTAGAGAGAACAGTCAAGAATGAAGTTGGGTGGAGCTCAGTAAGAACACCAGTCAAGGGAGTAAATAATGTTGACATAGAAGAGAAATTTGCTACGTTTGAGAATAAGATCCAGAATACCATAGAGCAACAATTGAAGCAGCTTACTCTAGCTGTGAAAGAAGGATTTTCGGGTAAGAAGGTAGCTGTGCATGCTGCACAAGAGGTTTATATGTGTTCAATTTGCCAGGTAGATGATCATGATGAGGAAAGTTGTCCGAATAACCAAGAATCAGTGAATTTTATGTCCAATAGAGGTAATTTCAATTCAAGTGGTAATGGATATCAGCCTAACAGAAACCATCCTGGGTTTCAATATTCAAATCCTAATGGGGCAGCCAATCCTACTTACGCGTATCAGCCGCGTCCTCAAGGCAACAACTATAATCCAAGACCACATAACAATCATCAAGGAGGACAAAATCAAAACAATTATGTGCAAAGACAAGCTCCTCAGAATACCTACGATGAGAATTTAAACCAGAAAGCTCTACCTGCCCATCCACAAGAAGGAGTAATTACCCTTCAGAAAACCGTTGAAAATTTGATTGCTCTTCAAACACAAGCTTTGGAACGTCAAAACGCAGCTGAAGCAAATATGAAGATTTTCCAGAATCAGCTAAGTCAAATTAATAAACAGTTGAATCAGCGTCCACAGGGGCAACTTCCTAGCGATACGGAAAATCCAACACAACGTGAAGATTGCAAGGCTGTTACATTAAGAAGCGGTAAGAACCTTCCTCCACCTCCTTTTCCTGTTATGAGAGAGAAAGAAGTCCCAAGAAAAGAAAAGGAAGTGGTTGAGAAGGAGAAAGAGAATGAGAAAGATAGTGAGGTCGAAGAGATAGAAAGACCAAGAGAAATTCCGAAAAAGAGAGATGAAATTGTAAGCAATCGCCCTCCACCACCGTTTCCATCGCGAGTTCAGAAAAAGGGTGATATGGTTGATTTTCAGAAATTCTTTAATAGAGTGAGGGGTCTAAGTATTAATATTCCGTTACTTGAGGCAATTCGAGATATTCCTAAGTATACGAAGTTTTTGAAGAGGGCCCTCACTAATAAAAGGCCCTACTGTGATAATGAGATGATTGGCCTTCCGGAAGAGTGTAGTGCGATTTGCCAGAGCAAATTACCTCCGAAGTTAGTTGATCCGGGGAGTTTCACGATTCCCATATCGATTGGAGAAGATTGGAAGGGAAAGGCACTATGCGATTTGGGGGCAAGCATCAACTTGATGCCTAAGTCAGTCTTTGATAAGCTTAAAATTGGAAGCGCAAGACCTACCTCTATGGTCTTGCAAATGGCGGACAGGTCTCTTGCTCATCCTGAAGGCCGTATTGAGGATGTCCTTGTTAAGGCAGGTACACTTATATTTCCTGTTGATTTCGTAATTCTTGAATACAATGCAGATAGAAATGTCCCCATTATTTTGGGTAGACCCTTCCTAGCTACAGGGAGGACATTGATCGATGTAGAGAATGGCGAATTAACGATGAGGATACAAGATGAGGAAGTGAAATTCAATGTATTTCGAGCCATGAAATTCCCAGATTCTCAGGAAGATTGCTTCAGAATGGATGTAGTAGAGCAAGCATCGCAAGAGGTATTTAATTATTTAAATTTTGATGATATCTTGCAGGCTGCTTTGACATTAGATTCACCTGAGATGATGGAGGAGCTTACAGAAACAGTGGCAGCTCTCAATTCTGAAAATCCGAAATATAGGCGTCTTGCCTATGAACCCGTGAGAGAACCGGGGGAGATTATTCCTAAAAAGAAACCTTCAATTGAATCTCCTCCGGAGTTGGAAGAAAAACCATTGCCAGCGCACTTGAGGTATGCTTATTTGGGTACTAATGAAACTCTACCTGTTATTGTTTCAGCTAATTTAACAGGTCCTCAAGAAGATAAACTGTTGCGTGTGTTAAGAGCCAACAAAGAAGCAATAGGTTGGACAATTGCTGATATCAAAGGCATTAGTCCATCCTATTGTCAACACAAAATCATACTAGAAGATGTTAATGCACGCTCAGTTGAAGGTCAGAGAAGATTAATGCCAGCCATGAAAGATGTGGTAAAGAAAGAGGTGATCAAACTTTTAGATGCGGGGATTATTTATCCCATTTCGAGTAGTGAATGGGTGAGTCCGGTTCAGTGTGTACCGAAGAAAGGAGGAATTACAACAGTTCTTAATGATAAAAACGAAGCGATCCCTTCAAGAACGGTAGTTGGATGGAGAGTTTGCATGGATTACAGAAAGCTGAACAAGGCCACCAGAAAAGATCATTTCCCTTTGCCCTTCATTGATCAGATGTTAGATAAATTAGCCGGAAAGAGAGTACTATTGCTTCTTGGATGGTTACTCCGGGTACAATCAGATTTACGTGGCTCCAGAAGATCAACATAAGACTACCTTTACATGCCCATTTGGTACTTTTGCATATCGCAGAATGCCATTTGGGTTGTGTAATGCTCCCGCTACTTTTCAAAGGTGTATGATGGCCATCTTCTGGGACATGATAGATAATTTCCTTGAAGTGTTCATGGATGATTTCTCCGTGTTTGGTGATGATTTTGATATATGTTTGGATAACCTGGAGAAAGTGTTAGTGAGATGCAAGGAAACAGATTTGGTGCTCAACTGGGAGAAGTGTCATTTCATGGTTCGCGAAGGTATTGTTCTGGGTCACAAGGTTTCGAGTGCTGGATTAGAGGTTGATAGAGCAAAGATAGAGGTAATTAAAACTCTTCCCCCTCCTGTTTCTGTTAAAGGGGTAAGGAGTTTCCTTGGCCATGCTGGCTTTTATAGGCGTTTTATTAAGGATTTTTCTAAGATTGCTAAACCGCTATGCAACTTACTCGAAAAGGATTGCAAATTCCTTTTTGATGAAGCTTGTTTAGCGGCCTTCAAAGCAATCAAAGAAAAACTTATTTCTGCTCCTATAGTATTACCTCCAGATTGGAATTTACCTTTTGAAGTTATGTGTGATGCGAGTGATTTGTGTATGGGAGCTGTATTAGGACAAAGAAAAGAGAAAGTTTTTCATTCGATTTACTATGCTAGTAAAACATTTAATGATGCTCAGATTAATTACACAGTTACAGAAAAAGAGTTACTAGCAGTGGTATATTCGTTTGATAAGTTTCGCTCTTATCTTCTTGGAGCAAAAGTTATTGTTTATACAGATCATTCCGCGATCAGATTCCTTATGGAAAAGAAAGATGCGAAACCAAGGTTAATCAGATGGGTGTTATTACTTCAAGAATTCGATTTAGAGATCAAGGATAGAAAGGGTTGTGAGAATCAAGTTGCAGATCATCTATCGAGGTTAGAGGGTTCAGAGTTAAATAGTGGTACTGAAGCAGTTAGAGAAGCCTTCCCTGATGAGAATTTGTTCGTTGTTCGAGATTATGAAGCTCCGTGGTATGCAGATATAGCTAATTTAGTGGTGAGTGGTGTTTTCCCTGAAGGTTCTACCTATCAAGAAAGAAAGAGATTAGCTCATCGTGCTAGACAGTTCTTTTGGGAGGATCCTTTCCTCTACAAAGTTTGTGCTGATCAAATGATACGAAGATGTGTAGCGAGGGAAGAAACACAAGCCATTATAGCTGGGTGCCATGATTCATTATATGGAGGACATTTCAAGGGAGATAGAACTGCTGCTAAGGTATTCCAATCAGGTTTTTACTGGCCTTCTGTTATTAAAGATTGTCATGAATATGTCAAGAGATGTTCGAGATGCCAGTTTACCGGAAACATATCCAAGAGGGATGAGATGCCACGTAATAATGTATTAGAGGTTGAGATATTCGATGTTTGGGGCATAGACTTCATGGGTCCCTTCGTTCCTTCAAATGGTAACCTTTATATACTATTAGCTGTTGATTATGTTTCTAAGTGGGTAGAAGCGGTGGCTTTACCTACCAACGATTCACGAGTGGTGATTAAGTTCTTGAAGTCACATATTTTCACTAGACATGGCACACCTAGAGTGATTATTAGCGATGGAGGATCTCATTTCGTTAATAGATATCTGAAGACTATTCTAGAGAAATATGGAGTCAGACACCGTGTATCTACTGCATACCATCCACAATCCAATGGTCAAGTTGAGGTTTCGAACCGTGAAGTCAAGACAATCCTAGAGAAAACCGTTGGTCCTACAAGAAAAGACTGGTCAATGAAGTTAGATGATGCGTTGTGGGCCTATCGTACTGCATTTAAAACTCCAGTTGGTGCATCTCCATATCGTATGGTGTATGGTAAGGCTTGTCACTTACCTTTAGAGCTTGAAATGGGTGCCTATTGGGCAATTGCGCAGTTGAACTTAGATCCTATCTTAGCCGGAAAGAATCGTATGATGAAGCTTAATGAACTTGACGAATTCCGGTTGCATGCTTATGAAAATGCCAAACTTTACAAAGAACACACAAAGAAATGGCATGACAATCGGATTCGTCCAAAGAACTTTGAAGTGGGGCAAAAAGTATTAAAGTATAATTCAAAGTTCAGCAATTTTCCGGGTAAGTTAAGATCTAAGTGGTCAGGTCCATACATAGTGACCAAAGTTACACCTCATGGGGCGATAGAAATAGAACATCCGCTAGAGAACCGTACCTTTATGGTTAACGGTCACAGATTAAAGATATACCATGGAGGTGAAGATACCAATCGCTCGGAAGATCCACATCCCGGGGAGGTCATGTATCTCCTCGAAAATCCTTAGAAGCGTGAGGTAACCCGTCGAGCTTAACGACGTTAAACAAAAGCCAATTACTTGTATATTAGCTGAGTTTTTACATTTTTGCAATTTAGATTAGTTTGATTTTCGAAATTTTATTGTTTTTATTAAGAAATGAGGAAGGGTAGTTATTTTTGATGATTTCAGGGGTAAAAAGGACTTGAGTTTGGGGTCGATTTTGCGAAAACAGAAGAAAAATTGGTTGGATGTCCAGGAGAAACCGGGAACCCGGTTTCGCAAAACCGGGAACCCGGTTTTGGAGCTGGTACCAACCATTTTAACGCAACACTTGGCGTTTTTGGGTAATATCACAGCGACAGAACCGGGAACCCGCATTTGGCAAAACCGGGTACCCGGTTTTGATGCTGTGATTTCTGAAAATCCCTGACCCAGCGTTTTGGTGGATTGCGTTTTCGTGCGTTTTAGTTCGCGCCATCGACACAAATCCGGGTACCCGCATTTGGCAGAACCGGGTACCCGGTTTCGGAGCTGTAAACACCCAAAAGTTCTGACCCGGCGTCTTGAGTTGCTGCGTTTTGGCGCGTTTTGATTCGCGCCAGCGAGAAAATCCGGGAACCCGCATTCCACAGAACCGGGTACCCGGTTTCGGCGAGTAAAATCCCTGACCCCGCGTCTTGGGGTCCAGCGTCTTGGTGCGTTTTGAAAAAAAAAAAAAAAAAAAAAAAAATTATTTAAGTATTTTTTCCGAGCCGTCACAGCGACGCGGAACCGGGAACCCGGTTTGCCAAAACCGGGAACCCGGTTTTCGAAGCTGTGATGTCGGTTTTCAGGGGTTTAACCTAGTTTTCTTGGCCTCCTTTGCAAGTATTTACCTAAAACGCACCAATAGCCTCCCTACCTCCGAAATTCATCTACCAAAACACTATATATCATCAAATCCTACCCTTTTTCACCACAAAAACATAAGATCAACTCACCTCCTCTCCAAAATAACATCAAATCCTTAGTTTTCCCAAGATTCTTCTTCACCCAATTCTTTAAATTAAACCCAATTCTTTCTTCTCCCATACAAATTAACCAAGACCCATCTCATATTTCACCTAGTTCTTATATTCTTCAACCTCAAAACATCAAAATTCTAAACTTTTCCCTAAGTTTTTCATTATTTGAAGTTTTGAGTTTGGGGTGAAAAGAGATGACTAACAGAACCGGTGATTTCCGAAGATCTGCTCCTAGAAGAAAGACCACCATTGGTGGTTCACAAGATCAAGCTATTGAGATTCCTGATTCGCGTCCTAAACGAAAAATTGACGAAGTTAAGCTTGGTTCTAACAGAAAAGAAATCACAGGTCTAAAGAGAAGATTGATTGATGAGATTGAAAGTGAGAAGGAACCAGAAGAGGAACTTGCGAAGAACATTGAGAAAGAAACTGAACAAGAGATTCCGGAAGCACCCGTTACGAAACTTCCGCGTATGAAGATGTGGGCCCACAAGCCTAAGAGGGTTTACACTTGTTGGAATACTCAGGTTCGTGAAAGAATTGAATTTTTGAAGTTTGGCGAGGAGACGAATTTTCCTAAGGGTATTATGAGTAGTGATTACAAGGAATATGCTGTGACATGTGCTAAGTTTGGTTGGAAGGCGTTACAAGAAAGGAAGCTTGAGTTTATTCCTACTTTTGTGCGAGAATTTTACGAAGGTTTAGCTACCTCCCATGATGCCATTGATATCCGCAAAAAGGTAGTTCCTTTCTCTATTGAACGTATTCGGAAATCATTGAAACTACCCAACTTTTCTGGAACATGCCCCTTCCAAGAAACTCTTAATGACCCTTCTTTTGATTTTGAATCCCTTTGGGGGACCGTGCTTGTTAATGGGACTAGCCCAATTCCTGAAGGTGAAAGGTATCCTGGACAGTTTTACAGCAGTAGTTTGACACCTCGTGCTAAGGTTTGGTCTCGTTTCATTATACCCACTTTCTTTGGTATTAAACACACTTCTGAGTTGAAGAAAGAGCACATATTTGTTATTAAGTGTATTTTGGAGGAGAAACCATTTGATGTTGCCAAGATCATTTATGATACAATTATGGAGTTCGCGAAATCACCAATGAAACAACAAAATCTGAAGTTTCCTTGTACTATTACTCAGTTATGTCTAGACGCAAAGATTCCGCGTAAGGACGCAGATATTGATACTGTTTCAGTTGGTGTGAGCATAGCTTTGAGCACAATCAAGAACATCCATGAAGAAGCAACGCGAGCTACAAGAAGTCCAAGAACTCCTCAATCAAAGAAAGCGAAAACTGTACCTGAGTTGGAAGCGAAGATTCAGGTGTTGGAAGAGAATCAGGAAAATGATTGCTACCTTGGGAAACGTTACAAAAGAATTGGACCTGCTTCGAAATTTAATCCTAGGCGTAAATACACTTCAAAACGCGATTTACGATGCTGTTACGCGAGATAAAGGTCCAGAACGCAACACCGATAACCAGCCTCGCGCTGGTTAAGATACGTTTTCTAAACTTTCCTCTTAGTGTATATTAGTTTAAATGCTTTATTGAGTCTTTTCGAGTCGTGGGGACACGACTCATTTTTGAGTTTGGGGTGGGGTTCGTTGCCTCATCCCAATTTTTATGTGTTATTTGCGTTATTTGCTTTCAATAAAGAATTTTCGGAGTTGCGTTTGACTATAGAAATTTTTAAATATCCCTTTAAGCATACTTTTGATGAATCTATGATAGTAAATAGTGGACTTTAGGGATTGATATAAAACGCACTTACAATTGCATGCGAACATAGGTAATTGATAGGAAAAATTAATTAACAATGCAAATGAAGTAAGCTCGTACTCAAGGAATATGTTTGGTGTGTAGAACGTGAAATCCTAATTAGTAGAGAACCCACCTAGATATGAACTAAAGACAAGCTATGTACTTAGGAAAATGATAGGGGCAGTTCTTTGTTAGCCATTTGTACCTTTTTAGCCTTCTATCCCTTGTATTAATTATTATCCGTCTTAGCCCACTTTGAGCCTTTAGCCTTTTCTTTGTAGCCACGATATAAGCCATTATCCCTTAGATTATTAGGCATGACCATATGACCCGCACTTGAATCACAATCCTGAGACATGTCTCGAGCTTGAGTTTGGGGTGGTGGGACCACATATGGGGAATTAAATGGGTAGGGATCGATGTGCTTTGTATCGTAGCACAATTGCAGATGATATATACTTGTAACCCTTTGCCGGGAATGTAGAAAAGTGAAAAAGAAAGAAAAAATGAAAATTTTTGAAAAATCATACAGTAGGATCCGGGAACCCGGTTTCGAAAATCCGGGTACCCGGTTTGCTCCTGTACAAAAAAAAAGAAAACAAAAAAAAAAAAAAAAAAAAAAAAGAAAAATATGAATGAATAAAACATCCGGCAAAGAGGAATTTTCTGAAAATCATCTTATTTATAGTGGGTAGACATGGGACGCTAAATTAGTGCGTATATGGGTGAGTGAGAACATCTTTTTGAGCGTTAACTCAAGCTCGAGGACATTGTTGATGGTAAGTGAGGAGAGAGCCAAAAGCTCACTTCAAATTTACCAAATATACATCCACACCCGTCCTTAAGCCAATATTATAACCGTAAAGACCTCGTGATTCCTAAGTGCATAGTGAATTTATAATTCTGTTGATAGGGAATACACTAGGTGGAGCGTTCAAAGCGAGTTAGGATTAATGACCACCCTATAGCCATCATACAGAGATGAGTACAAGTGTAACCTTCAAGCATTGCGACTTTAATTTTATAATTGAGATTATTTATGTTTGATGTTGCATGATTAGTGTATGTGTATATTGGTTTCTAGAGTTTGCTATATGAGGTTTATTCTGAGAATTGCTTTAGGGTTTATTTGCTAGCTTCTATGTGTTTATACGTTTACTTCTACCCCTTTGTTTTGTTTTACTTTGTCGGGACGACAAAGGTTTGAGTTGGGGGTCTTGATGTCTCCCTAATTGTTCTTATTTTAGACCCTTAGGAGACATCATTTTTGGTGTTTATTTAATTAATTTGATAGACTTTTGGACTAAATATTCAATAATCCGGAATTACCTTTTTATTTCTAGCATTTTTAATTTATTAAACTTTTGCGCGTAATATTGGTATTTTTAGTGTAAAGTTTACAGGTTTTAGATGTTAGCTAGGAGAGGAATCCGAGGAGAAGGTCAAAGATCGTGAATTAGAGTCAAGACTTGAAGACAAATCCCGAAGATATTATTTTTAGAGCTGAAAATCCACTTTCCAGGCCATAGATTGCTGATTTCGAGGTGCTTAAGCGATGATTTAGCCGCTGACCTTTGAAGAGAAATCATTCCTTATCGAGTTACGGAACTTTAGCAACTAGAATGAGGTCAATCGGAGTTGTAACGCATCGGGAAAAGCGGTTTTAGTGAAGGCCTATCATCAGTTACGGGATTTTGGGCTTAGAAAGTGGGCTTGGACATTTAATTAGGCTTTTAATTTCTGGTCCAAGCCCTAGTCCGAATTTTTACTTATAAAAGGAGGTCTGGACTTCTATTTTTCACACAATTCACTTTCCACAAGATTAAAAACACCAGAGAAGCTACAGCAGGAAGAAAGGAGAAACTACAAGAGCTGGAGTGGGTCTATAGCTCCGTTCGTAGTCATTCTGATTCCGAAAATTAGGTTCTTTTCGTATTTTAATTTTGTAAACAATATGAATTCCAATTCTTTTAATTTAGTTTTTAATTTTAATATGAGCTAAATTTCCATTAGTGCTTGAGAACAAAACAATGGGTGAATCTTGATTTTATTATTATAACGAATGTTGAATTTGGGTTTTTATTGAATTAAATTAAATTAGGGTTTTTACTCTTTTCGACAATTTGTGAATGTTTACTGATTTTAGAGTCGCGAACTAAAATTAGGTATTAGTATCTAAGCTATTCCATATATGTGGCGTATGGCTCATCCTGACGGGGGGTTTAGGTACAGAAATAATTGTTCAATCTAGGATAAAAACTATTGATTCTGACGAACTTAGTTAATCCTAGGGCCAATGTGGTAATAAATCTTAATCATCCAACGGTGGATCATATTTACCCTGACGGGACTAGTGACACTTTAGGATTGCCTTATAGTCCACCCTGACGGGGGTATAAGGATATTAGAATCCCGACCATTGTAATTGACTGATTTAGCCCTTAAACAACATAAGTTAGAAAGTAAAATTAGGAGGATCCTTGCGTTCTCAAGTACTACATCTCATATTGCGTTTTCATACATTTTACTTGCGTCTTATCTTTTACTTGCATTATTATTTTATCTTTCATTTAGTTATAATAAACAAAACCAAAACAAACAATTTATCCTCTTTCTTTTTCATAAGTGCATCAATCGCTATTTGCATAAACATTGTGATCAACCATCCGTCCTTGGAACGAACCTGATTTATCAGGATTACTACTTGGGACAACCGTACACTTGCGGTTGTGGTTCGATTATTATTTGCAGTTATTTTTAGAACACACAAAGGACCACCAGTTCCGCGTCACTGTGTCGGCGCGGAAAATTACTTAATTGATTTTTTTTTACCTCAACACGCAAATTTTGGCTGGACCCCAAGACGCTGGGTCAGAGAGCTACCCTTCGAAACCGGGTTCTCGGTTTGAGCGAAACCGGGTACCCGGTTTGAGACGCTGATGCAGGTTGACATGCAGGTGGTGACGCAGCAAATGGCGGGACCCAGTATGCTGGGTCAGAATGGTCGAACATCACAGCACCAAAACCGGGTTCACGGTTTGTGCGAAACCGGGTTCCCGGTTTCCGTCGATGACATGAACCAAAACGCAGCAAAAGGCGAACTTCCAAAATGCTAGGTCAGAAACTCGAAACTTACAGCTCTCTAAACCGGGTACCCGGTTTGCGAAAACCAGGGCCCCGGTTTGCGACGTTGTGTCGTGAACCAAAACGCGCCTTCTTGCGTGTGGGAGGTTGGTACCAGCTCCAAAACCGGGTTCCCAGTTTTGCGAAACCGGGTTCCCGGATTCTCCTGGACAACCAACCTCTTTTTCTTCAATTTTCGCCCTTTCGACCCCAAACTCACGACCTTTTTACCCCTGAAATCATCAAAAACAACTACCCTTCCTCATTTCTTACTAATAAACACTAAAATTATGAAAATCAAACTATTCTACATAACGAAAATTAAAAACTCAAACTAATATACAATGAATTGGCTTTTGTTTAACGTCGTTAAGCTCGACGGTTTACCTGACGTTTCTAAGGAGTCTCGAGGAGATACATGACCTCCCACGGATGTGGATCTTCCAAGCGGTTGGTATCTTCACCTCCATGGTATATCTTTAATCGATGACCGTTCACCATGAAGGTGCGGTTCTCGAGTGGATGTTCTGTTTCTATCGCCCCATGCGGTGTAACTTTGGTCACAATGTATGGACCCGACCACTTAGACCTTAAATTACCTGGATAATTGCTGAACTTTGAATTATACTTCAATACTCTTTGTCCCACTTCAAAGTTCTTCACACGAATCCGATTGTCATGCCATTTCTTAGTGTTTTCTTTGTAAAGTTTAGCATTTTCATAGGCATTCAATCGGAATTCGTCAAGTTCGTTAAGCTTCATCATACGATTATCTCCGGCTAAGGTAGGATCTAAGTTCAACTGTGCAATTGCCCAATAGGCACCCATTTCAAGCTCAAGAGGTAAGTGACAAGCCTAACCATACACCATACGATACGGAGATGCACCAACTGGAGTCTTAAACGCAGTACGATAGGCCCACAACGCGTCATCTAACTTCATTGACCAATCTTTTATCGTAGGACCAACAGTCTTCTCTAGGATTGATTTTACTTCACGATTCGAAACTTCAGCTTGACCATTGGATTGTGGATGATGTGCAGTAGATACACGGTGTCTTACTCCATACTTCTCTAGAACATCCCTTGAATACTTATTAACGAAATGAGATCCTCCATCGCTAATAAACACTCTAGGTGTACCATGTCTAGTGAAAATATGTGATTTCAAGAACTTAATCGCCACTCGTGAATCATTTGTTGGTAAAGCCACAGCTTCTACCCATTTTGACATGTAATCAACAGCTAATAAGATGTAGAGGTTACCATTTGAAGAAACGAACGGACCCATAAAATCTATACCCCAAACATCGAATATTTCGACTTCCAGCACATTATTACGTGGCATCTCATCCCTCTTGGATATGTTTCTGGTAAACTGGCATCTCGCACATTTCTTCACATATTCATGACAATCTTTAACAAGAGTAGGCCAATAAAAACCTGATTGGAATACCTTAGCAGCGGTTCTATCTCCCTTGAAGTGTCCTCCATAGAGTGAATCATGACATCTAGCTATAATTAGGGATGTCAATGGGGCACGGGTTTGTGGGTACCCACCACACCTCACTTTAAACGGGGCAGGTTTTAAGGTACTAAATGGGGATTGGGGCGGGTTGTGGGGATGGATTTTCAAAACCCGCACGAGGCGGGGCGGGTTGTGGGGATAAGTATTCCCCACCCCGCAAACCCTCCCCGTATGTATATAATATATAATTAATATATTTCATTTATAATATGTACTATATATTTTAATTTCAATAATTATTCAAATCAAAGTTTATGTGTGTCTATTACAACACAGAAAGTTTAAAATTATTCAAATCAAAGTGCAACTCCAAGAGGAGAATTTGTTTAAAAATCAAAATACAAATGCAGATTCTGAAGAATGGAATATCTGAGAGTTTAAAAATAATAATTTTGTAGTAATAAATCATAAGGTCTTTATGGTTATAACGGGGCTTAGGGACGGTGTGGTATATTTGGATAATGAAAAGTGAGCTTTTGTCTCTCTCCTCACACTCCATCAACGAACCGCCCTAGAGCTTGAGTTTTTCACACGAAGATGTTCTCACTCAACCCAACTTTTGATGCTTTTAATGTGCATCCCCAATAAACCCAAATAAAACCTTTCAGGATGATATACAAATTCCACTTTGCCGGTCCGAATATATATTCTTTTCATATTTTTTTATTTTGTATAGCTATCACTCTCTTTTTTATGTTGAGATATCACGCTATTTTTTCATATATTTTTCTTTTCAATTCATGCTTTTCAGCTTCTTTCGTTCACTATTACCTCGGCAAAGGGTTACAATAGTAAAAAAATTCATCATCAATAAAATCACAATTACAATTTACCAAACCCAATGTTCCCTAATGATTAAACCCACAACCCCAAACTCAAGCTCTAAAAACGACTTGTCTCAGGTTTTGCGATTTGAGTGCGGGTCATATAGATAAGTCCTACAAACTAAGGGTATGGTTCATGATGTGGTTAAATAAAAGGCTTTAGAAAGGCTCAGAGGGGCTAAGACAGATAAATAATAACAATAATCAAATAAAAGGGTGAGAAAGCTAAAAGGCTTCAAGTGGCTTCAATATGAAAGAACTGCCTTATTCACTTTTCTAACTACCGGATTTTGTTACTTTTAGACAAGCGGGTTTTCAACTAATTTCAGACCTCACGTTCTACACACCATATAACTCTCCCTAAGTTTCAACGTGACTTCTTAGCATTGCTCATTAACTTTTCTATCTTTTATTTCCTATTTTCATGCATGCATACTAAACATATTTGTAACATCTTTCGAAAACATACTACTTACTATCATTGACCTAATTAAATCATGCTCAATAGTTACATTCAACATATTCTATCCTATTAAACCCAAAAAAATTTAAATTTTATGCAAAAACAAAAAGGAAGATGAGGACAACGAATCCCCACCCCCAACTCAAAAGTGATCAGTGTCCCCACGACTCGAAAAAGACTTAATAAAGAAATAAAATTTAAAATTAAACTAAACTAAACTACTTAATGCATACAAGCAATTAAGAAGAAGAATTAGAACTGGATACCAGACCATAAATATCCATCATGTCTTCCTCCGAAGAAGAAGAATAGTTCTCAATATCCAAGGTCTTAGTTACTTCACCCAATACCTGATTAATCTTTGCAATTTCCTCCCAGAGTTCGGTGTTTTTATTTTCTTATATGATTGACTTCATGTTGTAATTTGATTGCCCATACTGGGGGTGTGCAAGAATTGTTACGATCTGAAGAAGAAGAAGAAGAAGAAGAAGAAGAAGAAGAAGAACCTAGATCTTGAATTTATGTCTTTTCTTTAACCCTTGATGGTACCGTCATCCTAGCTGTTAATCTCTTGCGTAGTGGTTGTGCTGGCGCCTTTATCTTTTGTTTCTTTTAAATAGGCTCATCAAGATTGATGGCCATTTTAATTGTGGCTCCAGGAAAAATTTTGTTCTTCCCTAGGATTGAACACTTCCTCTTATAATCCATAGCATCTGTTCTGTTTGTCATGTTTGATTGACCCACAACTCAAGTTACACCAAGGATGGAATAAAGTTAAGAAAGATTGTTGTGGCTTTAGTTTCTTGACTAAATTTGATGGTAGAAGAAGGTTTCTTGATGATTCTTGGAAGAATTCTTGATAGCTTGATGATCTTGGTGGTGTGTTATTGTGTAGTGTGATGAATTTGATGAAGAATATGTTATATGGAAGAAGGAGGAGAGGATTATTGATGTTGTTGTGTTTGTTGTGGAGGTTTAATCAAGCTTCAAGGTCTATTTATAAGGTTTGGGTCTGGAAAATTCGTGTTGGAGAGGCTAGGGTTTTGTTCTTGATAAGGTAAGAAGTGGATTTGAAAACAAATTCTTCAAAACCGCCATCGGACCGGCATACCGGCAGAATTGCCAGCTTACCGGTGCTGGAGATTTTCTTTTTGTTCTTCTCGGCAATAAACTCGAGTCGTCAACCCGTGTCCTCTTGTTTTTGGGCGTCGGCATACCAGTGCGCCACTTTTCGAAAAATCTTGCTTCGTCAAAATACCCGAGTCATGAAACTCGAGGGCTCGTGTTTTTCTACTAGCCAGCAATATTGGTCACCTGTGCGGCATACCGGACGCCTCGGTTTTTCTTAGACACGCTCTCAGCAATAAACCCGAATCCACCAACCCGAGGGCTCGTGTTTCCCCACCGGCATACCGGTGGTTTGACCAGCCTACCGTTCAGTGGTCCAAATTTTTCCCTTTTTTTACCCCAAACTCATTTCCTACACAATAACACACTACCTTTCTCTCCTATTAGCTTGTAAACACATTTAAAAATATACACTAACTAAGAAATATACACTACAAAACATAAAACTAATCTAAAAAACAATTAAAACAAGGGGTGTCTCCCAAGAGCACTTTTGTTTAACATCTTTGAGTTAGACGTGTACCTTGGGTTAAGCATGTTCTGCGAGAAGTATCATCTCCTCTCGACCAATGTCCTCACTATCATGGTATAACTTCAAAAGCTGGCCATTCACCATGAATGTCCTTTGCTCGGTTGGATGTTCAATTTCGATTGCTCCATGAGGTGTGACTTTTGTAACAATGTAAGATCCTCCCCAACGGGATTTAAGCTTGACCGGGTAGTTCGAGGATCGAGAAGTTTATAATAGTACCTTTTGTCCCCTCTCGAAGTTCTTTGGACGGATTTGTTTGTCATGCCATCTATTTGTTTTCTCCTTGTAAAGACGCGGATTTTCATAGGCATGGAAGCGAAATTCCTCCAATTCATTCAATTGCATCAACCTTTGTTTTCCTGCCAATTATGGGTTTAGATTCAAAGTTTTAATAGCCCAGAAGGCTCGGCCTTCAGTCTCAATAGGTAGATGACATGCTTTGCCATAGACCATGTGATACGGAGATTCCCAACTGGTGTTTTGAATGTTGTTCGGTAAGCCCGGAGAACATCATCTAGATTTAATGACCAGTCCTTCCTCGTTTTATTCACGATCTTCTCAAGAACAGATTTAATTTCTCTAGAATTGTTTTTTCTATTCTCTCTAGAATAGTTTTTTCATTCTCTCTAGAATTATTTTTTCCTCTTCTCTAGATAATGCAAGTGACAAATTCACTATTTATAAAAGAAGAAGAAAACCAAAAACCCGTCACATAAATGATCAGATTTATGGTCAGTGATAAAGAGTCATTAATGTTGACGTTTTTCTTGACTTAGCTTTTGTAACCACCGTAACATTCCAATTAAGATCTCTTGATGATGGAATATCCAAAATTAATTCTGAGTCAATAAGCCATCAGTTATTGGTCGGTTTGTCTTTTATTTTCTTCTTCATTTTCTAGGTGGGACTATTCAACACATAAAAAGTTTTCCCACTTCTCTCAAGAGAAAGAAATTAATAAAATAAAACTCTTTAATTTTAGTAATTCTAACCATTTCTTTCTCAAATTTTAGTGTGGTGCTATTTGTACACTAATAGTCTTTTCCATTACTCCCAAGAGTATAAAAGAATTAATAAAATAAATCATCTTTTATTTAATAATTCCAACTCAGGTTCTTTGAGAGAGAAGGTGAACATGTTTCCGTAAATGCAAGCATTTGGGTGAATTGTACTTAAGTGGTAATATATTTTGATTTGAATTGACACGTAGTGAAGTGAGGCAACCACCAAATTCCTGTCAAGTGAACGTACTCTTGAACTTGACGGTTATCGATCAAGACCCTCACAACACATACTCAACACATACCCTACCCGGCTGATAGTTACAGATTCCTCAAACATCACCCTTTCCTTACAGATAGGTGATCTCCAAGAGCATCTCGCCTCGTTACGACCCCTCTCGGATTTCGAGATCATTAAGAGCAATAAACCTCACCCTCATTATGTGTCTCGCGAATTCATCAAGTCATTTCTCTTTAGGACCACCCTTACGGGATATGAATTTGTGGTGAGTCTAAAAACTCATCCTTTGGGAACATCAAGTACCTCTCCTTGAAGTCATATTATGATCAATATACAATAACTTCAATGGTGAATTCATCAAGTCTGTCTCAATAGAACCACCACACATGGCTATGAAATCATTAAGTATGAATTATAAAACAACCTCAAAGGTATATTCATCAAGTCCATCTCATTAGGACCACCACATATGGCTATAAATTCACTAAGTATGAGAAATATACAAACAACCTCAACATTGAATTCATCAATTTCGTCTCAATAGAACCACCACACATGACTATGAATTCCTTAAGTTTTAATTTTCTCATGTATGCACAATTTACACTATATGGATAGGAAGTTAGTACATCATATAGACTTATTAGTCATAGGTTCCCCATTAATGGTTTCTAGTCCTATCACTCAACGTTTCCAGGATTACTCTCCCGGTTAAGTTTTTAAGTAAAAGAATCAACCATTTATTTCATTAATTATATGGGACCTAGTTTGTGTAACAAAAATCCTTCAAGAACTACATGAGTCATTTTAAAACGCAGATCTAAATCAATAGTACCTCTCTCGTACTTTATTAAATGACAAAAAATAACCCAATGGTCACCACTTGAGTCGCTTTACAATATGGAGAATACCAAGTTGAGTATAGCTCATTAAGAACATCATAATCCTTATAATTATTTCATATTCATTAAGGGGCACACCCCCCCCCCCCCACAATTCTCTTATTCATGAATACTAGTCTTATAAAGAATTTTACCATGCATTTTATCAACGAAGTCAAACCTTTCCAACAAAGTGAGACTATCTATGGTAAATTCTATTATTTAATCAAATGAATATATCCTTAATATTTGCTTCCCCAATCTCTTTTATTCAAAAATAGATGATTGAAATAAGTAAGTCCCATGAAAGAGACTACCAAAAGATGATCATGTCATACACCTATTGACAAAAGTGTAACACAACCCTATCCATATTTTATTAAGGTACTATTTCATTAGCAAGGTGCTAGTTTAAAAATACAAAACAATTTCCTTTGTTTTAATAATTTATCCCCTTAATCCAACACCACCAACCCTACGTGTTGCACCATATAGATTTCTTCACATAGATTTTCATTCATACATATATTTAATATCCAATTGATATATATTCATGTTTGTGAATGATATTTAGTGCAATAAGAGTTAAGTAGTGTTAATATAAGGGGTCAAAGTAATCCTTAAACTTATATAAACGAGGAAACTTAAGGACTTATCCTTGATTGGATTCACCTTTTGACTTGTACGGGACTAATTAGATCTTGTTGGGTCATTTCCAAGTGACGTATTTTCTTCTCATCAGAATCTATACCCCCATGCCTATTCTGAATTGTTTCACATATAGTCTTTGTTGACTTTTCAATGGCACACAAATAAATGGTGGAGTTCGTCACATTATCCAAGATCCATCCCCTAACTACTGAATAAGATTTCTTGAACCCAACTTCGAGAGCCAGAAATCTAGCATGTAGCTCTTTGGTATATTCCATATTAGCCTCAATGGCAGGGAGTACCTCGAGAACGACACTAGTTCATGTTGTTCATGGCATATCAATGGATTTTGTGCCCAACGTTTGTCGTTGGATCCATTGAAAGGCTCTAACATAGTTACTTTGGGAAAGGCCTTTGCGTTCAATAATGAAGCAACTGCAGAGATATGAAAACCATTTCTAAAAACAACCAGTGATATAAAAGTAATATCTTTTTAAAATGTTAAACAAAATAACAATCATTGGCTTAAAAAACTAGTAAAACGGAATTCCAAAAATAAACAAAATACTTTTCAATTAAAGTAACAAGACACTTATTTCAAAAAAATTGAAAAAGACGAAAACTTACACGAAATACTGAAAATAATTACACGGTATATAACTTGCATTAAAAAGATATTTCGGTCGCGCCGGTTAACTCTAACAATTTCTACTCTATATTATATCAAAAATTTGAGAGAGTTGTAGAGTAGTTTTTTCGGTTCTTAGTTTTCATCTGAATTCTATTTTATATTCCCTGTGGAATATTTTTTTCATTCTCTTTAGTATTATTTTTTCTATGTTCTCTAGAATAGTTTTTTTCATTCTCTCTAGAATTATGTTTTTCCTTTTCTCTAGAAATGCAAGTGACAAAATCACTATTTATAAAAGAAGAAACAAACCAAAAAAAGGTCACATAAATGATAATTAATGCACATTAATGGTCAACTAATAAAGGAAAACGGTGTACAACAATTTGTAAAACGGCCGTAACTTTTGCATATAAACTCCAAATAGACTCATTCAAGTTTCTTAATCTTCATAACTCAATAAGTAATAAAACTTCTTCACAACTCATAGGCTGCATCCACGTCTAAGTAGCTCGAAATCAGCAATCAACATCAGTCTTCCAGATTTGTAGCTTTCCTAGTCAACTCTTCGGGAAATCTTTTCTCGCCTTTGACTTCTCCACTCAATCTAAGACTTTAATTCTTGATTTTCCTCCTTATCTTGATTCTCCATATCATCCATGGACCTACAAACTTTTCACTAAAAACAAACCATTGAACGTGCAAAAGCTTTAAAAATGAAATCTAATAAATTCCAAGGAGAGAAAATGAAATATATCGAAATAAGCCTAAAAGACTATAATATAAGTCAAATAATCACCTTAAAAGATGTCTCCTAAGGGCATGAAATTAGAACATAAAGGGAGACATTAACACTCCAACTACCCAAAGTGGCTCTAAGCTCAATTTTCACTTTGACTTGGGGTTTATCTTGACCTCTTCTCCTTATATTTAAACCTTGTATCAAGAATGTATCTAAAAGCTACACACTTAACACACAATTAAGGCACAAAATCTCTATAAACATTAGTAAGTCCAAAACTAGAAGTAAAAATGCAATATCGCAAATAACAAAGAAAAATCCCACACTTAGGCCCAATCAACTCCCAAAATAATATCTCGTGAATGGATTAATCCATCACAAAAATAGAGACATCACTCTCATAATTATGATGAATCTTTATTTTATGGGTTTTGATGTATTTGTACTTTTCTATTCTCAAGAGTAATAGACTCGAGATTATCCTTATAGGGTGTAGCTAAAGGTTTCTTTTAATGTTTGAGTTAAATGTTTTTCTTTCCAATATGTATGAGCTCGAGGCTTGGCATTTCATACATAAAGTTATCTTATATTTTTTTTGGTGTTTTTTCCATTTCAGGGTTAGTCGTCTTTGCTTATCATTTTGGCCAAGTAGGTCTTAACTTTGCTTGATGGAAAGGTTCGTTGTTTTATTGGGGATGATCCCGTTGCCTATGTAGGTTTTTGTAAGATATTTACATAAGTTTTTCTCATGGATCAATTTTTTCTCTTATAGAGTTATTTTGATTTCTGACGTTAAAAGAGGAAGCAAAGCTTATCTTAGATAGGATATTTGAACCTTCCTAGTAACTAGTGATGAGGTGGTTCTCACCATCTTCAGGCCTAATAACCCGAGTATGATGGCTCTACCCTTTTAGAGGCTTGATGCCCTCTTGATTCAGGCCTTTTGACTGATCAATTTGTTAATACTTAAGTTCAGAGAGAGAGAGAGAGAGAGAGAGAGAGAGAGAGAGAGAGAGAGAGAGAGAGAGAGAGAGAGAGTAATCCCTAAGAGACTAAATAGTCTCATATTTTAAGTGATACATTAGGTGAGTATAATGCCTTACATGCTATCCTTGCATTGTGGTCTCAAGAACTACAAAAGAGGTTTTGAATTTAGAGCATTTTATAATTTTATACGAATACCTTTTATCTTACTTTTACTTGATGCCCCCGAATCGATGTTTTAGGAGGTGATCGTGAAGACTTAACCATTATTTAATCAATGATCTTGACTAGGGTATGGATCAAGAGATCTAGAGGTGATCATAGAAATCTTACCATTATAACTCGATGATCTTGAACAAGGGTTGGATTGAGGTATTTAGAGGTGATTATAAAGATCTATCCGTTATTTACCCGATGATCCTGACGACGGGTTAGATCAAGGAATTTATAGAGGCGATCACAAAAATCTAACAATGATTTACTCGATGATTCCAACTAGGGGTTGGATCGAGGTTTATAGAGACAATCACAAAGATCTGACTATAATTTATTCGGTGATCTCGACTAGGGGTTGACTTGAGGTATTTTTAGAGGTAAACACAAATATTATTATTTACCCAATGATACCAACTATGGGTTGAAAAGAGGTTCTTTAGATATGATAAAAAAAGATTTATCCATTATTTACTCGATGATCCCGATTAAGGTTTGGATCGAGGTATTTTCAGAGGCGATCACAAAGATCTAACAATATATGCCCAATGGTCCCTATTAGGGGTTAGATCAAGGTTTTTAGAGGCAATCACAAATATCTAACTATTATTTACTCGATGATCCCAACTAAGGGTTAGATTGAGGTACTTTTAGAGGCAAACAAAAATATCTAACCATTAGTTACTCGATGATCCCGACTAGGGGTTGAATCAAGGTTTTTAGAGGCGATCACAAAAATAAAACTAATATTTAATCGGTGATATCGACTATGGGTAGGATTGAGATAATTTTAGAGGCGATCAAAAAAAAATATAACTATTGTTTACTCGATGATCCCGACTAGGGGTTGGATCGAGGGTTTTAAAGTGACCATTGGGGCTAATATATACTTGATAATCTATATATAACAGTTAGTTAGTGGTTATTTTAAAATGAACCCTTAGGCCTACTCACCTGGACTTGATAACTTTTCTGGGAGTTTAATCAAGGTTTCACCAGGGTGACTCCTTAGGTCTATCTATCTGGACTTAATAACCCGTCTAGGAGGTAGAACTAAAGTTTTACCAAGGTAACCCCTTAGGCTTATCCAATTGGACTCGATAGCTCATCTGGGAGTTTGAATTAGGGTTTTACCAGGGTGACCTCTTAGTTCTATACAACCATACTCTATAATACGTCTAGGAGGTTGAATAGAGGCTTTTCCAATGTGACATCGTAGGTCTATCCAAATAGACTCGATAACCTGTATGGGAGGTAAAATCGAGGGTTTACCAGGGTGAACCCTTAAATATATCCAACTAGACTCGATATCCTGTTTGGGAGGTTGAATCAAGGTTTTATCAACGTAACCCCTTAAATTTATCCAACTACACCCGATAACCTGTATTGGATGTCGAATTGAGGTTTTACCAAGGTGACCCCCGCGTTACATTAAATTGGACTCTATAAATCTCATGGAGGTTGAATCGAGGTTTGCCGGTGGTGAACTCTTTGGCTTATTCGATAAGACTTGATACCTATTCTAAGGGTTTAATCGAGATTTTCCAATGGTTACCCATTTGGCCTATCAAACCGGACTCGATAACTAGTTTGAGGTTTGAATCAAGATTTTCCAATAGTGACCCCTTTTTCCTATTCTACCATACACAATAACTAGTCTAAGGGTTGAATCGAAATTTGCCAGTGATGACCCCTTAGGTTATTTGTCCAGACTCAAGAAATGTCTGATGGTTGAACTAAGATTTTAGATGGGGACAAGTTAGACATGAATATCAAATAATATTTTTAAGCTAGAAAGTTTTGAATCGTGACTTATTCGGTCGAGTTATATGAACGTGGCACTGTAAACTTAACTACTTTCATCTAGTCCTTCTTACTGAGGTTATGATAACAACTATGCTTATTTACTAATACTACCATTAGATAATGAGTTAACATGTACCTTGATTGTTCAGTCCATCTTGAATTTCAATTTGATACTTTGGGTTATTATTAGTATGATTCCTTAGCTCTTATTGTGATGATAAATCTAGCCACATAGGGGTTCCCTGTGTTACATGGTTACTTCTGGATAGTTGACTTCTTCTATGGATGCTTGAAGTTGTGAGATCCTCAGGTTTTCCTTCATTGGAAGGGCGCTGCTTGCACTGAGTAGTTGATTATACTATCTTTTTGGTCGATATGCTCATCAGATTCAAATTATAGGGATGATGGAGCTCCCTCATTGTGATTTTTATTGTGTGTATGTATTGTTTATTTGATTTAAATGATGGTATGTGGTATCTCAATGGGTTAGGAAACTTACGTTTTCTATAAATTATGCCAATTTGATATAACATATTCTATCAAATAGAGTTATACGGACTAGATTGAATAGATATGTTGGGTAAGTATGTTCATGTTAGTTTAACATAAGGTAAGGTGTGTAATCCTTGAAAATATAATTATTTGAATTGAATATGAATTGCATTAAATTAAAGATTTATAGAATGCAAAAGAATGAATGATACTTATTGTAAATGTTAGAGGTGCAATTGCCCAGATTATACTGGTCTCTTTTTTTATACATTTATACTCTTATTTAAGAGATGTGTTGGTAGTTATTGTATAACTACATCTCTATCATACCCTATCTTGACACATGAGCACTCGGTAGTTAGATATATCCCACAAACTTAAAAGGGGTGTTGAGACTGTCAACCGTCACTGTTAAATGTTATCAAGATAAAAATAAGTAGTTTATCTTACGTTATCGACCTCTCGAGGTTATGCTGAGATGCTCTTGCCGTGCCTCTTTCAACTTGATATCTTAAGTTTGACGGGCTTATAGTGTATTTGATAGAAAAGAGGTTTTAAGTGACATTTTTCCGTACCAAAGACGAAGCAATTAATTAAAAAAAAACTTGAAAACAAATTAAAAAAGAGAAGAGAGCAGTTATTTTATTTTCCTAATTTATAACTTATCATTATTTTTTTCATATTTTTATTTAGTTAGCATATAGATAATGAAATTTGAGTAAAATGTGTAATCAAAGGAAAAAATATGTAAAAAGTAATAATAGAATAACCTTTTTATATCCTTGTATTCCTTTTTTTCTTCATAAGAATACCTTTTCATTTTATATATAAACAATCCTCTCTCTGAAATTAGATAGTGTAAACAATGCTTACCATTTTCATCCAATTCATTCATCAATTTCACTAATCAACCCAAACACATCATGAAAACTTATACGTTACCAATACAAGTTGCACAAATCAACGACTAATCCAAGGTATAAGTTTGTGAGTTTAACTCAGATTTCTCCAGATCCAACCATGACCGACATTAATTTAGGGTTTTTGGTGCGAATCGGTGCTCGTTCAGGTCAGATCTATTATTTTATATGTATTTTGAGTCGCATATTTATGTAGTAAACTTTTACATAGATAATCTTATGTTTCTTATATCCTCTTGGGTCCATATTCTCTTTGTTGGTGGGTATATCGGAGAAGTTGCGGTGGTTTAGATAGTAGTAGATTATGGATGTTACTGATGTCGATTATCGTTCATAATTAATATTTTCGTTAAATTTATGATTGCCTATACCCATTAGTATCTCAATTGTATTAGATGGGATATTTGTTTGATTACTTGTAGGGTAATATACCAAATACCCCCTGTGGTTTGATAAACGGTCAAGAAACCCCCAATGGTTTTAAAAGGGACAAATACCAACCTATGGTTTTGTAACCAATTACAACTCATAATTCCATCATCTTCACCTTTAGCTAAAGGTTTATATAAAGATTCAATCATCTTAACTTTCGACGATTGAGATCGGACAGCTGCTCTATACCTTGAAATTAACGGCCAAGATTGAGATCCCACAATGTATCTTGGCCGTTGTATTCAAGGTATAGAGCAGCTATTCGGTCTCAATTGCCGAAAGTTAATATGATTGAATCTTTATATAAAACTTTACCTAATGGTGAAGATGATGGAATAATGAGGTATATAAATCTTTAGCTAATAATAATATTAAATAATATTGAAATTCACTCCCTGTAAAATATAATGTACTTCAGGGAGCTATTTTTGGATTTATAAGAATCGAGTAAAGAAAGAAAACCAGCTCAAATTTTCGTATTTAGGTATTATTATAATATTATAAAATATATATATTTGTGTATAATTTAAGAAATTGCACTATAGGTTCCATTAATTTATAAAATTGCAATAAAAGTCTCTTTATTCATAAAATTGCACTATATGTCCCTTGAACTATTTTATTACACTTTACTATAGGTCCCTTAAATTTTGTAAATTTTACTATAGGTCCCTCAAATTTATACAATTGCACTATAGTCCCATTAAATTTAGGGAATTTCTCTATAGGCACCTTTAGTGATTATATTGCACTATAAGTATTTTAAGTGATTATTTAGCACTATAAGTCCCTTATATGTATATATATATATAAAGCCTAGTATGGTGATTTTCTTGAGCAACTATTACTGTAAATTTTGGTAAATCAACCTCACCAAAATGCTGATAAGCCTGCAGCAATTAAATAAAACTTGAGCAGTTTTTTAATTAAAATACTAAAGAAAATATATTACTTACCTTTATCATTTGATTTACTTCATGATCAAGAACATTACTGAACTGTGTTTCACTCACTCCATCCCTAAATTAAGATAAATTAAACATCATATAATAACATGTATCACCAAATTTAGCAACATTTACACCATTTGTAATAATAATAGCAACTAATTAGTCTGTGAAATTTTACCCTTAAAATAAATAAAAACTCAACAAAAGAACATAGACCCCGCAACTAGCTTATTCAACCTAGGCAACTCAGGAACTGTTATAACACTCGTGGACTTGGAAGATTTGTCTAAAATTAAATGTGTTACATCTTGAGGGAGTGTTATAACAGTTCCTGAGTTGCCTAGGTTGAATAAGCTAGTTGCGGGGTCTATGTTCTTTTGTTGAGTTTTTATTTATTTTAAGGGTAAAATTGCACAGACTAAGTAGTTGCTATTATTATTACAAATGGTGTAAATGTTGCTAAATTTGGTGATACATGTTATTATATGATGTTTAATTTATCTTAATTTAGGGATGGAGTGAGTGAAACAAAGTTCAGTAATGTTCTTGATCATGAAGTAAATCAAACGATAAAGGTAAGTAATATATTTTCGTTAGTATTTTAATTAAAAAACTGCTCAAGTTTTATTTAATTGTTGCAGGCTTATCAGCATTTTGGTGAGGTTGATTTACCAAAATTTACAGTAATAGTTGCTCAAAAAAATCACCATACTAGGCTTTTTCAAGATGGTGCTTCTGAGAATGTTCCTCAAGGATTTTATCTTTCATTATTAAAAATCTACTTTTTTCCTGTTTTCTTTATATTATATATATATATATATATATATATATATATATATATATATATATAAGCATTGTTGTGGATACTAAGCTTGTGCATCCAAGAAACTATGACTTTTATATGTGTGCTCAATCTGGGATAATTGTGAGTTTTATTTTACTTATATTATACTTTTATTTATTCTTGTTTAAGGAGATTAATTAATAAATAATCATATTTTTACAGGGTACGTCTAAACCAGCACATTATCATGTTTTGCTTGATAAAATTGGTTTTTCACCTGATTATCTACAAAATATTATCCATTCATTATCATATGTGTAAGTTTTAAGTGTTGTATCACTATTTAATTTTTATTTATATATTGATACTTTGTCTGATTACTGATTTTGTATTTTGGTTTCAGCGGTCAAAGAAGTACTAGTGCGATCTCAATTGGTAAGTTAATTTTGATATTTTATTTTATTTTATAGAAAAAGGAATTTAAATATGATAGTTGTTTGTTTGTAGTGGAATCTGTGCATTATGCACACCTTGCAGCGAAACAAATGAGATAATTCGTGGACTTGGAAGATTTGTCTGAAACTAAATGTGTTACATCTTGAGGGAGTGTTATAACAGTTCCTGAGTTGCCTAGGTTGAATAAGCTAGTTGCGGGGTCTATGTTCTTTTGTTGAGTTTTTATTTATTTTAAGGGTAAAATTACACAGACTAATTAGTTGCTATTATTATTACAAATGGTGTAAATGTTGCTAAATTTGGTGATACATGTTATTATTGCCCCCAAATTTTTTTTGTAAATTGAGCTAAGTTTTCAGTTTCTGCATCATATCGAAGCGTACCTCTGGTGTTTTTAACAGGTGCTCGCGAAAGTGGCTAACTCCTCGTTGTTTCTATAATACGTTCCATACCTTTGGCGGCTTCTGTAGGATCCATGGACACAAAACCTTCTTTTTCAAGATTATCTACCCTCAATCTACTCTCAGCGTTGATACCTTGATAAAACATAGCTATCTGTAAAGATGGGGTATAATTATGAAGGGGACATAAAGCTAACTTTTGTTGAAACCTTGTCCATGCGTCTCCTACTTCTTTTTCATTCTCTTGGAGAAACTTAGCAAGCTCCATCTGATCTTTGAGTCTCATACGGTTTGGATAAAAACGGTTAAAGAATGCGGCTTCAAGTTCTGTCCAAGTATTTAATGTCCAGTGGTTGTCTATCTAGACAATCACCAGCTTTACCGGTCAGAAAGAACGAAAACATATGATAATATAGTTGCTCATGTGTAATGTCTGGAGTAATGTAGGCATCATAAATCTGCATGAACTTCTGAATCGCTTTTTCCGGATCTTGAATTGTTGTACCATGTAGAGTCCAAAATTCAAAAATTGACTGAGCATACCCGGATCGGGTCTGAATTTGATATTCTGGATCTCTGGAGGACGATAACCTAATGGTTGAACTCGAAAAGGTGATCCCAAGCTGGGAGATCTTGTTCAATTTTGTTTCTGTTTCTAATATCTTCCAGTGGTGGTGGTAAATGTCCTAAAGGACCAAGTGGAGGATCTACTCCATTGTGTTGTTCAGCCATCGCTTTTCGTCGTGCTCTGTCTTCTTTTATACGTTTGTTATAAGCTCTGAAGCTCCACTCGGGCTCCGCTAGAGGAGGCCAAGGATTCACTGGTAAAAAACTAAAAAGACTAGAACAAACCAAAATGCGTAAAATTAGAAAAATAAAAATAACTAAAAACTACTACAAAAAAAATAGTTAACCCACACGCTAACAAGACACAAGTCCCCGGCAGCGGCGCCAAAAACTTGGTGTCGCCTAAGGTGTGATAAAATAATAGATAAATAAATACGGATAATGATGCACTAATACCCTAGACTAAACACATTACTCACTGCAAGTATCACAGATTGTATGCAAGTTTTACTAGTAAGTAAGATTCGTTCCTCAGAGACATAGTTTGTTATGCTTATGGGCAAATAAATTCGAGTAGAAATTAATAATTAAAAGATAGGAAAATAAATATGATTGATGACTGAGGAGATCAGATTAATGACTAAATAAAATAAAAGACAATAGAATAAAAGATGTAAGAATAAGATGAGAAAATATAGCTCAGGTTTTGCTCGTATGCACTAATCCTTCTCTTTCTTCTACTAGTTAATAAGGGTGATTATAGCTCTTAGATAAGTATCTAGGATTCTAAATTCCTCCCTACCCCCTTCTGGGTGGACTAAGGTGGCGACCTCACAATTAACAGGGGACTTAACTAAGGTGATCCTACACCACTAGGTTCTTAGAAGAGACTGGCCTGCAAATAATGATCGGTGATTAAATCAAACCCTAATGACAATCTAGTTATGCAAGCCCTTTCAGATCACTACCGCTACCTAGACGTTTATATGGTGTTTCAATAATTAGACACCCCTTACGGGTGACCATCTAACTACTATTAGCACAGCCCTAAATTGATCAGGTTTAAGACAAACAATAAATCAAAGCACATAAAACAAATATATGGTTAAGCAGCTAGAATCAATTTCAAATAGTTCTTCCAAAGAAACATAGATAGAAGAGAATAGAATTCATAGATTATACATATGCAAAACCCAAGCTATGGGAAAATTAGTTCATACTGGAAAGAAATAAACTAAAAGAAAGATACATACTGTCAACTTGCTCTAAGGATTGATCTCTAATTGTTAATAAACTTAAGGATGGGCAAGGACACGTTTACAATAGTTAAAGGGTGTATGTATAGGAGTCTAGGAAGCCCTAATTCGGATTCTTGGAGTAGAGGTCAAGTAATAGGACTCTTTTCCAAATCAAATTCGTAGCCCTAAAATATAGAAAAGGTAATAAATTGTTGTTGTCTTGTTTTGGCCGTAACTTCTTCAATATTGCTCTGATTGACGTGTTCTTTATATCGAAACCGACCGTCCTGGAAAGCTCTATACTTTTTCTTCAGACCATTCTTCCAAATTCCCAGCCAATCTTGAGTTATGATCACTTTAGTGGACGTGGCTGCTGAAATTCAGATTTATTTGGCAACTTTTTCTTTTCCTTCTTTGCATATTTCCTTCCTTAATCTTCCGATTTCCATGTATATATTCTTTCCTTTACTTCTTAGACTTGACTTGGTCTCTAATTAATTACCATATAACTTTAAATCTTCACAATAAATAAATAATTAAACCGCATATGCTTTAAAAATTAATAAATCATTAAATCAAGACTAGAAATAAGAAAGTGTACTCTAAAATTAGAAACTCGAATAAAATGCTTTCTAACACACTAAAAATAATCTAAGACTTTAATTCTCACTTCTCCTCCTTGTATTGGTTTTCCATGAAATTCAAGAACCTACTAATTTTGCACTAAAAATAACCAAATTAACGCACAAAAGCTCTAAAAGTGCAAATAGTCTAATTCCAAGGAGAGAAAGTGTAATATGACGAATTAAGCATAAAAGTCTATCAAATACTTCAAATATTCACCTAACAGGGATGTCTCCAAAGGCTAATATTTAGAACAAATAGGGAGACATTAGTTACCTTGGTAAAACTTTAGTTCTACATCCTAGACAGGTTATTAAGTCAAGTTGGATAGACCTAAGGAGTCACCCTGGTGAAACCTTGATTAACCTCCCATAAAAGTTATTGAGTCTAGGTGAGTAGGCCTAAGGGTTAATTCTAAAAGAACCACTAACTAACTGTTATATATAGCTTATCAAGTCTATTTCAACCCCAATGGTCACTCTAAAACCCTCTATCCAACCCCTAGTCAAATATAGGTTTTACCAAGGTGACCCCTAAGGTACATTAAATTGGACTCGATAACTCTCATGGAGGTTGAATCGAGGTTTGCCAGTGGTGACCTCTTAGGCTTATTCGATAAGACTCGAAATCTGTTCTAAGGGTTGAATCGAGATTTTCCAATGGTGACCCATTTGGATTATCAAACCGAACTCGATAACTAGTTTGAGGTTTGAATAAATACTTGCCCATGGTGACCCCTTTTTCCTATTCTACCATACTCAATAACTAGTCTAAGGGTTGAATCGAAATTTGCCAGTGATGACCCCTGAGGTTATTTGTCCAGACTCAAGAACTAGTACGATAGTTGAACTAAGATTTTAGATGGGACAACTAAGACATGAATATCAAACTATATTTTTAAGCTAGAAATTTTTGAATCATGACTTAATCGGCCGAGTTATATGAACGTGGGCACAATAAACTTAACTACTTTCATCTAGCCCTTCTTGGTGGGGTCATGATAACAACAATGCTTACTTACTAATACTACAATTAGATAATGAGTTAACATGTACCTTGGTTGTTCAGTCCATCTTGAATTTAAATTTGATACTTTAGGTTATCCACTAGTATGATTCCTTAGCTCTTATTGTGATGATAGATCTAGCCACATAGGGGTTCCCTGTGGTACATGGTTACTTCTGGATAGTTGATTTCTTCTTTGGATGCTTGAAGTTGTGAGATACTCAGGTTTTCCTTTCTTGGAAGGGCGCTGCTTGCACTGAGTAGTTAATTCTACCATTTTTTGGCTGATATGCTCATCAGATTCAGATTATATGGATGACGGCGCTCCCGTATTGTGATTTTTATTCTGTGTATGTATTTTTTATTGGATTTAAATGATGGTGTGTGGTATCTCAATGGGTTAGGAAACTTTCATTTCCTATAAATTACGCCAATTTGATAGAACATATTCTATCAAATAGAGTTATGCGAACTTGATTGAATAGATATGTTGGGTAAGTATGTTCATGTTAGTTTAACATAAGGTAAGATGGGTAATCCTTGCAAATATAATTATTTAAATTGAATGTGAATTGCATAAAATTAAAGATGAATAGAATGCAAAAGAATGAATGATACTTATTGCAAATGTTAGAGGTGTAATTGTCCAGATTACACTGGTCTCTTTTTTTATACATTTCTACTCTTTATAGAGATGCGTTGGTAGTTGTTATATAACTACATCTCTATCATACCCTATCTTGACACATGTGCACTCGGTAGTTAGATATAATCACAAACTTAAAGGGGGTGTTGAGACTGTCAACGGCCACTGTTAACTGTTATCAAGATAAAAATAAGTAGTTTATCTTACGTCATCGACCTCTCGAGGTTATGATGAGATGCTCTTGTCGTGCCTCTTTCAACTTGATATCTTAAGTTTGACGGGCTTGTAGTGTATTTGATAGAAAATAGGTTTTAAGTGACATTTTTCCCTACCAAAGACGAAGCAATTAATTAAAAAAAATGAAAATCTTGAAAAAAAATATTAAAAAAGAGAAGAGAGCAGTTATTTTGTTTTCCTAATTTATAACTTATCATTATTTTTTCATATTTTCATTTAGTTAGCATATAGATAATGAGATTTGAGAAAAATGTGTAATCAAAGAAAAAAATTATAAAAAGTAATAACAGAATAACCTTTTTATCTCCTTGTATTCCTTTTTTTTCTTCATAACAATACCTTTTCATTTTATATACAAACAATCCTATCTCCGAAATTAGATAGTGTAAACAATTCTTACCATTTTCATCCGATTCATTCATCAATTTCACTAATCAAATCAAACACATCATGAAAACTTATAGGTTACCAATACAAGTTGCACAAATCAACAACCAATCCAAGGTTTAAGTTTGTGAGCTAACTTAGTTTTCTCCAGATCCAACCATGGCCGACATTGATTTAGCGTTTTTGGTGCGTATCAGTGCTCGTTCAGGTCAGATCTATTATCTTATATGTATTTTGAGTCGCATATTTATGGAGTAAACTATTATATATCCTCTTGGGTCCATATTCTCTTTGTTGGTAGGTATATCGGAGAAGTTGCGGCGGTTTAGATTGTAGTAGATTATGGATGTTACTGATGTCGATTATTGGTCATAATTATCATTTTCGTTAATGTCATGATTGACTATACCCGTTAGTATCTCAATTGTATTAGATGGGAGATTTGTTTAATTACTTGTAGGGTAATATACCAAATACACCTTGTGGTTTGATAAACGGTCAAGAAACCCCCTATGGTTTTAAAAGAGATAAATACCAACCTATGGTTTTGTAACTAGTGACAACTCACCCTTTATATTAATTAATACACAATAATTTTTAGCAACTCGGTGCAACTCATGTCATAAAGTATAGTGTAATATTTAGTGGATCGGTGAGTTGTCACGAGTTACGAAACCATAGGGGGGTATTTGTCCATTTTAAATCCATATGGGTTTTTTTTACCCTTTATCAAACTATAGGGGGTATTTGGTATTTTACCCTTACTTGATCTGATTCAAGTACTCAATTCGCTGCCAGCTGTATGGTGGAAAGTCAAATCGTAGTCAAGCGATCCTCCAGTTTACAGATGAACATGGTAGAATGTTCTTCAAGCATCTGTCGCGAAGACTCAACAGAATGGCGGACCGCACCGCGAGGAATGTTAGACAGTGGAGTAGGGTGGACGATCGACAACTGAAGTTAACATACCAGTTTATAAGGTTCAGGATTGGAAAATCCGGCCGCTTGCTTTAGCTTTTACATTTGTCCAGAAAAAAATATATATATTTCTTTTTAACTTTATATTTTGAATAAAAGAATCAATAGATATTCCATGTTGTACTATCGGTTACAAATATTTGACCGAAATAAAAAAAAAAAAAAAAAAAAAAAAAAAAAAAAAAAACTGGTTATTACTCCATAAATTGCACAAAATAGGCCCAAAGTTCGCGAAGTGACTAGTTTTACCCCAAAACAAATTAATTCTTTTCTCTTTGTCAACTAAAATAAATCAAAATTCTTTTGAGCTAACAAGTGATAGTACTTATTTCCCTCCATTCTCATATTGCGAACACACTCAACTCACCAACACACACGAACACACACTATTCTCAAAAACCATAAAGTAACCAAGCAATTCAGCCTCCGAAATCCCTCAAATGTAAGATCAAAACCTTCTCATCCTATTTTATTCACTAATTTATTAAGATCACTTATATTTACCCGTTGCATCACTCTCTAGCTATGCTTCTACTTTCTGTATATTATATGTATGTATAGTCAATGCATGTCTTTGTTTCTCTCACTAGATGTTAATTTTAGCTCCATTTGTTTGATCACTTAAGTTTCTGCTACAATGGCCTTGTTTCATATTTGTCTTTTGGGTTTCCTTTCGGGCTCTCACAATTATTTATCCTCTAATTTAATTTTGTAAGAGTATTAATTGTTTAATCGGGTTCATTAGGTTTAATTTCATTGTTTTACTATAAACGAGTGAAGCGTAAACAATGTAGTTAATGTATTTCATATGTTTAAACTAGAGTGTTCTACACTGATCTACAATCTCATCCTTGTAATTGAATTTTATTTTAAGAATAAGCTAATTACTTCTTTTGATTGCTCAGTTCTTCATGTCTACGGATTCAAAATCCGATTCAGAGGTCGATTTAGTCATTTTACCAGATGAGCCACCAGAACAAATCGAGCTTCCACCTCGTTTCATCATTACCCGACCCGGAAATAGATCCACGGGCCGGCCCATCAGTTTACTATCAAATTACTTCAAAGTTTCACTCAAAAATTCTAAACAGATTTTTTGCCTTTACAATGTACGATTATTTCTTTACTAATTTTAATTTTTTATAATTTTTTAGTTTAGATTAAACTAATATACTTCACCTTCTCAAGGTCTCAATTACTTACGAGGACAAAACTTTAGTCAAAAGCAGAGGAATCGCAAGAAAAGTGATAGATAAATGCATTTTAATTTCGTATGTTAAAATAAGATACGAAACTTTAGTCAATTAATTTTTTTTTTTAAATAAGAAGGTTGCTATATATAAATGCATTTTAATTGGTTCAAAAGAAAAATATTTAAAAAAATGTAAATTTAGTTTCGAAAGGATCTTTATCCTATCATATTTCGTATCTTATAGTAGATATGTGTTATTATTACAACTCTGCTTGAATTCAATTACTTGAGATAAATTAGGAATTACTTGTAGTCCGTGAGTTTAGTAAGGAAAATACTTGCATTAAAAGTCCTTGAGTTTAAGAAAGGAAATTACTTGCATTAAAAGACTTACGTAGGATTAGTAAGTCAATAAACCCTAACATAATTAAGGTAAGTATTTTATTATAAATACATAGTATGATCCATGATCATTGACTCATTGTACGAAATAATTTCTCTATTCTTTGGCGATCAGTTTTCTCTATATTCTGTGTGTTAAATATTAAAAAGAAGAAGCTGATGGCAATTAATATGAAAAACGTGCTATGTATTGAACCAGAACCCAACTGGGAAAAAATGAATTGGTTACCACCATATCCAGAAAACAAAGAAGATGAGAAAGCTATCAAGGAATGGATTTGTAGAAGTAATTTCTATGAGATTCTTTACGCTGCTGAAATTCATGCAAGAATTGAGAAATATGGTATTTTGCTTCAAGAATCTGAAAGTAACGTTTGTATAAAAAAGGGTCAAAGATCTCTCAGAAAGAAACGATCATCATATACTTGTTTTTCTACTTCTTCTTCTGATCATCAACAAGATACCAAAAGGCAAAGAATCGGAAGAAACATTCCAAACATTCCATTAACAGATTTACCAGTTGAATTCAAGAACTATATGGAACAATTAGGAGATGAATTGAAAGACGTGAAGTTGGTTATTCAGAAACCCTTGTTCCAAACTGATGTAAGCAAGGGTCAAAATCGTTTCTCTATTCCGTTAACAAAAGTAAGGAATGTGTTCTTGACAGAAGAAGAAGAGAAGTGTCTTAGTGCAAAATATGATAAAAACGTTCCCTATATTGAGGCTATCTTTATTGATCCTTCTTTAAAAATTCTTCGCACCATTAATTTGAAAAAGTGGAGGATGACAAATAGTGAATTATATGTGTTGAGTACAAGTTGGAATGAAGTTGTGTCAACAAATGGTTTGGAAGAAGGTACAATGGTGCAGCTTTGGTCCTTTAGAATTGATGGTCGCTTAGGGTTTGCTCTTGTTCAACTTTAATTCAAATTTGTAATTGATTAACTTAGTCTCTCTCTGCAATAGGTAGGAGAATAGAAGAGTAGAGTGTCTCTCTTTCGTTTTGTTTATTATTTTTATTATTACCTTCTTGAATGTTGATTCATTATCTCCTTTGTTGTGTTTATTGTTTATTTAGTTGATTTTCATGAATTAAATTATTATTTCCAAAAAAAAAAAAAACTGAAAATGCAATGGTCCGTAATATACTTGATCATGTGTTCCAAATGCCAAATAGTGCATGTCTTCCACATTATACATGAGTACAAAAGATAAAATACCAACACAAACCAGCACAAATAAAACACACACGGCCACCAGACACCCTTTCATCCTCAGCATTTGTGATGGCTCCGTTGATTTTTATGCTTTTAAGCGTTGGCTGTTAATTAACTCCTAACTTATTCTATTTATTTTCTTCAACTTTGTAGCATAAATTGATTCTATTTCACCTCCCAATTTCCATACCGATAAGCTAGATTTAAGGAACTTTTCTAAGGATTTATATTAGGCATAAACAATAATAATTTTTTAGAGTTAATTATTTTTGTTACACTCGATATTTAATGATTTAAAGTATTTTTTTTTTTCAACCCATAGCAACTCAATGTTTAATCCTTATAATTGTATATCTTTGTGTATAGATTTCATTTATATAATGATATCTTGTAAAGTCCATTCTATGTAATGATATCTTATTGATCCATTTCGATCAGACGATATAATATGAATTAAATTGTAAGGCTAGGGACAAGATTATATGTTTGTTAGAGCATTTGTCCCTTTTATAGCAAGTATCCTTCTCAAAGCCTGGAAGGAATCTGATGATAATTCAGACATAGATGTTCTCCTAGGAGGTTTAGCTTCTCTAAACGATGAAATTTCATGGTTCAAAAAGGAAGCTTCAAAGTGGAATGTTTCATTAGCTAACAGACAAATCTTGACTATTACACGTATTTTAGTTATAAATACTCATTATCCACTCTTTATCTGAATTTCGCTATTTCATTGATTTATACAGTTTTGTGGAAAGCCTAATAGCTCCAGATTTTGAGTATACAGTAGCTATCACAGCTTTCTGGGCCATTGAAGTAGTATATCAAGAAAGCTTTGCCGATTGCTTAGAGAAAGATGCTAAAACCCCAGAAGAAGTAAAAGAAACTTAGATGGGGAAATGATGGTTTTGGTCAATATTGTCAATTACCTTATGCAATATCTAGTCGTGAGCTAGAGAAGGCTTCTCATGATGTTGTCTCAAAAGCTGAGGTTGTATTTATACGCATTCTCGAACATGAAGTTAAATTCTGGAACATGAGTTATAGCAAAATTTGATGACGTATGCTTCTATTTTGTGATGTAATGGTCAAAGTGGTTGTGTCTATATTTATATGCTTTCCTAGGTACTTTTGTCTACATTGTCAAGTATCTGGTATGAATGAAATAGTTGCGTTTTAATTAACTTTTTACTAGTAACTAATTATAGTGACTCTCCGATCTGATTACAACATAATAATTTGACTTAAAAGTGTTTAAAATAAATAACTGTTTTATACATCTCACATTGACACAAAAATCATTATTTTATACTTTTTCTACCATTTGAAAAAAAAACCTTTCACTTTACATTTTCTTCTGTATATTCACTTTTTATCTAAAAAGCTTTGCTCTAACTTCTCTCTTCACTCATCTTCATGGAATGTAAAGAAAATTGGTAATTAATTCAATGGCTACTGTCTTCAATTTCTTCGCTATTGCTCTTAACTCTTTGACTGTATTCCATTTGCTCCACTATGATCCAGGACCATATGCGCTTAATGTCCTCTTCATCTTTCAAACTTTTCAAGCCACGGTGAAGATCTTTCCTTTTTCCCACATGCAGGGAGCATTTTGGACTCACTATGGCTTATTAAGGATAAAAGACTCCTATAATGTCTTTAACAAACCTTTATGTGTGATTTTATCATACATGCAATGGCAATTCCGAGGATTTCTTTGTATGGGTTTTATTTATCAATTAATATCTTTATTTTGTCAAACTTTGAGTGTTATTATGGGGATGTGGTGGCTTTCTTATGAAGTTTTATCAATCACTCAGACTATTATAGTTGATGTTATGATTAAGATGAATTTTAACTGGATGCATGTTGTCTTTCTAGCTTATCTATCGGTCCTCTCGATTAAAAGGTTAAGACAAAGCAAGCGCTTTGGGTTTCAAAGTTTAAGGAACGAGGATAAGAGTAATGGGTTTAGTGTTAATTGGGCTATTATTAATTTTAATTTTAGTCTAAGGACGTGGGCTAATTATTTATGGACTGCTAATCTTATTTCTTTCATAGACAGCACTGACCCAAGTAAGTCCTTCCTCTCATACTCTTTCTTTTATTACATATATTTTGTTTGGGCCTATGCTATGGTGATATTGTATGGTTACGGGCCTCACATGGCTATCGAAGAAGCTATTCTATGTTATATTATAAGTGTTCGGTATATGAGTGTTTACATTGTTATAATTATAAATACGCGATTACGATTCTATTCGTTTGTCGTTTTGTTGAATCTTCTTGGATATATGAGGGGAAAGTTGTCTTTAATCATGATGGTATATGAAAAGCGAGGTTTTGTCTGCAAGAATAAACAGATCTCACCCTTCCTTTATACGGAGATCACTTATAAAGCGACTTATAATACTCTGCCGTTTGGGTGTAAAAGTATCTTTGTTTTTCATTGGGTGTTGGAGATTTGGTTATATTATTTTATCTCTGATATTTACAAAACGTGCAGCAAAGAGACTTCCAAGAGCGTGCGTTTATTTTTTAATATTTTCCAACCTTTGCACGCGAAAGAAAGTGTGCAGGTCTTTTGGTTTTTCCAGAAGTTTAGCTGTTTAAGGCTAGATTCTAATCTGATTGCTAGACACCTGGCGTTAACCTATTCAGGGATGAAAGATTATTGTACGTGTCTTTACGTTTTCTATCTGCACTCAACTGGAGTCTGGGGTATAAATAACAATGAGTTTCTTGTAAAGGCTTTCATCAAATCCTATTGCAGAAAATCATCTGAAACTGCTGCTATAATCAAAATGGCTTCTAGGGCTAATCACTTTCTCCCACTTGCTAATACCAAAAATGACAATATCCTAAAGTTGGAATCACTCTCTCTGTCTACCAAAACTACTTCAGTTAAACCTAACAAAACAGATTTCACATTCATTGCTAAAATTGTTTTTGATAGAGCTATTAACTTTGGAGTGTTTCGAAAGGTGGTTTTAGATTCTTGGGATATCAAGTGCAGAATTATCTTCGAAGAACTTCAGCCCAACATCTTTAAAATCACTTTAGATAAGGAGGAGGAAGCTGAGCGCCTGTTTTTCATTCGCCCCTGTCTGGTCAATGCTATGCACGTTATCATTATCAAGTGCAGCTCAAGCGACAAACTAAGTGATTTGGATTTGAACACCTCTTCGGTTTGGGTTCGTGTCTATGGTTTAGCAGGGATTCAGAACAATTTGGGTGCTATTGAGGCTTTTGGTGCTTTCATTGGGGAAGTGTGTGAGGTGGATTATCCCATTGCGGATAATGATGATCTCACATTCATCAGGTTTAGGGCTAACTTTGATACTACTGAACCTATTAAAACTGGAGTATACATACAGCATTTAGACGGTTTGGCGTGGGTGGGTTTCACATATGAAAGCATAGGTGTATTTTGTTTCAATTGTGGACGCCTTGGTCATAACAAGACTTCGTGCTACACTGCTATGGTTCGCCCAAGATGGAATGACGATGCCGCTAGGTTTTTCAACTGGTCTAAAGACATGATGATTAGAAATGAAGACACATTCTATCATGTGTTAAGGAAGCGTGATCAGTGGGGTAATTTTGATGAAATCATAAGATTCTTTCCGTTTAGAAGACAAGATGGTGATGAAGAGGATAGCAATGGTGGCCCAAACGCTGGGAACAATGCTCTGATTACGAATATCCAAATTGGTTCTATAAACGTTCCTACACAAAGAAACAACCCAGACGAAAAAGATGAAGAGGAGAAAAGTGAAACGGAATCTACCAAGCGTAAAAGGGAGTGTTCTGATATCATGGAGAATATCTACAACAAGATTTCAACCTTCGATGGACCAGTGGAGCTCTCAGAGAAGAATTACCCATCGATTTTTAAAGTTTTTCGCGAGGAATTAGGTGATGTAGGCATGAGCATCATCGTTAATAACCAAACAATTAACGAAGTGCTTAATGCTAGGAACTTGGATATTGATGAGATGTATAAGAATTTCACTAGTGACCCTAATCAAGCTAGAGATTACAATTCAGTTATGAACCATTCTTCGATGGTGGAGGACACTATGCAGCGAGTTCCAGATATCAACACAGGGCTAAGAGATAATATTAGTTCACAGATTGTTATTGATCACTCGAATCTCACTGGTTTCAACTATGGTAAGCAGGTTATGGACAAGGATGTTGGGGAAATTGCTGACAAAGGAAAAGCTATCGTAAACGAAAGAGATTTCAATGAGGATTACTATGAACCTTCTGAGGAGTCTTTGAACTCACAATCGATCCATATCAGTCAACACCCAAGGCCTGAGGAGACTGTTATTTCTGGTTTGAAGCTTACCCCGAGGATGCGCACTTTCAGCCCTAAAGAGAAATTTACTTGGCCAGCTGACATGAAAAGGAAAAGCTTTCCTGCTCCTATGCAGATGGAAAAGCCTAACAAAATCCAGAGATTCAATGAATGTGATTTTTATATGATGGAAAAAAGACTTCACGATATACAAATGCATGTTGATGATCTCTACACGAGCTTTTATGATGTGAAGGAGCAGATTTATAATAATAATATGGAGCACATGAATAAGGATGGTTATTTTGATATTGGTGGGGTAAATAAGGAGAAGTTGGTCTTTTGTAGGGGTGTCGAATGTGAAGGACACCTTGAATCGGTTTCTAGCGATGGTTCAAGTTCCGATGGAGCAACTAGTACCCGGGGGTTTCCTGTGAAGAAAGTTTGCTCTAATATGCTAGTGGATGGCGGCCTATCCCTTACCAAGGCCGGGTTTAATGGATAATTTACTAGTTTGGAATTGTCGGGGGGTGAGGGCACCCACGACAAAGAAAATGTTTAAGTCCCTTATCGCTAAATTTAGTATTTCTATTGCTTGTTTGCTTGAGTCTAAGATTAGGAGTAGTAAAGTCAAGTCTTGTAATCACTTTAGTGCGTTTGATAATTCTCATGTGGTGGAACCCAGAGGAAGATCGTTTATGTCTGGGGGCATACTACTTTTGTGGAAGGAGTCGGTTAAGCTTAGAGTGATTAACTCATCGCCGTCTTTTGTAATTGCAAGAATCGATGAATCTAGTTTATTTTCTTGGTATCTTGTGTGTATTTATGCTCCTAATAATGAGGATGAAAGGTACAAACTATGGAAAGCTCTCTCGAATTGGTATTCTAAAATTAATATCCCTACTCTCTTTATTGGAGACTTCAATGACATATCAAGAACATCGGAAAAACTTGGTAAGAAAGAGGCTAACTTTGATAGGATTATTAAGTTTAATGAGTTCATCAATGACAATCAATTAATAGATTTACCTAGTAAAGGTTGTTTTTATACCTGGTCTAATAAAAGGAAAGGTGATGAGTTAGTTAAAGAAAGACTCGATAGAGGATTGGCGTCTCCGTCTTGGTGTAATCATTTCAATAATTTCAGCCTACAAGTTCCGCCGGCAATTGGTTCGGACCATTCTCCGTTAATTATTACCAAAGACGCGTCTATTCAGGCTAGAAATAAACACTTTATGTTTGAATCGAGATGGATCGAGAATGAACAATGTAAGGATGTGATAGCTAAGGCTTGGGGCAATTATCGTAATATCCAAAGTATTCAAGATTTTTGCGAGAAAAGAGACAAGACTTGTGCAGCTTTAATGGGGTGGAGTAAGGATACGTTTCAAAATGCTAGGAAGCTCATTAATGATTACCAAAAGGAACTTATTAAAATTCAAAATGAGCCTTCATCGGATGATAATTGGCTTAGGGAACGGGAGATTTATGCGAAATTAGAGGAAGCATGGAAACAAGAAGAGGCGTTTTGGGCAGATAGAGCACGAGATTTAAATATAAAAAAGGGTGATAAGAATACAAGCTACTTCTTTGCCAAAACTCTTCATATAAGAAAACTTAATAAAATTACGGCTTTGAATAGGGAAGATGGAGTATGGACTGACGATAACGAGGAGATTAATAACATTATTAATAAATTTTACGCTAATCTCTTCTTATGTAAGGGTACAACCGGTTCGGAGAATATTCTCAAACATATTCCGTGTAAAATTACAACTCAAATGAATGATTCGCTCACAAAAAGTCCTGATCTGGAAGAAGTTAAAAAAGCGGTTTTTAGTATGGCTGGATCAAAAGCGCCTGGACCGGATGGCCTACCTGGTAATTTTTATTAGGAATATTGGGACATTGTTAAAGAAGACATTTTTATTATGGTCAAGAACTTTTTTGATCATAACTTTCCTCTACATGGAATCAATGATACTGTTATTTCGCTAATTCCAAAAGGTGAATCGCAAGAAACTATATTAGACTATAGACCGATTGCGTGCATAAATTTCAGTTATAAAATTATCTCAAAAATCTTAGCTCTCAGATTACAACCTTTTATGGATGTTATCATTTCTCAAACGCAATCAGCTTTTATTAAGGGAAGGAGTATCCAGGATAACATCCTCATCGCTCAAGAAGTTTCTTTCTTTTTGAAAAATAAAAGGAAATCAAAATAAGAATTATGCGGCGATAAAAATTGATATGGCCAAGGCTTATGATCAGGTTAATTGGGACTTTCTCATTAATACACTCCGATGCCTTGGTTTTTGTGAAAAAATGGACGGATTGGATATATAATTGCATCTCGTCAGTTTCATTACAAGTCAAAGTTAATGGTCAAAGATTGGACAAATTTTATCCGTCACAGGGGATAAGACAAGGAGATCCTTTGTCGCCTCTTCTTTTCTCCATTTTGACTGAAAGTTTAATTAGTCTAATCAATTTCCATTGTAGAGAAGGTAGTATTAAGGGTATCACTATTACCAGGAGCTGTCCTAGACTTACCCATCTTCTTTTTGCTGATGATGCTCTATTCTTTGTCAACGTTGAGGAGCGGGAGATTGATACTTTCAAGGCTATTCTATCAGAATTCTGTAATGCTTCTGGTCAAAAAGTCAATCTTCATAAGTCATCCATCCTATTTAGTAAAGGGACTCCGGAGACGGTATGTTCTCGAATATCTGAGAAACTTAATATTAATAGAACTAGTTGTTTTGGGAAATATCTAGGGATTCCTTTTTCTATTAAAAGAGCAAAGGCGGACAATCTTAATTATATCAAAGATCGTCTTCTCTCGAAATCAGTAAGTTGGGTTTCATCTTTACTATCAGACGGTGGAAAAGAGGTTTTAATTAAAGCAGTGATGCAAGCCATTCCGAATTATGCGATGTCTATTTTTGAATTTCCCAAGTCACTTTGTAAGAAATTATCAAGTTGTGTTGCAAATTTCTGGTGGGGGTCCAATAACCGGAAGCGGATTCATTGGTTATCATGGAAAAAAATTTCTAAATCCAAGAAAATTGGGGGCATTGGTTTTAGAGACTTTCAGAAGATGAATATTGCGCTATTAGCTAAACAAGCTTGGAGAATTGTTAAAAACCCTAATTCTCTTGTTTCTAGGGTGCTTAAAGGTATATATTCACCACATACTAGACTGTTTGATTGCAAACTTGCAAAAAAGAGATCTTGGAGTTGGGCGAGCTTATTTAAAGGGTTACAATTCATTAAAGCTCAAGGAATTTGGCAAATTGGTAACGGATATAATACTAATATATGGGATCACAGGTGGATTGGTAATTGTATAAGTCTTGAAAGACCGGATAATTGTGATATGGAAAGAGTTGGACAACTTTTTAATGATACAGGTACGGGATGGGATGTTAATAAACTTAAAGGGATATTTCACTCTAACATTGTTAGTGAGATAATGAGGATCCCTGTGATTAACATTAAGGACGAAGATAAGCTTATTTGGCCACATACGAAAGACGGGGAATATTCAACTAAATCCGGGTACCACACTTTGATTAATTTGGAATTACAGAATGGAGCGGAAACGTCCAGAATGGGAGAAGAAAATTAATCTGAATTATGGAACATCATTTGGAACTCTAATGTTCCTTCAAAGGTGCGAGCATTCGGGTGGAAGATATGTAATGATGCTATACCTACGAAAAAGAATCTATGGAAAAGAAAATGTTGTACGAACACCTGTTGTGGATGGTGCGATGAGAATACGGAAGATATTGAACACTTATTCTTGCTTTGTCCGTTTAGTATGGCAGTATGGGCTAATTCGATAATATAAATCAAGATCGATGAAGGACGAGTTGGGAACTTCAAGACTTGGTTCCTTTCCACTATTAATGAATTTACGAAAAATGGGTGGGGCAAGAGAGAAATCACAAGTTATATTCTGCTTACCATATGGAATATTTGGAAGGCCAAGATGAAGGGTTTGTACGAAAAGATCGAATGGAACATATATGAAATTAACTATAGCGTAAAAAAGACTTTTAAAGCTCTATTTGATTGTAATAAGGCTGATAACAGGCAAGAGAATAAGAGGTTAAATGGAAGCAAGGGAGAAAATGGTGGTTTCAACAAAGAAAAATTGATTGAATGTAACCCGATTTTATCAGATGATGCTGAATACATATTTATGTGTGATGCCTCTTTCAAGAAGGAATATGAACCTGCGGGTATGGCTGCTATTGCTATCAACAAAGAAGGTAAGGTGACACATAGGGTCGTTTCAAGAGCCGTTATTAGAAGTTCAATTGAAGGAGAATGCTGGGCGATCCTTCTTGCTATGAGAAGGGCAGCCAATGGTGATCTACGGAGTGCTTCTTTTTACTCCGACAACCTTGAAGTGATTCAAGGTATTTCAAGTGAAGCAGGTCTTCGATGGCAAATTAGCCCTTTTGTTGCCGAGATGAAGAGCTGGCTGACAAAGTTCCCGAAATGGAAAATTTGCTATGTTAATATAAAGTTTAATAATATTACAGACCTCGCAGCAAAAACAGCAAGACGGGACATTGACACGTTGAAATGGAAAAATGGCTCTTTAAATGATTTTTATGTTTTCTTAAAATCTCTGTATAAACGCTCTTAATATTTTCTATATATTTTCTTTGACAAAAAAAAAATAACTGTTTTATAAACTTATTTATGCTCAACTGTAACACGCGTTAAGTATATGTGTTTACCATTTGAGGAAGGTCTTGGCAGGGGCGGAGCCAGGATTCTCTGTAAGGGGGGGCCAAGGGGGTTCGGGGGCAACGCCTCCAAAAAAAAAATTTCGGTATTATTTGCACTATAAGTCAAAATGTCATGCAAAAATTGCAAAATAGGTCCCTATATTAGGAGAAATTGCACTAAAAGGTCTTTATATTATGTAAAGTTTGCAATAAAAATCTCGATATTGATTTTTCTAATTAATTATGCTATAAGTTTCTTTTTTTAATACAAAATAACATATATTTTGTTATAAAAAATTAAAAAAATCCTATAAATAAAATAATTTAAAGCTTAATAAAATAAATTTTAAAAGTTAGGGGGGCCAAATGAAGATATTTAAAAAATTTAAGGATTATTTACTTATAAATTTTTTTTTTTTTTGAGATAGTTATAAATTTTTTTTTTTTTAAATCAGGGGGGCCATGGACCCCCCTTCCTTACCCACAGCTCCGCCCCTGGGTCTTGGGTTGAAGAGAATTCTCCTTATGAACAAAGTTATGTAGTTAGGCCATATTGTTCAGATCTAACCGTCCTTTACTCGATAACCCCTTTGGATCGAGGTTTACATAGGAGATCACAAAGATCTAATAATCATTTACACGATGACCCCTTCTAAGATTTGAATCTGAGGTTTTGATAAGTGATCACACTGATCACTATCTGGGTAACCTCTTCTAAAGGTTGTCAAGGTTTTCGTAGATAATCACAACAATCTAGCCGTCATGTATCCGATAACCTTTCTTAAGGTTAAATTAAAGTTTTCATAGGTGATCACGAAGATCTAACCATTATTTACTTGATACCCCTTCTAAGGTTTGAATTGAGAGTTTCATAGGTGATTAAAAAGATCAATTTGTCATTAATTCGATAATATCTTAAAGAGATTTGCATAGGTGATCATGAAAACCTAACTATCATTTACTAGAGGATCCTTTCTATGGGTCGAATCGAGGTTTTCATATGCGATCACAAAAATCTAACAACGGTTACTTGATAACCCCTTTCTAAGGGTTTGTTTAAATAGAGGAATTAGGAGGGAGGGGATTATATTAAACGATTCTAACAATCCATTCCTTCGTTTGTATTACATGGGATTGTGGGGACAAGGTTAGTAATGTATTCTTAGAATACCTTATGTTCTTATATTTCGATCCTTCCGATTCAGTAGGATTAGGAGGGATGGATTTTTTATTATGTTGTAATGTCTAAATTACCCTTATTACTTTATAATATATTTTAATAGGGGTATACGAGTTATTTTAGTTATAAAAAGAATCCTTCATCCCATTATTTTTTAATTCAAACACCAAATATATATAATACTTAAATAAAATTCGATGTCCTCCTTTTATTCAATCCAAACAAAACTCTACTTTCCATTCCTTTATTATACTCTCAATTCCTTTCCTTTACAAAATAATTCCCCCTTAATCCAAACAGACCCTAAAGGTTGGATCGAGATTTTCATAGGTGATCACAATGATCTAACGTATTTACTCGATAAGCCTTTCTAAAGGTTGAATCGAAATTTCTATATACAATCATGAAAATGTAACCATCATTTACTGAATAATCCCTTCTAAGGGTTGAATCGAGGTTTGATCAGGGCGACCTCTTCAGCCCATGCTTCAGACTCGATAACCCGTATGAAGGACCATCTCGAGGTTTTTATAAGAGATCACGGAGATCTAACCAATATTTCTCAGTAAACCCACCAGAGGGATTGAATCAAGGTTTTACCAGGGTGGCCCCTTAGGCCTATCCTCTAGACTCGATAACCCATCTGAGAGGCTAGATCGAGGTTTTACTAGGGTGACCCCTTATACCTATCCTTTAGACTCGATAACCCGTCTAAGAGTTTGAATCGAGGTCTACCAGGGTGACCCCTTAGGCATATCCTCTGGAATCGATAATTCATCTGAGTTTTGAATTGAGATTTCACTAGGGTGACCCCTTAGGCCTATCCTTTGGACTCGATAATCCGCCATAAGGATTTATTCTAGGTTTTACTAGGTTAACCCTTGTGTCTTGGTGTCGACTAGGGCGTGATAAAATAATAGATAAAATAAGTGCAAAATAAACACCCTAGTCTAAACACGGTATTGCAAGTATTACAGGACGTATGCAAATTTTAATAATAAGAGAATTCGTTCCTCAGAGACTATGAAAGTTAGAGAGAACTTATGCAAATATCAAGTGCAAATATGAAAGCTAGAATAATAATACGTAGAAATTAAAGACTAAATAGATTTTTGTTGGGTTTTTGAGAATAAAAGATTAACTAAATAAACTAAAGACAGAATGTTAAATAAGAGAAAATATAGTATGAGAGTTAAGCTCGAGATATAGCAAGTAATCCCCACTAGTCTTGTTTATTCTAATCATGTAAGGGCGAATTATGTAGAATTGCAATAACCAGGATTCTAAATTCCTCCTAACCCCCGTCAGGTTGGACTTAGGTGGAGACCTCACAATCACGAGGACACTTAAACAGGGTGCTCTTACACCACTAGGTTTCTGGATGAGACTGGTCTTCTAATGATGATCGGTGGTTAAATCAAACCCTAATGGTTATCTAGTTAGGCAAGCCCGTCAGGATCACTACCGCACACTAGACGTTTATTTGGTGTTTCAATAATTAGACACCTCTTCTGGGTGACCATCTAACTACTGTTAAGGTAATCTTATACTCGTACACTAGCAAGGAAAACAGACAATAAATCAAAGCACATAAAACAAAGAATAAAACACTAATTTAATTTAAATATTATAATCCTAAATTAGAATAGATATAAAACAAGTCTAGGTTTCATACCCATACGCTAAATCTCAAGCTAAATTAGAATTAGTTTATACTAGAAAAAGAAAAGAAAACAATTACAAATTTGAAGGCTTGTGAAGGCATAATTTGATGCTTAACTCCTTCCAAACTTCTCTTCTCTTGATGTAGGCTTCTTCTTGGTTTAAGGATTGGCCAAGGATATGTTTCTTCTGAATAAAGGGTGTATTTATAGGGTCTAGGAAGCCCTAAAACGTTTTCTTAGAGTGGAAGACAAGTAATTGGACTTCTAGCCCAACTTAAATTCGTAACCCTAAAATATAGAAAAGGTAATAAACTGTTGTTGTTTTGTTTTGGCCATAATCCCTACAATACAGCTCCGATTGACGCGTTATTTATATCGAAACTGATCGACTAGGAAAGATCGACACTTTTGCTTCAGACCATTCTTGCGAATTCCCACCCGTTTTTTAGTTATGATCAATTTAATGGACGTAGCTGCTGGAATTCAGATTTACTTGACAACTTTATCTTTCCTAATCTATCATTTACTTCCTTTATCTCCAATTTCCATCATTATCTTTTTTCCCTTATCTCTTAGAATTGATTTGACATCTAATTAATTATCGTATATATTTAAAGATTCACAATTAACAAACAATTAAACCCAATATGCTCTAAAAATACTAAATCATCAAATCAAGACAAGAAATAGGAAAATATAAAAATATGAATGGTGGGGCCTAGGGTGTGATAAAATAAGATATAATTAACGTGCAAATAACACCCTAAACTACACGGTTCTGCAAGTATACAGATCGTATGCAAGTTTTAGTTAAATGATTAAGATTCGTTCCGCAGAGACTACAGAGGTTAGGAGAATCTTATGCAAATACCAAGTGCAAATAAATTAAAGATAGAACAACTAAACGCAATTAAAAGTAAAGACAAATAAAGATGAATTTGAGAAAATAATTAACTAAATTAAACTAATAATTAAAAGACAGAAAATAAATATGAAAGAGAAGTGATATGAGAATATAGCTCAAGTTATTAGCATGTAATCCCCACTAGTTTTGCCGTTCTAAACATGTAAGGGTGAATTATGTAGTATTTCCCTAATCGGTCCCAATTCGCTATCGGTAGTTTCAAATAGGATTTACCTGTGTCAATAAGGCTTCCTAAGCAAACTTTTCCTGTAATTGGTAAATAGTCACAAGAACTAAACCATAGTGATTATCTAGCTAGGTTGGGTTGTCAGATCAGACCTAAGACTAGACGTTATGTGCTAAACATGCAATTAAACACCGTTGTCAATGGTGACCTAATCACTAGATGGTAATTCTATATGGCCGCGGTTCCACAAGAACACAGAATATAATTCCAAACACATAAACAGAGAATAAAAACTATAATTCTATTTAAAACATTGAATTCCCAAATTAGATAGATTTAAATTCAAAACTAGAGTTCATACATTAATGCTAAAACTCAAGCTAAAGAAATTTAGTTCATGAAAGAAAAGAAAGAAATTACAAATCTAAAGGTAGAAGAAGACATAATGATGAACAACTCCTTCCAGACTTCTCTCTTGTATTGTAAGCTTCCTCTTAGCTTAAGGTTTCACCAAAGATCATTTAAGAGTGTTAAGAGGCTGTATTTATAGTGTATAGGTTGACCTAATTCGTTTCTTTAGAGATAAATTAAGTAATGGACTCCTAGCCCAACTCAAATTCGTAAGGAAATAAAGATAAACACTGCTGGACCGTTTTGAGCATATCTTCTTCCTTATTGGTCGGTTTGAGCTCCATAAGATACCAAAAGAATCGTAACAGAATTATCTTTGCACCTATGAAAGGAAATTACCAAAATCGGCCTATTTCTTGGGTAAAATAGCACTTCTTTAGGCGTGTACTGCAGAATCCTAGATTAGGCAGCTTTTCCTTTTCCATGTTTTTAGCCTTTATTTCCTTTATCTCTAATTTCCATGCAAATCTCTTTCCATATGTTGTAGTCTTTGACTTGGACTCTAATTAATATCCATAATTATCTTTAAAGCTTCACACTAAATAAACAATTAAACCCAATATGCTCTAAAAATATTGTGTTACTAAATCAAGACCCAGAATAGGAAAGTGCACTAAACTAAGCTAAAATCAACCTATAAACTAATAAATAAGCCTAAAATGATGTCTCAGAATTATATTTTATTATCACAAATGAAGAGACATCAAGACCCCCAATTCAAAGTTGTATCGTCCCGATACAATAAAAGTAAAGAACAGCAGGGTAGTCAAAATAAACAAGAAGAAGTCGGAGGAGAACAAGAACAGAATATAATGAATGATCCTAGAACATAAAATCCAAAAAGTCTCATGTAGTAATGCTCAAGAAATGGTGCACAAATATGCCTAATACACATGTAATCAACAATCCATAAATTCAAGTTAAGATTAATTTCGCAATGCCAGAAGGAGAGGATGATAACTTAGTTCAAGTTAATGGCTATAGGTTGTTCATAGGTCCCAAATACAGCATCCAATGGTCCACTTACCTACTACCCAATAGCTCAATTGTTTCTCCATCTAGTAGTTAGAAATCCTAAGGTCTTGGTTATAACTTGGCTTAAGGACGGGTGTGGTATATTTGGATAATGAAAAGTGAGCTTTTGGCTCTCTCCTCACTAGCCATCAACGAATCGCCCTAGAGCTTGAGTTTTCACTCGAAGATGTTCTCACTTAACCCAATTTATTGATGCCTTTGATGTGCATCCCCAATATCCCAATTAAAACCTTTGATGATATAAAATCCACTTTGCCGGTCCGAATATATATTCTCTTTTCACATCAATTTTTTTCTTTTGTATAGCTATGATTCTCTTTTGATGTTGAGATATCACACTATTTTTTCATATATATATTCTTTTTATGCCCTTGTTGGCAAAATTAGCTCGTAGCTTCTTTTTCATTCACTATTACCCCGGCAAATGGTTACAATAAAAACTTTTTCATCATTAATAAATTCAAAATTACAATTCCCAAACCCAATGTTCCTTAATGATGAAACCCACCACCCCAAACTCAAGCTCTAAAACGAGTTGCCTCAGGTTTTGCGATTCGAGTGCGGATCATATGGATAAGTCCTAAAAACTAGGGTATGGATTATAATGTGTTTCAAATAATAGGCTTTAGAAAGGCTCAGAGGGGCTAAGACGGGTAAATAACAATAATATCAAACAAAAGGGTGAGAAAGGCTAAAGGCTTCAAGTGTTTTATCATGAAAGAACTGCCTTAGTCATTTTTCTAACTACCGGATTTCGTTACGTTTTCATTATTAGTTCATAGATAAGTGGGTTTTCAACTAATTTTAAACCTCACGTTCTACACACAAATTAACTATTCCTAAGTTTCAACGTGACTTCTTAGCATTGCTCATTAACTTTTCTATCCTTTATTTCCTGTTTTCATACATGCATCTAAACAATTTTGTTGCATCTTTCAAAAGCATACTACTTACTATCATTGACCTAATAAAATCATGCTCAAGTAGGTACATTCAAGATATTCTATGCCTTAATTCAACCTAAAAAATTTAAATTTTATGCAAAAACGAAAAGAAGATAAGGACAACGAATCCCCACCCCCAACTCAAAAGTGAGCCGTGTCCCCACGACTCAAAAAAGACTCAAGAATGGAATAAAATTTAAAATAAAACTAACTAAACTACCTAATGCATACAAGCTATTAAGAAAAATTAGAATGACCTACCTGGCTGGCCATAGAGATCCATCATATCATCCTCCTCATCCGAAGCTGAGGGATCGGTATAACTATCAATATCCCTGGTTAAATCTTCTATCTGTGATTCCAACTGTATGACTTCTGTCCAAAGATCTCTGGTATCTTCGCGTAATCTTTCTACTTCGTTCTGTAACTTGAGAGCCCAAGGAGGAAGATCATAAACAATTTCAGAGGAAGAGGTAGAAGAACCTTGGTCTTGGATTTTTATTTTCTTCAAAGGCCTCCTTGATGGTATGGACATTCTAGCAGTTAACTTCTTTGGTAGTGGTTGTGCTAGTGCCTTTTTTTTTTATTCTTCAGTAACCTCATCAATATTGATGGGTTTTTCAATGGTGGCCCCAGGCAATTTCTTATTCTTCCCAAGGATTGAGCACTTTCTCTTGTATTCCATAGCTTCAGATCTGTTAGTCATGCTTGATTTACCCACAACTCAAGTTATACCAAGGATGGATTAAAAGTATAAGGAAAATTTGGTGTAGCTTGATGTTGTTGCTTGGAATTTGTGGAAGAGAAAGGTTTGTTGATGGATCTTGGAAGAAATCTTTAAAGCTTGATGAATTTGATGGTGTTTTGATGGTGTAGTGTGATGAATTTGATGAAGAATTTGTGTTTATGGAAGATGGAGAAGAGGATTTGATGAGTTGTTGAGTTAATTGTGAAGGTTTGCACAAGCTTTAAGATGTATATATAGGGTTTGGGTCTGAAAAATTCGTGTATGGAAGGCTAGGGTTTAACTTGTTAAGGTAAGAAGTTGATTAGGAAAGAAATTCCTTCACCAACCGCCTCTGTGCGGTGCACCGGACCAGATCCGCGGTGTACAGGACTGATCAGCTCTTCAAATTTTTGCCCACTGGATAATACCCGAGCTAGCACCCCGTGGCACGTGTTTTGTGCCTGCGTTATAGGGGTGCGGTGCATGGGGTAGTCCGCGGGTGCTCCGTCAAAAAACCCGTGGTACCCGACCCCATGGCACGCGTTTGTGTATGCGGACCAGGGGTGCGGTGCACCGCGCCTATCAGGTCTCCTTTTTCGCACTTCTGGATAAAACCCGTGGTACGGGTTTTCTGGGCACGGTGCATCCCTGCGGACCATGGGGTAGTCCGCGCCAGGTTCAGAATTTTTCCAGCTTTTTCCTTTTGACCCCAAACTCGTTTCCTGCACAATAGCACACTACCTTTCTCTCCTATTAGCTTGTAAACACAATTAAAAATATACACTAACTTAAAATTATACAGTACAAAGCAAAAACAACTAATCTTAAAAGCAATTTAGACAAGGGGTGTCTCCCAAGAGCACTTTTGTTTAACGTCTTTGAGTTAGACGTGTACCTCAGGCTAAGCGCATTCAACAAGATGAATTGTCTCCTCTCGCCCAAATTCCTCACTGTCATGGTATCTCTTCAAACGCTGGCCATTCACCATGAATGCCCATTGCTCGGTTGGATTTTCAATTTCAATCGCTCCATGAGGCGTGACTTTAGTAACAATGTAAGATCCTCCCCAACGGGATTTAAGCTTTCCTGGGTAGTTCGAAAATCGAGAACTGTATAATAAAACTTTCTGTCCTATCTCGAAATGCTTTGGACGGAGCCGTTTATCATGCCATCGCTTTGTTTTCTCCTTATAGAGAGGTGAATTTTCATAGGCAATATAACGAAACTCCTCCAACTCGTTCAACTGCATCATCCTTTGTTTCCCAGCCAGGTCTGGGTCTAGATTCAGAGTTTTAATAGCCCAGTAGGCTCGAGCTTCAAGTTCAATTGGTAGATGACACGCTTTGCCGTAGACCATGCGATATTGGGATGCCCCAACTGGTGTTTTAAATGCTGTTCTGTAAGCCCAGCGAGCATCATCTAGCTTTAAAGACCAATCTTTCCTCGATTTGTTCACGGTCTTCTCGAGAATAGATTTGATTTCCCGGTTGGAAACTTAAGCTTGACCGTTAGTTTGTGGGTGATAACCGGTTGAAGTACGGTGTTTCACCCCAAACTTTCGAAGAAAATTTCTCAGGGGAGCATTAAGAAAATGGGTACCTTTATCACTGATGAGAACACGCGGCGTACCATGTCTTGAAAAGATGTTTGATTTTAAGAATTTAATCACAGTTTGAGCATCGTTCTTCGGTGTTGCCACTGCTTCTACCCATTTTGATACATAATCTACTGCAAGCAAAGTATAAAGATTTCCATGGGAAGTGATGAAAGGTCCCATGAAATCTATTCCCCATACATCAAAGATTTCAACTTCAAGAATATTATTAAGCGGCATCGCGTCTCTCTTTGATATATTGCCAGTGAACTGGCATCTTTGACATGACTTGACATAACGATGACAATCTTTGTGTATGGTAGGCCAATAGAACCCGGATTGAAGAATTTTAGTTGCGGTTCTATCGCCTTTAAAGTGACCTCCATAAGGTGAATTATGACAACCTTCAATGATTTTCTCCATTTCACCTTCATGCACACATCTTCTAACCACTTGGTCACTACAAATCTTCCAGAGGTACGGTTCATCCCAATAATACTCCTTGGCCTGGTGACTTAATCTGTGTTTTTGTTGTGGGTGGATATCTTTGGGAAAGACACCACTCACAATGAGGTTGACCAGATCTGCATACCATGGCACAAAAGCATGTTTAATAGCAAAAAGTTGTTCATCAGGGAATACCTCTTTAACCAACAATGATTCTTTGTTCGCATCAGATCCTTCGAGCCTTGATAAATGATCAGCAACTTGATTTTCGCATCCTTTTCGGTCTCGAATATCTATGTCGAATTCTTGAAGTAACAGTACCCATCTAATTAGACGCGGCTTAGCGTACTTTTTCTCCATGAGGTACCTAATAGCTGAATGGTCCGTGTATACAACAGTTTTCTTCCCAACCAAATAGGAACGAAATTTATCAAAAGCATAAACCACGGCCAACATCTCTTTCTTCGTCACTGTATAATTCATCTGGGCGGCGTTGAAAATCTTACTTGCATAATAAATCGTGTGGAAAATCTTGTCTTTCCTCTGTCCTAACACAACACCCATAGCGTGATCACTAGCATCGCACATAAGTTCAAACGGAGCTTTCCAATCAGGAGGTATAACAATAGGTGTAGAGATTAGTTTCTCTTTAATCGTCAAGAACGCTTGAAGACATTCTTCAGTGAAATTAAAAGGAGTATCCTTTTCAAGTAAAGAGCAAAGCGGTTCGGCGATCTTGGAGAAATCTTTAATAAACCTTCGATAAAATCCTGCGTGACCCAAGAAACTTCTCACTCCTTTAACAGAAACTGGAGGTAGTAGTGTTTTGATAACTTCAAATTTAGCACGATCAACCTCCATCCCTGCCTTCGAAACTTTATGTCCCAACACAAGAATGAATGATACTTATTGTAAATGGTAGAGATGTAATTGCCCAGATTATACTGGTCTCTTATTTTATACATTTCTACTCTTATTTATAGAGATGTGTTGGTAGTTATTATATAACTACATCTCTATCATACCCTATCTTGACACATGAGCACTCGGTAGTTAGATATATCCCACAAACTTAAAAGGGGTGTTGAGACTGTCAACCGTCACTGTTAACTGTTATCAAGATAAAAATAAGTAGTTTATCTTACGTCATCGACCTCTCGAGGTTATGCTGAGATGCTCTTGCCGTGCCTCTTTCAACTTCATATCTTAAGTTTGACGGGCTTATAGTGTATTTGATAGAAAAGAGGTTTTAAGTGACATTTTTCCCTACCAAAGACGAAGCAAATAATTAAAAAAAAATGAAAAAAAATTAAAAAAGAGAAGAGAGCAGTTATTTTGTTTTCCTAATTAATAACTTATCATTATTTTTTTTCATATTTTTATTTAGTTAGCATATAGATAATGAAATTTGAGTAAAATGTGTAATCAAAGAAGAAAATGTATAAAAAGTAATAATAGAATAACCTTTTTATCTCCTTGTATTCCTTTTTTTCTTCATAAGAATACCTTTTCATTTTATATATAAACAATCCTATCTCTGAAATTAGATAGTGTAAACAATGCTTGTCATTTTCATCCAATTCATTCATCAATTTCACTAATCAACTTAAACACATCATGAAAACTTATACGTTACCAATACAAGTTGCACAAATCAACAACCAATCCAAGGTATAAGTTTGTGAGTTTAACTCAGTTTTCTCCAGATCCAACCATGACCAACATTGATTTAGGGTTTTTGGTGCGAATCGGTGCTCGTTCAGGTCAGATCTATTATTTTATATGTATTTTGAGTCGCATATTTATGTAGTAAACTATTACATAGATAATCTTATGTTTCTTATATCCTCTTGGGTCCATATTCTCTTTGTTGGTGGGTATATCGGAGAAGTTGCGGTGGCTTAGATAGTAGTAGATTATGGATGTTACTGATGTCGATTATCATTCATAATTAACATTTTCGTTAAATTTATGATTGCCTATACCCGTTAGTATCTCAATTGTATTAGATGGGATATTTGTTTGATTACTTGTAGGGTAATATACCAAATACCCCCTGTGGTTTGATAAACGGTCAAGAAACCCCTTATGGTTTTAAAAGGGACAAATACCGACCTATGGTTTTGTAACCAATTACAACTCATAATTCCATCATCTTCACCTTTAGCTAAAGGTTTATATAAAGATTTAATCATCTTAACTTTCGACGATTGAGATCGGACAGCTGCTCTATACCTTGAAATTAACGGCCAAGATTGAGATCCCACAATGTATCTTGGTCGTTGTATTCAAGGTATAGAGCAGCTATTCGGTCTCAATTGTCGAAAGTTAAGATGATTGAATCTTTATATAAAACTTTAGCTAATGGTGAAGATGATGGAATAATGAGGTATATAAATCTTTAGCTAATAATAATATTAAATAATATTGAAATTCACTCCCTGTAAAATATAATTGACTTCAGGGAGCTATTTTTGGATTTTTAAGAATCGAGTAAAGAAAGAAAACCAGCTCAAATTATCGTATTTAGGTATTATTATAATATTATAAAATATATATATTTGTGTATAATTTAAGAAATTGCACTATAGGTTCCATTAATTTATAAAATTGCAATAAAGGTCTCTTTATTCATAAAATTGCACTATATGTCCCTTAAACTATTTTATTACACTTTACTATAGGTCCCTTAAATTTTGTAAATTTTACTATAGGTCCCTTAAATTTATACAATTGCACTATAGTCCCATTAAATTTAGGGAATTTCTCTATAGGCACCTTTAGTGATTATATTGCACTATAAGTCTTTTAAGTGATTATTTAGCACTATAAGTTCCTTACATGATTTTTTTTATATATATATATATATATATATATATATATATATATATATATATATATATATATATATATATATATATATATATATATATATAAAGCCTAGTATGGTGATTTATTTAAGCAACTATTACTGTAAATTTTGGTAAATCAACCTCACCAAAATGCTGATAAGCCTGCAGCAATTAAATAAAACTTGAGCAGTTTTTTAATTAAAATACTAAAGAAAATATATTACTTACCTTTATCATTTGATTTACTTCATGATCAAGAACATTACTGAACTGTGTTTCACTCACTCCATCCCTAAATTAAGATAAATTAAACATCATATAATAACATGTATCACCAAATTTAGCAACATTTACACCATTTGTAATAATAATAGCAACTAATTAGTCTGTGCAATTTTACCCTTAAAATAAATAAAAACTCAACAAAAGAACATAGACCCCGCAACTAGCTTATTCAACCTAGGCAACTCAGGAACTGTTATAACACTCGTGGACTTGGAAGATTTGTCCGAAACTAAATGTGTTACATCTTGAGGGAGTGTTATAACAGTTCCTGAGTTGCCTAGGTTGAATAAGCTAGTTGCGGGGTCTATGTTCTTTTGTTGAGTTTGTATTTATTTTAAGGGTAAAATTGCACAGACTAATTAGTTGCTATTATTATTACAAATGGTGTAAATGTTGCTAAATTTGGTGGTACATGTTATTATATGATGTTTAATTTATATTAATTTAGGGATGGCGTGAGTGAAACACAGTTCAGTAATGTTCTTGATCATGAAGTAAATCAAACGATAAAGGTAAGTAATATATTTTCTTTAGTATTTTAATTAAAAAACTGCTCAAGTTTTATTTAATTGCTGCAGGCTTATCAGCATTTTGGTGAGGTTGATTTACCAAAATTTACTGTAATAGTTGCTCAAAAAAATCACCATACTAGGCTTTTTCAAGATGGTTCTTCTGAGAATGTTCCTCAAGGATTTTATCTTTCATTATTAAAAATCTACTTTTTTCCTGTTTTCTCTCTCTCTCTCTCTCTCTCTCTCTATATATATATATATATATATATATTTTTAAGCACTGTTGTGGATACTAAGTTTGTGCATCCAAGAAACTATGACTTTTATATGTGTTCTCAATCTGGGATAATTGTGAGTTTTATTTTATTTATATTATACTTTTATTTATTCTTGTTTAAGGAGATTAATTAATAAATAATCATATTTTTACAGGGTACGTCTAAACCAGCAGATTATCATGTTTTGCTTGATGAAATTGGTTTTTCACCTGATGAACTACAAAATATTATCCATTCATTATCATATGTGTAAGTTTTAAGTGTTGTATCACTATTTAATATTTATTTATTTATTGATAATTTGTCTGAAAACTGATTTTGTATTTTGGTTTCAGCGGTCAAAGAAGTACTAGTGCGATCTCAATTGGTAAGTTAATTTTGATATTTTATTTTTTTATAGAAAAAGGAATTTAAATATGATAGTTGTTTGCTTGTAGTGGAATCTGTGTATTATGCACACCTTGCAGAGAAACAAATGAGACAATTCGTGAACTTGGAAGATTTGTCTGAAACTAAATGTGTTACGTCTTGAGGGAGTGTTATAACAGTTCCTGAGTTGCCTAGGTTGGATAAGCTAGTTGCGGGGTCTATGTTCTTTTGTTGAGTTTTTATTTATTTTAAGGGTAAAATTGAACAGACTAATTAGTTGATATTATTATTACAAATTGTGTAAATGTTGTTAAATTTGGTGATACATGTTATTATTATCCCCCAAGTTTTTTTGTAAATTGAGCTGAGTTTTCAGTTTCTGTATCTAATCGAAGCGTACCTCTGGTGTTTGTAACAGGAGCTCGCGAAAGTGGCTGACTCCTCGTTGTTTCTATAATACGTTCCATACCTTTGGCGGCTTCTGTAGGATCCATGGACACAAAACCTTCTTTTTCAAGATTATCTACCCTCAATCTACTCTCAGCGTTGATACCTTGATAAAACATAGCTATCTGTAAAGATGGGGTATTATTATGAAGGGGACATAAAGCTAACTTCTGTTGAAACCTTGTCCATGCGTCTCCTACTTCTTTTTCATTCTCTTGGCGAAACTTAGCAAGCTCCATCTGATCTTTGAGTCTCATACTGTTTGGATAAAAACGGTTAAAGAATGCGGCTTGAAGTTATGTCCAAGCATTTAATGTCCAGTGGTTGTCTATCTAGACAATCACCAGCTTTACCGGTCAGAAAGAACGAAAACATGTGACAATATAGTTGCTCGTGTGTAATGCCTGGAGTAATGTAGGCATCATAAATATGCATGAACTTCTGAATCGTTCTTTCCGGATCTTGAATTGTTGTACCACTGTAGAGTCCAAAATTCAAAAATTGACTGAGCATACCCGGATCGGGTCTGAATTTGATATTATGGATCTCTGGAGGACGATAACCTAATGGTTGAACTCGAAAAGGTGCTCCCAAGCCTGGGAGATCTTGTTCAATTTTGTTTCTGTTTCTAATATCTTCCAGTGGTGGTGGTAACTGTCCTAAAGGACCAAGTGGAGGATCTACTCCATTGTGTTGTTCTGCCATCGCTTTTCGTCTTGCTCTGTCTTCTTTTATACGTTTGTTATAAGCTCTGAAGCTCCACTCGGGCTCCGCTAGAGGAGGCCAAGGATTCACTGGTAAAAACCTGAAAAGACTAGAACAAACCAAAAAGTGTAAAATTAGAAAAATAAAAATAACTAAAAACTACTACTACAAAAAATAGTTAACCCACACGCTAGCAAGACACAAGTCCCCGGCAGCGGCGCCAAAAACTTGGTGTCGCCTGAGGTGTGATAAAATAATAGATAAATAAATACGGATAATGATGCACTAACACCCTAGACTAAACACGTTACTCACTGCAAGTATCACAGATCGTATGCAAGTTTTACTAGTAAGTAAGATTCGTTCCTCAGAGACATAGTTAGTTATGCTTATGGGCAAATAAATTCGAGTAGCAATTAATAATTAAAAGACAGGAAAATAAATATGATTGATGACTGAGGAGATCAGATTAATGACTAAATAAAATAAAAGACAATAGAATAAAAGATGTAAGAATAAGATGAGAAAATATAGCTCAGGTTTTGCTCGTATGCACTAATCCTTCTCTTTCTTCTACTAGTTAATAAGGGTGATTATAGCTCTTAGATAAGTATCTAGGATTCTAAATTCCTCCCTACCCCCTTCTGGGTGGACTAAGGTGGCGACCTCACAATTACCAGGGGACTTAACTAAGGTGATCCAACACCACTAGGTTCTTAGATGAGTCTGGCCTGCAAATAATGATCGGTGATTAAATCAAACCCTAATGACAATCTAGTTATGCAAGCCCTTTCGGATCACTACCGCACACTAGACGTTTATATGGTGTTTCAATAATTAGACACCCCTTACGGGTGACCATCTAACTACTATTAGCACAACCCTAAATTGATCAAGTCTAAGACAAACAATAAATCAAAGCACATAAAACAAATACATGGTTAAGCAGCTAGAATCAATTTAAAATAGTTCTTCCAAAGAAACATAGATAGAAGAGAATAGAATTCATAGATTATACATATGCAAACCCCAAGCTATGGGAAAATTAGTTCATACTGGAAAGAAATAAACTAAAAGAAAGATACATACTGTCAACTTGCTCTAAGGATTGATCTCTAATTGTTAATAAACTTAAGGATGGGCAAGGACACTTTTACAATAGTTAAAGGGTGTATTTATAGGAGTCTAGGAAGCCCTAATTCGGATTCTTGGAGTAGAGGGCAAGTAATAGGACTCTTTTCCAAATCAAATTCGTAGCCCTAAAATATAGAAAAGGTAATAAATTGTTGTTGTCTTGTTTTGGCCGTAACTTCTTCAATATTGCTTTGATTGACGTGTTCTTTATATCGAAACCGATCGTCCTGGAAACTTTATACTTTTTCTTCAGACCATTCTTCCAAATTCTCAGCCAATCTTGAGTTATGATCACTTTAGTGGATGTGACTGCTGAAATTCAGATTTATTTGGCAACTTTTTCTTTTCCTTCTTTGCATATTTCCTTCCTTAATCTTCCAATTTCCATGTATATATTCTTTCCTTTACTTCTTAGAATTGACTTTGTTTCTAATTAATTACCATATAACTTTAAATCTTCACAATAAATAAATAATTAAACCGCATATGCTTTAAAAATTAATAAATCATTAAATCAAGACTAGAAATAAGAAAGTGCACTCTAAAATTAGAAACTCGAATAAAATACTTTCTAACACACTAAAAATAATCTAAGACTTTAATTCTCACTTCTCCTCCTTGTATTGGTTTTCCATGAAATTCAAGAACCTACTAATTTTGCACTAAAAATAACAAAATTAACGCACAAAAGCTCCTAAAGTGCAAATAGTCTAATTCCAAGGGGAGAAAGTGTAATATGACGAATTAAGCATAAAAGTCTATCAAATACTTCAAATATTCACCTAACAGGGATGTCTCCAAAGGCTAATATTTAGAACAAATAGGGAGACATCAGTTACCTTGGTAAAACTTTAGTTCTACATCCTAGACAAGTTATTAAGTCAAGTTGGATAGACCTAAGGAGTCACCCTGGTGAAACCTTGATTAACCTCCCATAAAAGTTATTGAGTCTAGGTGAGTAGGCCTAAGGTTTCATTCTAAAAGAACCACTAACTAACTGTTATATATAGCTTATCAAGTCTATTTCAACCCCAATGGTCACTCTAAAACCCTCGATCCAACCCCTAGTCAAATTTAGCTTTTACCAAGGTGAACCCTAAGGTACATTAAATTGGACTCGATAACTCTCATGGAGGTTGAATCGAGGTTTGCCGGTGGTGACCTCTTAGGCTTATTCGATAAGACTCGATATCTATTCTAAGGGTTGAATCGAGATTTTCCAATGGTGACCCATTTGGCCTATCAAACCGGACTCGATAACTAGTTTGAGGTTTGAATAAATACTTGCCCATGGTGACCCCTTTTTCCTATTCTACCATACTCAATAACTAGTCTAAGGGTTGAATCGAAATTTGCCAGTGATGACCCCTGAGGTTATTTGTCAAGACTCAAGAACTAGTCTGATGGTTGAACTAAGATTTTAGATGGGACAACTAAGACATGAATATCAAACTATATTTTTAAGCTAGAAAGTTTTGAATCATGACTTAATCGGTCGAGTTATATAAACGTGGGCACAATAAACTTAACTACTTTCATCTAGCCCTTCTTGGTGGGGTCATGATAACAACAATTCTTACTTACTAATACTACAATTAGATAATGAGTTAACATGTACCTTGGTTTTTCAGTCCATCTTAAATTTAAATTTGATACTTTAGGTTATCCACTAGTATGATTCCTTAGCTCTTATTGTGATGATAGATCTAGCCACATAGGGGTTCCCTGTGGTACATGGTTACTTCTGGATAGTTGATTTCTTCTTTGGATGCTTGAAGTTGTGAGATCCTCAGGTTTTCCTTTCTTAGAAGGGCGCTGCTTGCACTGAGTAGTTAATTCTACCATTTTTTGGCTGATATGCTCATCAGATTCAGATTATATGGATGACGGAGCTCCCTTATTGTGATTTTTATTCTGTGTACGTATTTTTTATTGGATTTAAATGATGGTATGTGGTATCTCAATGGGTTAGGAAACTTTCATTTCCTATAAATTACGCCAATTTGATGTAACATATTCTATCAAATAAAGTTATACGAACTAGATTGAATAGATATATTGGGTAAGTATGTTCATGTTAGTTTAACATAAGGTAAGATGTGTAATCCTTGCAAATATAATTATTTGAATTGAATATGAAATGCATTAAATTAAAGATGAATAGAATGCAAAAGAATGAATGATACTTATTGTAAATGTTAGAGGTGTAATTGCACAAATTATACTGGTCTCTTTTTTTATAAAACTCTACTCTTATTTATAGAGATATGTTGGTAGTTATTATATAACTACATCTCTATCATACCCTATCTTGACACATGAGCACTCGGTAGTTAGATATATCCCACAAACTTAAAAGGGGTGTTGAGACTGTCAACCGTCACTGTTAACTGTTATCAAGATAAAAATAAGTAGTTTATCTTACGTCATCGACCTCTCGAGGTTATGATGAGATGTTCTTGTCGTGCCTCTTTCAACTTGATATCTTAAGTTTGACGGGCTTGTAGTGTATTTGATAGAAAATAGGTTTTAAGTGACATTTTTCCCTACCAAAGACGAAGCAATTAATTAGAAAAATGAAAATCTTGAAAAAAATATTAAAAAAGAGAAGAGAGCAGTTATTTTGTTTTCCTAATTTATAACTTATCATTATTTTTTCATATTTTCATTTAGTTAGCATATAGATAATGAGATTTGAGAAAAATATGTAATTAAAGAAAAAAAATTATAAAAAGTAATAACAGAATAACCTTTTTATCTCCTTGTATTCCTTTTTTTTTCTTCATAACAATACCTTTTCATTTTATATACAAACAATCCTATCTCCGAAATTAGATAGTGTAAACAATTCTTACCATTTTCATCCGATTCATTCATCAATTTCACTAATCAAATCAAACACATCATGAAAACTTATACGTTACCAATACAAGTTGCACAAATCAACAACTAATCCAAGGTTTAAGTTTGTGAGCTAACTTAGTATTCTCCAGATCCAACCATGACCGACATTGATTTAGCGTTTTTGGTGCGTATCAGTGCTCGTTCAGGTCAGATCTATTATCTTATATGTATTTTGAGTCGCATATTTATGGAGTAAACTATTATATATCCTCTTGGGTCCATATTCTCTTTGTTGGTAGGTATATCGGAGAAGTTGCGGCAGTTTAGATTGTAGTAGATTATGGATGTTACTGATGTCGATTATTGGTCATAATTATCATTTTCGTTAATGTCATGATTGCCTATACCCGTTAGTATCTCAACTGTATTAGATGGGAGATTTGTTTAATTACTTGTAGGGTAATATACCAAATACACCTTGTGGTTTGATAAACGGTCAAGAAACCCCCTATGGTTTTAAAAGGGACAAATACCAACATATGGTTTTGTAACTAGTGACGACTCACCCTTTATATTAATTATTACACAATACTTTTTAGCAACTCGGTGCAACTCATGTCATAAAGTATAGTGTAATATCTAGTGGATCGGTGAGTTGTCACGAGTTACGAAACCATATGGGGGTATTTGTCCATTTTAAATCCATATGAGGTTTTTTTACCCTTTATCAAACTATAGGGGGTATTTGGTATTTTACCTTTACTTGATCTGATTCAAGGACTCAATTCGCTGCCAGCTGCATGGTGGAAAGTTAAATCGTAGTCAAGCAATCCTCCAGTTTACAGATGAACATAGTAGAATGTTCTTCAAGCATCTGTCGCGAAGACTCAACAAAATGGAGGAGTGTACCGCGAGGAATGTTAGACAGTGGAGTAGGGTGGACGATCGACAACTGGATTTAACATACCAGTTTATAAGGTTCAGGATTGGAAAATCCGGCCACTTGCTTTAGCTTTTACATTTGTCCAGAAAAAATATATATTTCTTTTTAAATTTATATTTTGAATAAAACAATCAATAGATATTCTATGTTGTACTATCGGTTACAAATATTTGACCGAAATTAAAAATAAATGGTTATTACTCCATAAATTGCACAAAATAGGCCCAAAGTTCGCGAAGTGACTAGTTTTACCCCAAAACAAATTAATTATTTTCTCTTTGTCAACTAAAATAAATCAAAATTCTTTTGAGCTAACAAGTGATAGTACTTATTTCCCTCCATTCTCATTTTGCGAACACACTCGACTCACCAACACAAACAAACACACACTATTCTCAAAAACCATAAAGTAACCAAGCAATTCATGCAAGAATTGAGAAATATGGTATTTTGCTTCAAGAATCTGAAAGTAACGTTTGTATAAAAAAGGGTCAAAGATCTCTCAGAAAGAAACGATCATCATATACTTGTTTTTCTACTTCTTCTTCTAATCATCAACAAGATACCAAAAGGCAAAGAATCAGAAGCAACATTCCAAACATTCCAGTAACAGATTTACCTGTTGAATTCAAGAACTATATGGAACAATTAGGAGATGAATTGAAAGACGTGAAGTTGGTTATTCAGAAACCCTTGTTCCAAACTGATGTAAGCAAAGGTCAAAATCGGTTCTCTATTCCTTTAACAAAAGTCAGGAATGTGTTCTTGACAGAAGATGAAGAGAAGTGTCTTAGTGCAAAATATGATAAAAACGTTCCCTATATTGAGGCTATCTTTATTGATCCTTCTTTAAAAATTCTTCGCACCATCAATTTGAAAAAGTGGAGGATGACAAATAGTGAATTATATGTGTTGAGTACAAGTTGGAATGAAGTTGTGTCAACAAATGGTTTGGAAGAAGGTACAATGGTGCAGCTTTGGTCCTTTAGAATTGATGGTCGTTTAGGTTTGCTCTTGTTCAACTTTAATTCAAATTTGTAATTTATTAGCTTAGTCTCTCTCTGCAATAGGTAGGAGAATAGAAGAGTAGAGTGTCTGTCTCTTCACTCTTTCGTTTTGTTTATTATTTTTATTATTACATTCATTATCAATTAAAAGTTTTGTGCATTTTAATCAACGTGGAATGACGGTGAATTTCAAAACATGATTACAAGAAATTAATCTTCTATTTAGTTGATTTCTATAAAACATTGTTATTCATGTTATCTCCTTTGTTGTGTTTATTGTCTATTTAGTTGATTTTCATGAATTAAATTGTTAATTCAAAAAAAAAACTGAAAATGCAATCTTCCGTAGTATACTGAGGTCCAAATGCCAAATAGTGCATGTCTTCCACATTATACAGGAGTACAAAAGATAATATACCAAACCAGCACAAATAAAACACACACGGCCTCTTTTATTTCTCTCCTATTTACAGAAAGAAGTCAACAAGTCAAGCACAAATAAAACACACACGGCCACTAGACACCCTTTCATCCTAACTTATTCTATTTATTTTCTTCAACTTTGTAGCATAAATTGATTCTATTTCACCTCCCAATTTCCATATGTATAAGCTAGATTTAAGGAACTTTCTAAGGATTTATATTAGGCATAAACTATAATAATTTTTTAGAGTTAATTATTTTTGTTACACTCGATATTTAATGATTTAAAGTATTTTTTTTCAACCCATAGCAACTCAATGTTTAATCCTTATAATTGTATATATTTGTGTATAGATTTCATTTATATAATGATATATTGTAAAGTCCATTCTATGTAATGATATCTTATTGATCCATTTCGATCAGACGATATAATATGAATTAAATTGTAAGGCTAGGGACAAGATTATATGTTTGTTAGAGCATTTGTCCCTTTTATAGCAAGTATCCTTCTCAAAGCCTGGAAGGAATCTGATGATAATTCAGACAGAGATGTTCCCCTAGGAGGTTTAGCTTCTCTAAACGATGAAATTTCATGGTTCAGAAAGGAAGCTTCAAAGTGGAATGTTTCATTAGCTAACAGACAAATCTTGACTATTACAGGTATTTTAGTTATAAATACTCATTATCCACTCTTTATCTGAATTTCGCTATTTCATTGATTTATACAGTTTTGTGGAAAGCCTAATAGCTCCAGATTTTGAGTATACGATAGCTATCACAGCTTTCTGGGCCATTGAAGTAGTATATCAAGAAAGCTTTGCCGATTGCTTAGAGAAAGATGCTAAAACCCCAGAAGAAAACTTGTCAGAGATGGGATAAATGATGGTTTTGGTCAATATTGTCAATTACTCCATGCAATATCTAGTCGTGAGCTAGAGAAGGCTTCTCATGATGTTGTCTCAAAAGCTGAGGTTGTATTTATACGCATTCTCGAACATGAAGTTAAATTCTGGAACATGAGTTATAGCAAAATTTGATGACGTATGCTTCTATATTGTGATGTAATGGTCAAAGTGGTTGTGTCTATATATTTATATGCTTTCCTAGCTAGGTACTTTTGTTTACATTGTCAAGTTTCTGGTATGAATGAAATAGTTGGGCTTAAATTAACTTTTTACTAGTAACTTATTATAGTGACTCTTGGATCTTATTACTACATAATAATTTGGCTTAAAATTAATAACTATTTTATGATCTTATTTATGCTCAACTGTAACACGCGTTAAGTATATGTGTTTACCATTTGAGGAAGGTCTTGGGTTGAAGAAAATTCTCCTTATGAACAAAGTTATGTAGTTAGTTCATATTGTTCAAATCTAACCGTTCTTTATTCGATAACTCCTTTGAATCGAGGTTTACATAGGAGATCACAAAGATCTAATAATCATTTACACGATGACCCCTTCTAAGGATTGAATCTGAGGTTTGGATAGGTGATCACAATGATCACTTACTGGGTAACCTTTTCTAAAAGTCGTCGAGGTTTCCGTAGATAATCACAACAATCTAACCGTCATGTATCCGATAACCTTTCTTAAGGTTAAAATTAAAGTTTTCATAAGTGATCACGAAGATCTAACCATCATTTACTCGATACCCCTTCTAAGGTTTGAATTGAGAGTTTCATAGGTGATTAAAGATCAATTTGTCATTAATTCGATAATCTCTTAAATAGATTTGCATAGGTGATCATGAAAACCTAACTATCATTTACTAGAGGATCCTTTCTATGGGTCGAATTGAGGGTTTTCATATGCGATCACAAAAACCTAACAACGGTTACTTGATAACCCTTTTCTAAGGGTTTGTTTAAATGGAAGGATTAGGAGAGAGGGGATTATATTAAACGATTCTAACAATCCATTCCTTGGTTTGTATTACACGGGATTCTGGGGAAAAGGTTAGTAATGTATTCTTAGAATACCTTATGTTCTTATATTTCGATCCTTCCGAATCGATAGGATTAGGAGGGAGGGATTTTTTATTATGTTGTAGTGTCTAAATTACCCTTATTACTTTATAATATATTTTAATAGGGGTATATGAGTTATTTAGTTATAAAAAGAATCCTTCCTCCCATTATTTTTTTAATTCAAAAAAAAAAAATACATATAATTCTTAAATAAAATTCTCCATCCTCCTTTTATTCAATCCAAACAAAACTCTACTTTCCATTCCTTATTATACTCTCAATTCCTTTCTTTTACTAAAGAATTCCCCCTTAATCCAAACAGACCCTAAAGGTTGGATCGAGATTTTCATAGGTGATCACAATGATCTGACGTATTTACTCGATAAGCCTTTCTAAATGTTGAATCTAAATTTCTATATACGATCACGAAAATGTAACCATCATTTACTGAATAATCCCTTCTAAGGGTTGAATCGAGGTTTGATCAGGGCGACCTCTTCGGCCCATGCTTCAGACTCGAAAACCCGTATGAAGGATCGTCTCGAGGTTTTTATAGGTGATCACGGAGATCTAACCAATATTTCTCAGTAAACCCACCAGAGGGATTGAATCAAGGTTTTATCAGGGTGACCCCTTAGGCCTATCCTCTAGACTCGATAACCCATCTGAAAGGCTAAATCTAGGTTTTACTAGGGTGAGCCCTTATGCCTATCCTTTAGACTCGATAACCCGTCTAAGAGTTGGAATCGAGGTCTACCAGGGTGACCCTTAGGCATATCCTCTGGACTCGATAATTCATCTGAGGTTTGAATTGAGATTTCACAAGGGTGACCCCTTAGGCCTATCCTCTGGACTCGATAATTCGCCTGAAGGATTTATTCTAGGTTTTACTAGGTTAACCCTTGTGTCTTGGTGTCGACTAGGGCGTGATAGAATAATAGATAAAATAAGTGCAAAATAAACACCCTAGTCTAAACACGGTATTGCAAGTATTACAGGATGTATGCAAGTTTTAATGATAAGAGAATTCGTTCCTCAGAGACTATGAAAGTTAGAGAGAACTTATGCAAATATCAAGTGCAAATATGAAAGCTAGAATAATAATACGCAGAAAATTAAAGACTAAATAGATTTTATTGGGTTTTTGAGAATAAAAGATTAACTAAATAAGCTAAAGACAGAAGACTAAATAAGAGAAAATATAGTATGAGAGTTAAGCTCGAGATATAGCAAGTAATCCCCACTAGTCTTGTTTATTCAAATCATGTAAGGGCGAATTATGTAGAATTGCAATAACCAGGATTCTAAATTCCTCCTAACCCCCGTCAAGGTGGACTTAGGTGGCGACCTCACAATCACGAGGGGACTTAAATAGGGTGCTCCTACACCCCTAGGTTCCTAGATGAGACTGGCCTTCTAATGATGATCGGTGGTTAAATCAAACCCTAATGGTTATCTAGTTAGGCAAGCCCGTCAGGATCACTACCGCACACTAGACGTTTATGTGGTGTTTCAATAATTAGACACCCCTTCCGGGTGACCATCTAACTACTATTAAGGTAATCCTATACTCTTGCACTAGCAAGGAAAACAGACAATAAATCAAAGCACATAAAACAAAGAATAAAACACCAATTCAATTTAAACATTATAATCCCATATTAGAATAGATATAAAACAAGTCTAGGGTTCATACCCATATGCTAAATCTCAAGCTAAATTAGAATTAGTTCATACTAGAAAAAGAAAAGAAAACAATTACAAATTTGAAGGCTTGTGAAGGCATAATTTGATGCTTAACTCCTTTCAAACTTCTCTTCTCTTGATGTAGGCTTCTTCTTGGCTTAAGGATTGGCCAAGGATATGTTTCTTCTGAATAAAGGGTATATTTATAGGGTCTAGGAATCCCTAAAACGTTTTCTTGGAGTGGAAAACAAGTAATTGGACTTCTAGCCCAACTTAAATTCGTAACCCTAAAATATAGAAAAGGTAATAACTGTTGTTGTTTTGTTTTGGCCATAACCCCTACAATACAGCTCCGATTGACGCTTTCTTTATATCGAAACTGATCGACTCGAAAAGCTCTACACTTTCCTTCAGACCATTCTTCCAAATTCCCAGTTGTTTTTGAGTTATGATCAATTTTATGGACGTAGCTGCTGAAATTCAGATTTACTTGACAACTTTATTTTTCCTAATCTATCCTTTACTTCCTTTATCTCCAATTTCCATAATTATCTTTTTTTACCTTATCTCTTAGAATTGATTTGACATCTAATTAATTACCATATATCTTTAAAGCTTCACAATTAACAAACAATTAAACCCAATATGCTCTAAAAATAATAAATCATCAAATCAAGACAAGAAATAGGAAAATATAAAAATATGAATAAATATCGAAAATTAAATTCCTACATACACCTAAAATGATGTCTCCAACTAAGATTAATTCATCACAAATAGGGAGACATCATGTCTATTATCTGGACTTGATAACCCGTTTGAGGGATTGAATTGAGGTTTTGGTGTGGCCTAAGGTGTGATAAAAATATGTATAAAATAAGTGCAAATAAACACCCTAAGCTAACACGGTATTGCAAGTATTACAGGACGTATGCAAGTTTTAATGATAAGAAGATTCGTTCCTCAGGGACTGACGAAAGTTAGAGAGAACTTATGCAAATTATCAAGTGCAGATATAGAAGATAGAAAGATGATACGCAAAGAAAGAAAAGGAAAATAGATTTTTATTTGGTTTTTATAAAGAAAACTAAACTACTAAATAAAAGACAATAAAAGAAATAAAAGAAAAGAAGATAGTATGAAAGATATAGCTTAGGTTTTACTAGTATGCACTAATCCTTCTAATTCTATCTATTAGATCTAATTTATAAGGGAGAATATTAGCTCTTGGTATACTTAGTCAAGATTCTAAATTCCCATACCTTAGACCTTGAGAGCGACTAAGGGGGCTACGACACAACCAAGAAGTGATGAAGAATAGGGTTATCAAACGCCACTAAGGCCCTAAACAAATACTGCAATCCTGGTGATATGGTGGTTAAAACAAACCCTAATGACTATCTAGTTAGAATAATGTTTTGTCAGAACTAATATCGACACTAGACGTTATGTGGTGGTTCAATAGTTAAACACCCTGTCAAGGAGACCATCTAACTACTATTAAGGTAATCGTATACTCGTGCACTAGCAAGGAAAACAATCATTAAATCAAAACACATAATCAAATATAAAGGTAAGTAGCTAATATCAAATTAAAACATATAATTCCCAAAGAAACTTAGATAGAAGAATTAGAATTCATAGTTTATACATTATGCAAAACCTAAGCTAATAGAATTAATTCATACAAAGGAAAGAAGAGAAAAGAAGTACAAAATAAGAGGTTGAAGGAGACATGATTGATGCTCTGCTCCTTCCAGACTTCTTCTCTTGTGTTGCATCTTCCTCTTGGCCTTAAGGTCTGGCCAAGGATGATTTTAGAGTGTTAAGAGGCTGTATTTATAGGGTATAGGAAGACCTAATTCGTTTTCTTGAAGGAGAAATAAAGTAATGGACTCCTAGTCCAACTCAAATTCGTATGGAAATAAAGATAAACACTGCTGGACCGTTTTGAGCATATCTTCTTCGTTATTGGTCGGTTTGAGCTCCATAAGATACCAAAAGAATCGAAACAGAATTATATTTGTCCTTAAATAAGGAAATTACCAAAATCGGCCTATTTATTAGGTAAATAACCACTTCTTTAGGCGTGTACTGCAGAATTCAGATTTAGACAGCTTTTCCTTTTCCTAATTGAACTCAGTTTCCTTCTATCTCCAATTTCCATGCTAATCTCTTTCCATATCTTGTAGTCTTTGACTTGGACTCTAATTAATCTCCATAATTATCTTTAAAGCTTCACACTAAATTAAACAATTAAACCCAATATGCTCTAAAAATATTATGTTACTAAATCAAGACTCAAAATAGGAAAGTGCACTAAATTAAGCTAAGATCGACCTATAAACTAATAAATAAGCCTAAAATGATGTCTCTGAAGTATATTTAATTATCACAAATGAGGAGACATCAGGTTTACCAGGATGAACCCTTATACTATCATCTGGACTCGATAAACCGTATGGAGGATTCAATCGAGGTTTTTCCAGGGTGACCCTTGAGGCCTATCCGCTAGACTCGGTTCCCAATAGTAAGGTTGAAAATGTTTACCAGGACGACCACTTAGGTCTATCTTACCTAGACTCACCATATATAGGATTGTGCACTCGATATTTGCTAGTGGTGACCCTTTATGCCTAACCTGCTGGGCTCGGTAACCTTTTTGAGGGATTTAATCGAGACTTTTTCCCGAGGACAGATAAACATTCACACAAGTATGCAATTAACAAAACATGAATTTTACGCATGCAAGTTTTTCCTGTAAAACATAACTATGCTTAGTCAGGCTAGATGAACATATGTGTAATAACTCAATGTTTTCCTACAACATTCTTTGGTAGGGGTATTATGACAATAAAGTTTGTAAAACATTTATCGCTAAGTAATTAGCTGGTATGTACCTTGATTTTGCTTGAGTTACCTTGAATTTTGAGTTTGACACTCTGGATTATTCGTTATTGTGAATCCTTAACTTACTTTATGAGGGCCTTCCATCCTATGCAACATGATCTTGCAGTACTTGACCAACTTCGAACAATTGGCTTGTTCTTAGGATGCTTGGTGGTAGAGTTCGACAGAAGAAAGGACTGAAATTTCTTTTTCATAATCCTTCTTCTTAACATGTAATTTGGTTGACTTTTAATGACGGTGTGTGATTTCTCAAACAGTTAGGTATCATTTGTTTTCACAGACAATGCCAATATGATATAACAAATTCTACTATATAAAGTTAGGTATAATTTAGATTGGTTGAGCAAAAGTGTTTTACATTTTTTTATACATGGGTGTCCGGGCAAGCTTTAGCGCTCCACGACTAATCCCATGCGAAATATACACGTCTCCCCATGCATATTCCCACTTAATCAAAACTAGGTTACCCATGTTCAGGAAGGGGATTCGAACCCTATGCTTTTAACCCTTTAAGGGCTAAATATATGTATCAAGGCTCTGGCCAGTCAAACTAAAAGTGTTTATTTAATACTAACATATGGTGATGTGATGGTGGTGGTGGTCTGAGAGAACAAAACAGGGAGGGAGCGGTTGGACTTCAAAAAAGTTTATCTTTATTTTATTTTTATTTTTATTTTTTATATGAATAATTAATATAATTATATACCTTCAGATTGGTAAAGAGTTATTTTCTAATTAAGTCCTACAACCCAATTACCCACCCCAACAGGTCCAGCACTTGATTTTTCCCCTAGCAGGTCCAGCGGTTTACATGATATACCATCTATACCCTTTAACGTGATCAGATTATATTAAAATTTCCATGACTAGCGCTTGTAAGTATTTCCATTTTATTAGCATATCTATTAAATCCCTTAATTATTGCACTATAACATGGTAAATTTGTTCAACTCTTTAACAACTCCATTCTAGCAGAAACACCACAGTCTCCCAGCTTTAGCATTACACACCACATTAGTCATCCACAATCGATAGCAAGGTATGTACCAAATCTTATCCTTTTTTTGTTATTGCAGCTTGATTACATAACTTTTGTTCTATATATGATGAAAACTAGTATAGCAGATCAGAAAAGGTTCACATCCGAAGGAGAGCGTGCAGATTCATCACAGCGCCGAATGTGTAGCAACTGTCACACATATACCTACCACAACCGCTCCACCTGTCCTAAACTTCGTTAATTTATCGTTATTCGTGCTTTTAGATTTGTTTTATTCATCCATCAATAATTGTATGCTAGTCACACACCTCAATTATCTTGTATTACAAGGGACAATCTCATTTGGTTTTCCAGTTATCAATAAAAGATTGTTTTTCTCAATGTATATTTAGTTGTTCAAACTTGCTGAGTTTTTACATAGGTAACTTATATACACCATCACTCTTAATGCACAAACCATCAAAATAACAAAGGTAACCCACCCCCTTTTAACTCGACAAAAAGCGTAACCCATCAATTTGGTCGAACACACCATCGAAAGAATAAACATTACCCACCAACTAAAAATTAGCATTTGTAGTGTTACGTGCACCACCATTTTTTAAAGACAACCCATCACAAAAACAAACATTACCCACCCCCGTTTTTACTACCCAATACAGAATATTTGTGCAACTGTTCATTTACTTTTTTGTCTTTCTTCTTCGTTTCGAAACACCTTTTTCATCGCCACCCGTTGCTTTCTTGTTTTTGGTGTTAGTCGGAACCTCCCCAACGAAGTTATCATCGCTTAGATGGGCCGTCTTCTTCTTCTTCTGAACCTTATTTTTTCTGCTACCATCGGCGGTTTGCGTCGTCTTTATCGTCTTCACACCACTCATACTGTCCTTGTCTTGAAAGCTATGCCTATTGGTCGCCGGGTTGCTGTTTACCAATCTCTCTACACTATCTCCTTGCTCTAGCGTAGAGTTTCTCCAAAGTGGGATTTAAAGAAGACGATGGGTCGCAGTTTGTAGTTTTTTTTTGGCGGTTCAAATTACACTATTCCAATTTTTGACTAATTGCATGGAATAAGGGAAATTTGTTTTGGTAACTAAATTCTAATAAATGAGTTACTAAAGGCAGGACGGACATTTAAGATGGGTTGGACCTGATGGACAACCAACCATCCTTTGTGGCTTTCCAAGTCAATAACTCATTGGTAAAATTAGTTTTGAAGATTTTTTTTTGTTTTTGAAGAATATTTTTATTAAGATATACGTTTAGCTAATAAGTTTATTAGGAATATTTTATTGGTCAGCTCATCATAATAAAAAAGGCTGGGTCACATTTCAAAAAACCTTCACTTTTAAAACTCTAAATCTCCAGCTTTTTGAGCTTACCTTCTGTGTTTGTTCAATCCTTCCCTTCTTTCTCTTCCTTTCCAAAATTTTCATCTTTTTAAAACTTCCTTTTCATTCTTCCAGTAACCTTTTTCAAAACAGCCTTTCTTCTTCTTCATTTATTGCTCCTTTAAAGTCTTTAAGACTCTTCAATCATTGGCATTTACTCCTTTTGCACAACGAATATCTATGCAATAACTCACCCTACAGCAAAAAATGGTGTTACACTATCTGATGAAAGTGCTAACTACTATCAAGAAAGTGAAGAACCAAAGCTCCTCGCAAAAGTACTCAACAAAGAAATCATGAGTTTTGGCTTTCTGAGAAATCATATACAAAAACACCGGGGTGTTAAAGGCAAGATTCAAACTGTTAAAAGGGCTCACAATGAGTTCATACTCAAATTTGAGACTGAAGAAGATAAAGAGCAGGTCTGGAACAAAAGGCCTTGGACAATAATGAGAAAACAGGTTGCTCTAATGGAATACAAAGCCAACACTAAGGCAACTCACACTATTGTTTGGTTAAGATTGTATGGCCTACCTACTACTGTGTTAAATCCAAAAAGCATATCTGAAATGTTACATGATATTGGTAAAGTTCATGAGGTTATCTTACCCACTGAAATAATAGTCACAGAACACACTTTTACAAGAGTTAAAATCGAATGGGAAGTTAACAGACCTGTTGTAGCTGGTTTTAACTTTTGGTTCAACATTCACACTTCAAAGTGGATTAAAATGCGATATGAAAACCTTGTCCAAATCTGCTACAAATGTGGAAGTTTTGATCATGAGGAAAATGTTTGTGAAGATCCTCATAGAGTCACTCCAAATCTGGGTTTTGATCATAAGATTTTGATGTTGTTTTATTTTGGCCGTAACAGATTCAATACTTATCCGTTTGACGCATTCCAATAATCAAAACTTATCGTCTTGGAAAGCTCTTTATCTTTGATTTAGACCATTCTTCCAAATTCCTAGCCAATCTTGAGTTATGAAAATCAGTAATCAGACAAAGTATCAATATATAAATAATTATTAAATAGTGATACAACACTTAAAACTTACACATATGATAATGAATGGATAATATTTTGTAGTTCATCAGGTGAAAAACCAATTTCATCAAGCAAAACATGATAATGTGCTGGTTTAGACGTACCCTGTAAAAATATGATTATTTATTAATTAATCTCCTTAAACAAGAATAAATAAAAGTATAATATAAATAAAATAAAACTCACAATTATCCCAGATTGAGCACACATATAAAAGTCATAGTTTCTTGGATGCACAAGCTTAGTATCCACAACAGTGCTTAAATATATATATATATATATATATATATATATAATTATATATAAAGAAAACAGGAAAAAAGTAGATTTTTAATAATGAAAGATAAAATCCTTGAGGAACATTCTCAGAAGCACCATCTTGAAAAAGCCTAGTATGGTGATTTTTTTGAGCAACTATTACTGTAAATTTTGGTAAATCAACCTCACCAAAATGCTGATAAGCCTGCAACAATTAAATAAAACTTGAGCAGTTTTTTAATTAAAATACTAAAGAAAATATATTACTTACCTTTATCGTTTGATTTACTTCATGATCAAGAACATTACTGAACTGTGTTTCACTCACTCCATCCCTAAATTAAGATAAATTAAACATCATATAATAACATGTATCACCAAATTTAGCAACATTTACACCATTTGTAATAATAATAGCAACTAATTAGTCTGTGCAATTTTACCCTTAAAATAAATAAAAACTCAACAAAAGAACATAGACCCCGCAACTAGCTTATTCAACCTAGGCAACTCAGGAACTATTATAACACTCCCTCAAGATGTAACACATTTAGTTTGAGACAAATCTTCCAAGTCCACGAGTGTTATAACAGTTCCTGAGTTGCCTAGGTTGAATAAACTAGTTGCGGGGTCTATGTTCTTTTGTTGAGTTTTTATTTATTTTAAGGGTAAAATTGCACAGACTAATTAGTTGCTATTATTATTACAAATGGTGTAAATGTTGCTAAATTTGGTGATACATGTTATTATATGATGTTTAATTTATCTTAATTTAGGGATGGAGTGAGTGAAACACAGTTCAGTAATGTTCTTGATCATGAAGTAAATCAAATGATAAAGGTAAATAATATATTTTCTTTAGTATTTTAATTAAAATTGCTCAAGTTTTATTTAATTGCTGCAGGCTTATCAGCATTTTGGTGAGATTGATTTACCAAAATTTACAGTAATAGTTACTCAAAAAAATCACCATACTAGGCTTTATATATATATATATATATGGACTTATAGTGCTAAATAATCACTTAAAAGACTTATAGTGCAATATAATCACTAAAGGTGCCTATAGAGATATTCCCATAATTTAATGGGACTATAGTGCAATTGTATAAATTTAAGGGACCTATAGTAAAATTTACAAAATTTAAGTGACCTATAGTAAAGTGTAATAAAATAGTTTAAGGGACATATAGTGCAATTTTATGAATAAAGAGACTTTTATTGCAATTTTATAAATTAATGGAACCTATAGTGCAATTTCTTAAATTATACACAAATATATATATTTTATAATATTATAATCATACCTAAATACGATAATTTGAGCTGGTTTTCTTTCTTTACTCGATTCTTAAAAATCCAAAAATAGCTCCCTGAAGTAAATTATATTTTACAGGGAGTGAATTTCAATATTATTTAATATTATTATTAGCTAAAGATTTATATACCTCATTATTCCATCATCTTCACCATTAGCTAAAGTTTTATATAAAGATTCAATCATCATAACTTTCGTCAATTGAGACCGAATAGCTGCTCTATACCTTGAATACAACGGCCAAGATACATTGTGGGATCTCAATCTTGGCCGTTAATTTCAAGGTATAGAGCAGCTGTCCGATCTCAATCGTCGAAAGTTAAGATGATTGAATCTTTATATAAACCTTTAGCTAAAGGTGAAGATGATGGAATTATGAGTTGTAATTGGTTACAAAACCATAGGTTGGTATTTGTCCCTTTTAAAACCATAGGGGGTTTCTTGACCGTTTATCAAACCACAGGGGGTATTTGGTATATTACCCTACAAGTAATCAAACAAATATCCCATCTAATACAATTGAGATACTAACGGGTATAGGCAATCATAAATTTAACAAAAATATTAATTATGAACAATAATCGACATCAGTAACATCCATAATATACTACTATCAAAACCACCACAACTTCTCCGATATACCCACCAACAAAGAGAATATGGACCCAAGAGGATATAAGAAACATAAGATTATCAATGTAATAGTTTACTACATAAATATGCGACTCAAAATACATATAAAATAATAGATCTGACCTGAACGAGCACCGATTCGCACCAAAAACCCTAAATTAATGTCGGTCATGGTTGGATCTGGAGAAAACTGAGTTAAACTCACAAACTTATACCTTGGATTGGTTGTTGATTTGTGCAACTTGTATTGGTAACGTATAAGTTTTCATGATGTGTTTGAGTTGATTAGTGAAATTGATGAATGAATTGGATGAAAATGGTAAGCATTGTTTACACTATCTAATTTCAGAGATAGGATTGTTTATATATAAAATGAAAAGGTATTCTTATGAAGAAAAAAAGGAATACAAGGAGATAAAAAGGTAATTCTATTATTACTTTTTATACATTTTTTTCTTTGATTACACATTTTACTCAAATTTCATTATCTATATGCTAACTAAATAAAAATATGAAAAAAATAATGATAAGTTATAAATTAGGAAAACAAAATAACTGCTCTCTTCTCTTTTTTAATTTTTTTCAAGTTTTTTTTAATTAATTGCTTCGTCTTTGGTAGGGAAAAATGTCACTTAAAACCTCTTTTCTATCAAATACACTATAAGCCCGTCAAACTTAAGATATCAAGTTGAAAGAGGCACGGCAAGAGCATCTCAGCATAACCTCGTGAGGTCGATGACGTAAGATAAACTACTTATTTTTATCTTGATAACAGTTAACAGTGACGGTTGACAGTCTCAACACCCCTTTTAAGTTTGTGGGATATATCTAACTACCGAGTGCTCATGTGTCAAGATAGGGTATGATAGAGATGTAGTTATACAATAACTACCAACACATCTCTATAAATAAGAGTATAAATGTATAAAAAAGAGACCAATATAATCTGGGCAATTACACCTCTAACATTTACAATAAGTATCATTCATTCTTTTGCATTCTATAAATCTTTAATTTAATGCAATTCATATTCAATTCAAATAATTATATTTGCAAGGATTACACATCTTACCTTATGTTAAACTAACATGAACATACTTACCCAACATATCTATTCAATCTAGTTCGTATAACTCTATTTGATAGAATATTGATGTCCCCTCATTTGTGATAATAAAATCTACTCATGAGACATCATTTTAGGCTTATTTAGTAGTTTATAGGTTGATTTTAGCTTAGTTTAGTGCACTTTCCTATTTTGGGTCCTGATTTAGTAACATAATATTTTTAGAGCATATTGGGTTTAATTGTTTATTTAGTGTGAAGCTTTAAAGATAATTATGGAAATTAATTAGAGTCCAAGTCAAAGACAAAAACTTATGGAAAGAGATTTACATAGAAATTGGAGATAAACGTAACAAAGGCTAAAAACATGAAAAAGGAAAAGCTGCCTAATCTGAATTTCTGCAGCACACGCCTAAAGAAGTGGTTATTTACCTAAGAAATAGGCCGAATTTGGAAGATTCCTTTCATAGGGCTAGATATAATTCTGTTGCGATTCTTTTGGTATCTTATTGAGCTCAATCCGACCAATAACGAAGAAGATATGCCCAAAAAGGTCCAACAATGTTTATCTTTATTTCCTTACGAATTTGAGTTGGGCTTGGAGTCTATTACTTGGCCTTATCTATAAGAAACGAATTAGGTCAACCTTTACACTATAAATACAGCCTCTTAACACTCTTAAATCATCCTTGGCGAAACCTTAAACCAAGAGGAAGCTTACAACACAAGAGAGAAGTCTGGAAGGAGCTGTTCATCAACAATGTCTTCTTCTACCTTTAGATTTGTAGTTTCTTTCTTTTCTTTTATGAACTAAATTTCTTTAGCTTGAGTTTTAGCATTAATGTATGAACCCTAGTTTTGAGTTGACAACTATCTAATTTGGAAATTTAATGTTTTAAATCGAATTATAGTTTTTATTCTCTGTTTATGTGTTTAGATTTATATTCTGTGTTCTTGTGGACGGCCGCCATATAGAATTACCATCTAGTAATTAGGTCACCATTGACAACGGTGTTTAATTGCATGTTTAGCACATAACGTCTAGTATTAGGTCTGATTTGACAACCCAACCTAGCTAGATAATCACTATGGTTTAGTTCTTGTGACTATTTACCAATTACAGGAAAAGTTTGCTTAGGAAGCCTTATTGACACAGGTAAATCCTATTTTAAACTACCGATAGCGAATTGGGACCGATTAGGGAAATACTACATAATTCACCCTTACATGTTTAGTACGGCAAAACTAGTGGGGATTACATGCTAATAACTTAAGCTATATTCTTATAACACTTCTCTTTCATATTTATTTTCTGTCTTTTAATTCTTAGTTTAATTTAGTTAATTATTTTCTCAAATCCATCTTTATTTGTCTTTACTGTTATTTGCGTTTAGTTGTTCTATCTTTAATTTAGTTACACTTGGTATTTGCATAAGATTCTCCTAACCTCTGTAGTCTCTGCGGAACAAATCTTAATCATTAACTAAAACTTGCATACGATCTGTATACTTGCAGAACCGTGTAGTTTAGGGTGTTATTTGCACGTTAATTATATCTTATTTTATCACACCATAGGCCCCACCAAGTTTTTGGCGCCGCTGCCGGGGACTACATCGTTAGTCCTTGTGCATATATCTTGTGTTTTTAATTTCAGTTAGTTCTATTTTATGCTTTTTGTTTTTTAGTTTTTGTTTTTCAGATTCAGTTACAGATGGAGAACCCAAGGAGACTTGAGCTATCCATCGAGCTCAGAGTGGAGCCACGAGGAATTCGCGCTCCAGAAATTCAAGCCGCGAAATTTAAACCAGATCCAGGGATGCTAACTCAATTTGCATCTCATGGATTATTTAGCGGAGTTGCACATCAATATCCGATCCGATATATTCAGAAATTCATGCAGATCTGTGATGCTTATATCGTAAGAGGAGTTACTAGGGAGCAAGTATATTACCTGATGTTCCAGTTCTTCTTGACCGGATGTGCAAGCGATTGGTATGATACCCAATACCCTCATATTATTCCAGATTGGGACAAGCTTCAAGCAAGATTCCTAGACCGTTTTTATCCGGTTAGTAGACGTTTAAAAGATATGCTGGAGCTTGAACAATTTATACAGAAAGACGAGGAGAGTTTCGGTGAAGCATGGTTACGATTTACAGAAAAGAAGGCGAGATGTCCATACCATAGATCCTCGCCGGAATATTATTTAACCTTGTTTTATGGAGGCTTTAATGATAAATCAAGAGAAAAAGCAGATTCGTTAGGAAACGCAGGTTTTGTGTTGCTAGATCCTGAAGAAGCTGAGTTGGGGATGGAAAGAATTCTTGAGAACGAGAGAAGTTGGCCGAAGAGAGCAGTGAAAGAAGACAATTCAGAATCTCTGAAGCTTAAAGAATTGGCTAAACAACTCGAAGAACTACAAGAACAAGCCCGAACAATTGCTCAGGTTAATACAGTACATGCAGTTCCTTCGTGTCCTGGTTGTGGATCAAGATATCATGTGTGGGAAGGATGTATGAATAATTCGGCTGTAGCCCCTGTTCACAAAATAACTATTATTCTAATGGTTATACGTATCCTCAAGAAAGCTACACTAATTATCAACAACCTCCACAGCAAAAGAGTTGGGTCAGGAAGCAAGAGACTTATCATAAACCCCATAATCCACCACAACCTATTCAGAAAAAGGCTCCCATTATTGAAAAAGCTAGTCAAGAACCAAAGAAAGATCCACCTAAACAATCAATGCAATTGGAAAAACAGGAACTAATCCCAAGTTTGAAGTCGAGTATGGCTAAATTAATGCAAGCAGCTGAGAAAATGAATCATAGCCAACAGAAAGTTCGAACACAAGAGAAGATTATCAAGCAACTAGAGCATACTATATCACATTTGGCGAGTTCATTACAGAATCGGCCAAAAGGGAAACTCCCAAGTGATACTATCGCTCCTAGAGATGATTCTTGCCATGCAGTTGAATTGCGAAGTGGAAAACAACTACCTCCCCCAAGACCAGAACCAGTCCCTATTCCAGAAAAAGGGGGGAAGAAGCAATCAAAGATACAGTTGAGGAGGTAGTTAAGCCAAAAAGTGTTCAAGCCGAGACACCTGACCAGACAAGAAAACCAGTGGAATTTAATACTCGCCCTCCACCAACATACCCTTCACGTGTCAAAAAGAAGGACAATGACCTGGAATTCAAGAAGTTCATTGACATGTTGAAGAAATTGGAAGTTAATATACCCCTTGTTGATGCTCTCAAGAGAATGCCAACCTATCTTAAATTCATGAAAGACATTCTCTCCAACAAGCGAAGTATAGAAACTGGGGAAACAATTGGATTACCTAGGGAGTGCAGTGCTATATGTCAAAGTAAGTTGCCACCAAAGTTAGAAGATCCCGGGAGTTTTACAATTCCTATCGGCATTGGAGAGAGTTGGACCGGGAAAGCATTATGTGATTTAGGCGCGAGCATCAATCTCATGCCTAGATCCCTGTTCGAGAAGCTTAATATTGGAGAGGTAGTACCCACATCTGTGGTATTACAAATGGAGGATCGCTCCCTTTCACGACCAATAGGTAAAATTGAAGATGTTTTAGTTAAAGCTGGCCCTTTTATTTTTCCTTGCGATTTTATTATTCTTGACTACGACGCGGATAAGAATGTACCCATCATTTTGGTTAGACCATTCTTAGCCACGGGGCGTACACTAATTGATGTTGAGAATGGTGAGTTGATCATGAGAGTACAAGGCGAACAGATACGATTCAATGTGTTTCAGGCTATGAAGTTACCAATGTCAAAAGATGAATGCTTTAAAATAGATGTCATCGGAAAAATGGCGCAAGAAGTCTTCAATGAAGCAAGCTTAGATGATGATCTTGACGAAGCCTTAACACTTGAATCACCAGAGGAACTCGAAATTCCCCCTGAAAATGTTGCTGCATTAGGATCAAATGTGCGAGAACTTCTTCGAGAACCAGGTGACATCGAACCAATGAAACAACCATCTATAATATGTCCACCTGTTCTCGAAGAAAAACCACTTCCAGATCATCTACGCTATGCATATCTAGGTACGAACAAAACTTTGCCTGTTATTATTTCGGCTGACCTTTCAGGTCCTCAAGAGGAGAAGCTACTTCAAGTACTTCGAGCAAACAAAGAAGCAATCAGATGGACTATTGCCGACATCAAGGGAATTAGTCATTCCGTTTGCAAACACAAAATCATTCTTGAGAACGAAGGTGGGCGATCGATAGAAGGACAGAGAAGACTCATGCCAGCTATGAAAGAAGTGGTGAGGAAGGAAGTTATCAAGTTGTTAGACGCAGGAATTATCTATCCGATTGCTAGCAGTGATTGGGTTAGTCCAGTACAATGTGTTCCGAAGAAAGGAGGTATTACAACCATCCTTAATGATCAAGGCGAAGCCATACCATCAAGACCAATTGTAGGGTGGCGAGTGTGCATGGATTACCGAAGACTGAACAAAGCAACAAAGAAAGATCACTTCCCACTACCATTCATTGATCATATGCTAGACAAACTTGCAGGGAGAGAATATTATTGTTTCCTTGACGGATATTCGGGTTATAATCAGATTTGTGTGGATCCCCTCGATCAACACAAAACAACTTTTACATGTCCGTTTGGTACTTTTGCTTATAGAAGAATGCCGTTTGGTTTATGCAATGCACCTGCCACGTTCCAGAGGTGCATGATGGCGATATTTTGGGACATGATTGATAAATATTTGGAGGTTTTTATGGATGATTTTTTGGTGTTTGGAGATAGTTTTGATGATTGTTTGAGTAATCTTGAGAAAGTCCTTGTGAGATGTAGAGAAAAAGATCTTGTGCTTAATTGGGAAAAATGCCACTTCATGGTTCAAGAGGGAATTGTTTTGGGACATAAAGTTTCGAAGGCAGGGATGGAGGTTGATCGTGCTAAAATTGAAGTTATCAAAACACTACCACCTCCAGTTTCTGTTAAGGGAATGAGAAGCTTCTTGGGTCACGCAGGATTTTATCGAAGATTTATTAAAGATTTCTCCAAGATCGCCAAACCGCTTTGCTATTTACTTGAAAAGGATACTCCTTTTAATTTTACTGAAGAATGTCTTCAAGCGTTTTTGACGATTAAAGAGAAACTAATCTCTACACCTATTGTCATACCTCCTGATTGGAAAGCTCCGTTTGAACTTATGTGCGATGCTAGTGATCACGCTATGGGTGTTGTGTTGGGACAGAGGAAAGACAAGATTTTCCACACAATTTATTATGCAAGTAAGACTTTCAACGCTGCCCAGATGAATTATACAGTGACGGAGAAAGAGATGTTGGCCGTGGTTTATGCTTTTGATAAATTTCGTTCCGATCTGGTTGGGAAGAAAACTGTTGTATACACGGACCATTTAGCTATTAGGTACCTCATGGAGAAAAAGGACGCTAAGCCGCGTCTTATTAGATGGATACTATTACTTCAAGAATTCGACATAGACATTCGAGACCGAAAAGGATGCGAAAATCAGGTTGCTGATCATCTATCAAGGCTCGAAGGATCTGATGCAAACAAAGAACCACTGTTGGTTAAAGAGGTATTCCCTGATGAACAACTTTTTGCTATTAAACATGCTTTTGTGCCATGGTATGCAGATCTGGTCAACTACATTGTGAGTGGCGTCTTTCGCAAAGATATCCACCCACAACAAAAACACAGATTAAGCCGCCAAGCCAAGGAGTATTATTGGGATGAACCATACCTTTGGAAGATTTGTAGTGACCAAGTAGTTGAAAGGTGTGTACATGAAGGTGAAATGGAGAAAATCATTGAAGGTTGTCATAGTTCACCTTATGGAGGTCACTTTAAAGGCGATAGAACCGCAGCTAAAATTCTACAATCCGGGTTCTATTGTCCTACCATACACAAAGATTGTCATCGTTATGTCCAATCATGTCACAGATGCCAGTTCACTGGCAACATATCAAAAAGAGACGCGATGCGGCTCAATAATATTCTCGAAGTTGAAATCTTTGATGTATGGGGAATAGATTTCATGGGACCTTTCATCACTTGTCATGGAAATCTTTATATTTTGCTTGTGGTAGATTATGTGTCAAAGTGGGTAGAAGCAGTGGCAACACCAAAGAACGATGCTCAAACCGTGATTAAGTTCTTAAAATCGAACATCTTTTCAAGACATGGTACGCCACGTGTGCTAATCAGTGATAAAGGTACCCATTTTCTTAATGCCCCTCTGAGAAATTTTCTTCGAAAGTTTGGAGTGAGACACCGTACTTCAACTGGTTATCACCCACAAACTAACGGTCAAGCTGAAGTTTCCAACCGGGAAATTAAATCTATTCTTGAGAAGACCGTGAGTAAATCGAGGAAAGATTGGTCTTTAAAGCTAGATGACGCTCTCTGGGCTTACAGAACAGCATTTAAAACACCAGTTGGGGCATCTCCATATCGCATGGTCTACGGCAAAGCGTGTCATCTGCCGATTGAACTTGAAGCTCGAGCCTACTGGGCTATTAAAACTCTGAATCTAGACCCAGACTTGGCCGGGAAGCAAAGGATGATGCAGTTGAATGAATTGGAGGAGTTTCGTTATCTTGCCTATGAAAATTCACGCCTCTATAAAGAGAAAACAAAGCGATGGAATGATAAACGACTCCGTCCAAAGCATTTCGAAATAGGACAAAAGGTTTTATTATATAACTCTCGATTTTCAAACTACCCAGGAAAGCTTAAATCCCGTTGGGGAGGACCTTACATTGTCACTAAAGTCACACCTCATGGTGAATGGCCAACGTTTGAAGAGGTACCATGACAGTGAAGACTTTGGGCGAGAGGAGACAATCCATCTCGTTGAATGCGCTTAGCCTGAGGTACACGTCTAACTCAAAGACGTTAAACAAAAGTGCTCTTGGGAGACACCCCTTGTTTTAATTGCTTTTTAGATTAGTTTTATTGCTTTTTAGTGTATAATTTTAAGTTAGTGTATATTTTTAATTGTGTTTACAAGCTAATAGGAGAGAAAGGTAGTATGTTATTGTGCAGGAAACGAGTTTGGGGTCGAAAGGAAAAAGCTGGAAAAACTCTAAGCCTGGCGCGGACTACCCCCGCGGACTACCCCATGGTCCGCAGGGATGCACCGTGCCCAGAAAACCCGTACCACGGGTCGGGTACCACGGTTTCATCCAGAGGCAAGAAAAATTTGACCTGATAGGCGCGGTACACCGCACCCCTGGTCCGCACACCCAAAACGCGTGCCACGGGGTCGGGTACCACGGGTTTTTTGACGGAGCATCTGCGGACTACCCCATGTACCGCACCCCTATACCGCAGGCACAAAACACGTGCCACGGGGTGCTAGCTCGGGTATTATCCAGTGGACAAAAATTTGAAGAGCTGTTGGGTCCGGTATACCGCGGGTTATGTCCGGTGCACCGCAGAGAGGCGGTTTGTGAAGGAATTTATTTCCTAATCAACTTCTTACCTTACAAGATAAACCCTAGCCTCTCCCACACGAATTTTTCAGATCCAAACTCTATATATACATCTTAAAGCTTGTGCAAACCTTCACAATTAACACAACAACTCATCAAATCCTCTCCTACATCTTCCATAAACACAAATTCTTCATCAAATTCATCATACTACACCATTAAAACACCATCAAATTCATCAAGCTTTAAAGATTTCTTCCAAGATCAATCAAATAACCTTTCTCTTCCACAAATTCCAAGCAACAACATCAAGCTACACCAAATTTCTCTTAAACTTTTAATCCATCCTTGGTATAACTTGAGTTGTGGGTAAATCAAGCATGACTAAAAGATCTGAAGCTATGGAATACAAGAGAAAGTGTTCAATCCTTGGGAAGAATAAGAAATTGCCTGGGGCCACCATTGAAAAACCCATCAATCTTGATGAGGTTACTGAAGAATCAAAAGAAAAGGCACCAGCACAACCACTACCAAAGAAGTTATCTGCTAGAATGTCCATACCATCAAGGAGGCCTTTGAAGAAGATAAAAATCCATGACCAAGGTTCTTCTAGCTCTTCCTCTGAAATTTTTTATGATGTTCCTCCTTGGGCTCTCAAGTTACCAAACGAAGTAGAATGATTACGCGAAGATAACAGAGATCTTTGGAAAGAATTCATACAGTTAGAATTACAGATAGAAGATTTGACCTCGGTAAGGGATATTGATAGTTATACCGATCCTTCCGCTTCGGATGAGGAGGATGATATGATGGATCTCTATGGCCAGCCAGGTAGGTCATTCTAATTTTTCTTAATAGCTTGTATGCATTAGGTAGTTTAGTTAGCTTTATTTTAAATTTTATTCCATTCTTGAGTCTTTTTCGAGTCGTGGGGACACGACTCACTTTTGAGTTGGGGGTGGGAATTCGTTGTCCTCATCTTCTTTTCGTTTTTGCATAAAATTTAAATTTTTTAGGTTGAATTAAGGCATAGAATATCTTGAATGTACCTATTTGAGCATGATTTTATTAGGTCAATGATAGTAAGTAGTATGCTGTTGAAAGATGCAACAAATTTGTTTACATGCATGTATGAAAAACAGGAAATAAAGGATAGAAAAGTTAATGAGCAATGCTAAGAATACACATTGAAACTTAGGAATAGTTATTTGGTGTGTAGACCGTGAGGTTTAAAATTAGTTGAAAACTCACTTGTCTATGAACTAATAATGAAAACGTAACGAAATCCGGTAGTTAGAAAAATGACTAAGACAATTCTTTCATGATAAAACACTTGAAGCCTTTAGACTTTCTCACCCTTTTGTTTGATATTATTGTTATTTATCCATCTTAACCCCTCTGAGCCTTTCTAAAGCCTTTTATTTGAAACACATTATAATCCATACCCTAGTTTGTAGGACTTATCTATATGACCCGCACTCGAATCGCAAAACCTGAGACAAACTCGTTTTAGAGCTTGAGTTTGGGGTGGTGGGTTTCATAATTAGGGAACTTTGGGAATTTGGGAATTATCTTTGTGATTTTATTGATGATGAAATTGTTATTATTGTAACCCTTTGCCGGGGTAATAGTGAATGGAAAAGAAGCTACGAGCTAATTTTGCCAACAAGGGCGTAAAAAGAATATATATGAAAAAAAATAGTGTGATATCTCAACATCAAAAGAGAATCATAGCTATACAAAAGAAAAAAATTGATGTGAAAAGAGAATATATATTCGGACCGGCAAAGTGGATTTTATATCATCAAAGGTTTTAATTGGGAATATTGGGGATGCACATCAAAGGCATCAATAAATTGGGTTGAGTGAGAACATCTTCGAGTGAAAACTCAAGCTCTAGGGCGATTCGTTGATGGCTAGTGAAGAGAGAGCCAAAAGCTCACTTTTCATTATCCAAATATACCACACCCGTCCTTAAGCAATGTTATAACCAAGACCTTAGGATTTCTGACTACTAGATGGAGAAATAATTGAGCTATTAGGTAAGAAGGTAAGTGGACCATTGGATTATGTATTTGGGACCTATGAACAACCTATAGCCATTAACCTGAACTAAGTTATCATCCTCTCCTTCTGGCATTGCGAAATTAATTTTAACTTGAATTTATGGATTGTTGATTACATGTATATTAGGTATATTTGTGCATTATTTCTTGAGCATTACTACATGAGATTTTTTGGATTTTATGCTTGAGGATCATTCATTATATTCTGTTCTTGTTCTCCTCCGACTTCTTCTTGTTTATTTTGACTATCCTACTGTTCTTTATTTTTATTGTATCGGGACGATACAACTTTGAGTTGGGGGTCTTGATGTCTCCTCATTTGTGATAATAAAATCTACTCATGAGACATCATTTTAGGCTTATTTAGTAGTTTATAGGTTGATTTTAGCTTAGTTTAGTGCACTTTCCTATTTTGGGTCCTGATTTAGTAACATAATATTTTTAGAGCATATTGGGTTTAATTATTTATTTAGTGTTAAACTTTAAAGATAATTATGGAGATTAATTAGAGTCCAAGTCAAAGACAACAACTTATGGAAAGAGATTTACATGGAAATTGGAGATAAAGGTAACAAAGGCTAAAAACATGAAAAAGGAAAATCTGCCTAATCTGAATTTCTGCAGCACACGCCTAAAGAAGTGGTTATTTACCTAAGAAATAGGCCGAATTTGGAAGATTCCTTTAATAAGGCTAGAGATAATTCTGTTGCGATTCTTTTGGTATCTTATGGAGCTCAATCCGACCAATAACGAAGAAGATATGCCCAAAATGGTCCATCAGTGTTTATCTTTATTTCCTTACGAATTTGAGTTGGGCTTGGAGTCTATTACTTGGCCTTATCTCTAAGAAACGAATTAGGTCAACCTTTACACTATAAATACAACCTCTTAACACTCTTAAACCATCCTTGGTGAAACCTTAAGCCAAGAGGAAGCTTATAACACAAGAGAGAAGTCTGGAAGGAGCTGTTCATCAACAATGTCTTCTTCTACCTTTAGATTTGTAATTTATTTCTTTTCTTTTATGAAATAAATTTCTTTAGCTTGAGTTTTAGCATTAATGTATGGACCCTAGTTTTGAGTTGACAGCTAACTAATTTGGGAATTTAATGTTTTAAATCGAATTATAGTTTTTATTCTCTGTTAATGTGTTTAGATTTATATTCTGTGTTCTTGTGGACGGCCGCCATATAGAATTACCATCTAGTAATTAGGTCACCATTGACAACGGTGTTTAATTGCATGTTTAGCACATAACGTCTAGTATTAGGTCTGATCTGACAATCCAACTTAGCTAGATAATCACTATGGTTTAGTTCTTGTGACTATTTACCAATTACAGGAAAAGTTTACTTAGGAAGCCTTATTGACACAGGTAAATCCTATTTTAAACTACCGATAGCGAATTGGGACCGATTAGGGAAATACTACATAATTCACCCTTACATGTTTAGTACGGCAAAACTAGTGGGGATTACATGCTAATAACTTAAGCTATATTCTTATAACACTTCTCTTTCATATTTATTTTCTGTCTTTTAATTCTTAGTTTAATTTAGTTAATTATTTTCTCAAATCCATCTTTATTTGTCTTTACTGTTATTTGCGTTTAGTTATTCTATCTTTAATTTAGTTGCACTTGGTATTTGAATAAGATTCTCCTAACCTCTGTAGTCTCTGCGGAACGAATCTTAATCATTAACTAAAACTTGCATACGATCTGTATACTTGCAGAACCGTGTAGTTTAGGGTGTTATTTGCACGTTAATTATATCTTATTTTATCACACCCTAGGCCCCACCAAATATGTTATATCAAATTGGCGTAATTTATAGGAAACGAAAGTTTCCTAACCCATTGTGATACCACATACCATCATTTAAATCAAATAAAAAATACATACACACAATCAAAATCACAATGAGGGAGCTCCAACATCCCTATAATTTGAATCTGATGAGCATATCGACCAAAAAGATGGTATAATCAACTACTCAGTGCAAGCAGCGCCCTTCCAATAAAGGAAAACCTAAGGATCTCACAACTTCAAGCATCCAAAGAAGAAGTCAAATATCCAGAAATAACCATGTAACACAGGGAACCCCTATGTGGCTAGATTTATCATCACAATAAGAGCTAAGGAATCATACTAATGACAACCCAAAGTATCAAATTGAAATTCAAGATGGACTGAACAATCAAGGTACATGTTAACTCATTATCTAATGGTAGTATTAGTAAATAAGAATAGTTGTTATCATAACCCCACTAAGAAGGACTAGATGAAAGTAGTTAAGTTTACAGTGCCCACGTTCATATAACTCGACCGAATAAGTCATGATTCAAAACTTTCAAGCTTAAAAATATTATTTGATATTCATGTCTAACTTGTCCCCATCTAAAATCTTAGTTCAACCATCAGACAGTTCTTGAGTCTGGACAAATAACCTAAGGGGTCATCACTGGCAAATTTCGATTCAACCCTTCGACTAGTTATTGTGTATGGTAGAATAGGAAAAAGGGGTCACTATTGGAAAATCTTGATTCAAACCTCAAACTAGTTATCGAGTCTGGTTTATTAGGCCAAATGGGTAACCATTGGAAAATCTCGATTAAACCCTTAAAATAGGTATCGAGTCTTATCGAATAAGCCAAAGAGTTCACCACCGGCAAACCTCGATTCAACCTCTATGAGAGTTATAGAGTCCAATTTAATGTAACGCGGGGGTCACCTTGGTAAAACCTCAATTCGACATCCAATACATGTTATCAGGTGTAGTTGGATAAATTTAAGGGGTTACGTTGATAAAACCTTGATTCAACCTCCCAAACAGGATATCGAGTCTGGTTGGATATATTTAAGGGTTCACGCTGGTAAACCCTCGATTTTACCTCCCATACAGGTTATCGAGTCTATTTGGATAGACCTACGATGTCACATTGGAAAAGCCTCTATTCAACCACCTAGACGTATTATAGAGTCTGGTTATATAGAACTAAGAGGTCACCCTGGTAAAACCCTAATTCAACCTCCCAGATGAGCTATCGAGTCCAATTGGATAAGCCTAAGGGGTTACCTTGGTAAAACTTTAGTTCTACCTCCTAGACGGGTTATTAAATCCAGTTAGATAGACCTAAGGAGTCACCCTGGTGAAACCTTGATTAACCTCCCATAAAAGTTATCGAGTCCAGGTGAGTAGGCCTAAGGGTTCATTTTAAAATAACCCCTAACTAACTGTTATATATAGATTATCAAGTATATATCAGCCCCAATGGTCACTTTAAAACCCTCGATCCAACCCCTAGTCGGGATCATCGAGTAAACAATAGTTATATTTTTTTGTGATCGCCTCTAAAATTACTCAATCCTACCCATAGTCGATATCACCGATTAAATAATAGTTTTATTTTTGTGATCGTCTCTAAAAACCTTGATTCAACCCCTAGTCGGGATCATCGAGTAACTAATGGTTAGATATTTTTGTTTGCCTCAAAAAGTACCTCAATCTAACCCTTAGTTTGGATCATCGAGTAAATAATAGTTAGATATTTGTGATTGCCTCTAAAAACCTTGATCTAACCCCTAATAGGGACCATCGGGCATATATTGTTAGATCTTTGTGATCGCCTCTGAAAATACCTCGATCCAAACCTTAATCGGGATCATCGAGTAAATAATGGATAAATCTTTTTTTATCATATCTAAAGAACCTCTTTTCAACCCATAGTTGGTATCATTGGGTAAATAATAATATTTGTGTTCACCTCTAAAAATACCTCAAGTCAACCCCTAGTCGAGATCACCGAATAAATTATAGTCAGATCTTTGTGATTGTCTCTATAAACCTCGATCCAACCCCTAGTTGGAATCATCGAGTAAATCATTGTTAGATTTTTGTGATCGCCTCTATAAATTCCTTGATCTAACCCGTCGTCGGGATCATCGGGTAAATCACGGATAGATCTTTATAATCACCTCTAAATACCTCAATCCAACACTTGTTCAAGATCATCGAGTTATAATGGTAAGATTTCTATGATCACCTCTAGATCTCTTGATCCATACCCTAGTCAAGATCCTTGATTAAATAATGGTTAAGTCTTCACGATCACCTCCTAAAACATCGATTCGGGGGCATCAAGTAAAAGTAAGATAAAATGTATTCGTATAAAATTATAAAATGCTCTAAATTCAAAACCTCTTTTGTAGTTCTTGAGACCACAATGCAAGGATAGCATGTAAGGCATTATACTCACCTAATGTATCACTTAAAATATGAGACTATTTAGTCTCTTAGGGATTACTCTCTCTCTCTCTCTCTCTCTCTCTCTCTCTCTCTCTCTCTCTCTGAACTTAAGTATTAACAAATTGATCAGTCAAAAGGCCTGAATCAAGAGGGCATCAGGCCTCTAAAAGGGTAGAGCCATCATACTCGGGTTATTAGGCCTGAAGATGGTGAGAACCACCTCATCACTAGTTACTAGGAAGGTTCAAATATCCTATCTAAGATAAGCTTTGCTTCCTCTTTTAACGTCAGAAATCAAAATAACTCTATAAGAGAAAAAATTGATCCATGAGAAAAACTTATGTAAATATCTTACAAAAACCTACATAGGCAACGGGATCATCCCCAATAAAACAACGAACCTTTCCATCAAGCAAAGTTAAGACCTACTTGGCCAAAATGGTAAGCAAAGACGACTAACCCTGAAATGGAAAAAACACCAAAAAAAAAATATAAGATAACTTTATATATGAAATGCCAAGCCTCGAGCTCATACATATTGGAAAGAAAAACATTTAACTCAAACATTAAAAGCAACCTTAAGCTACACCCTATAAAGATAATCTCGAGTCTATTACTCTTGAGAATAGAAAAGTACAAATAAATCAAAACCCATAAAATAAAGATTCGTTATAATTATGAGAGTGATGTCTCTATTTTTGTGATGGATTAATCCATTCACGGGATATTATTTTGGGAGTTGATTGGGCCTAAGTGTGTGATTTTTCTTTGTTATTTGCGATATTGCATTTTTACTTCTAGTTTTGGACTTACTAATGTTTATAGAGATTTTGTGCCTTAATTATGTGTTAAGTGTGTAGCTTTTAGATACATTCTTGATACAAGGTTTAAATATAAGGAGAAGAGGTCAAGATAAACCCCAAGTCAAAGCGAAAATTGAGCTTAGAGCCACTTTGGGTAGTTGGAGTGTTGATGTCTCCCTTTATGTTCTAATTTCATGCCCTTAGGAGACATATTTTTAGGTGATTATTTGACTTATATTATAGACTTTTAGGCTTATTTCGATATATTTCATTTTCTCTCCTTGGAATTTATTAGATTTCATTTTTAAAGCTTTTGCACGTTAAATGGTTTGTTTTTAGTGCAAAGTTTGTAGGTCCATGGATGATATGGAGAATCAATATAAGGAGTAAAATCAAGAATTGAAGTCTTAGATTGAGTGGAGAAGTCAAAGGCGAGAAAAGATTTCCCGAAGAGTTGACTAGGAAAGCTACAAATCTGGAAGACTGATGTTTATTGCTGATTTCGAGCTACTTAGACGTGGATGCAGCCTATGAGTTGTGAAGAAGTTTTATTACTTATTGAGTTATGAAGATTAAGAAACTTGAATGAGTCTATTTGGATTTTATATTCAAAAGTTACGGTCGTTTTACAAATAGTCTTACACCAGTTACGGAAATTACCAATTGGACTTGGGATTTTAATGACTTAATTAAGCCCAAGATTAGACCTAATCCGTTTTCACCACTTATATAAGATCTCTTAGACCTCATTATTCAGCACCTCTTATATTTTATTCAAATTAAATCATCCTTAGAGAGAGCATCAAGAGGCGGAATCAAGAGCAGGAGCTAGAGAATCCATTTTTCTCCTACAACAGTTATTTTCATCCCTTCAATTAGGTTTCATATTTTATTTCTGTAATTTAGGGTAATGTCTTTTATTTATTTAATTTTAGTTTTTATTTCGAACATGAGCTAAATTATTAAGTATTTGAGAATAAAAAATACTGGGTTGAATCCCTAGTTAATCAATTTCTGTTTTTGAATTTCGGATTCTACGATTAAATTTGAGTTGGGTACTTATTATTGGATTATTTTATGTTTTTTTATTATTTCTTTTCTATTTAATTAGAAATAAGTTTTAAGAATAGGCTATTCACTTAAGTGGCAAAGTGATCACATTGACGGGGGGGGGGGGGGGGGGGGGGGGGGTGGGGGGGGTTTAGTTACAGACCTAGATAATAGACGCGAGGTATAAGATATTAATCCTGACAGGCTTAACTTACCTCGTAGCCAATTGGGTAAAAGTCTTCAACATTCGAAAGTAGGTATAATCGTCCTGACGGGGTTTATAATACCGTAGGATAGATCCTAAGTCCACCCTGACGGGGGTTAGAAGATTATAGAGTCCCGACTAATAATTAAATGACAACTCTACCCTTAAACGAAACAGTAATTGCACTGACTTAGGTGAATTCCCCTGCGAGACTCAAGTACCATTCTCTTCTTGCGTCTAGCTTATTTATTTGCATTATTTTTATTTCAGTTTAATTAATTTAGTTTAATTTTTTTGCATCTTAGTCCTTAAAACAAAAACCAAACAAACTTTATATTTTATTTTCCATACTTGCAATTACTACTACTTATCTATTGAACACTTGGGTTATACCACTGCAATCCCTGAGGACGAATTCGATTTATCGATTTACTACTTGGACAACCATACACTTGCGGTTTGTGAGTCCTTAATCTTTATCGCATTTATAAAACACAAGGATCCACCAAGTGTTTGCTGGAGAAATCTTTGCACCTTAGTATATCAGTCACTACGACTTTTTGGTGAGAGCTCTAGACCTGATTGATTTAGATTTAGAGTGAGTTGAATGAGGGTAGTTTGGCAAGTGACGGAAGTAAATTCAGAGTTAAGATTAAGAAGTTATGTCATTTGCTTCCACTGTGGTTCGAACCAGAATTCTGGTTATTAAAATAATATGGGTCCTTCTAAACTAAATTAAGCAAGCCTAATGGACGCCCAACGTTTTTATATGATATATAATCCATTTTACAGCCCAAATATAATATACAACTTTCAGAATTTACTTCCATCAATTTAGAAATGGGGAATACGCCAAAACTGAAGTAAGTGGAGAAAAAAAGGGTTGGTCTATGAACCCATCGATTCTACCTCAACCATTCATCTACCTTCGATATTAAGAGTAACTTAGCTTTATTTTGTCTTTTAAACATGATTATTTCCTTATTTTCTATTAGTTTTCCTTTAATTATTTTTTCTTCTATTATGAACTAAACCCTCATTGCTTGAAGATGCTATTGTATGTTGGAATTATTAAATAAAAGATAATTTATTTTATTAATTCTTCCATGCTACTGGGAGAAATGGAAAAGACTCTTCGTGTACCAATAGCCACACAGTAAAAAGATATTACTTTTATATCACTGGTTGTTTTTAGAAATGGTTTCGTATCTCGGCAGTTGCTTCATTACTGAACGCAAAGGCCTTTCCCGAAGTAACTATGTTAGAGCCTTTCAATGGATCCAACTACAAACGTTGGGCACAAAATCCATTGATATGCCATGAACAACATGAACTAGTGTCGTTCTCGAGGTACTCCCTGCCATTGAGGCTAATAGGGAATATACTAAAGAGCTACATGCTAGATTTCTGGCTCTCGAAGTTGGGTTCAAGAAATCTTATTCAGTAGTTAGGGGATGGATCTTGGATAATGTGACGAACTCCACCATTTATTTGTGTGCCATTGAAAAGTCAACAAAGACTATATGTGAAACGATTCAGAATAGGCATGGGGGTATAGATTCTAATGAGAAGAAAATACGTCACTTGGAAATGACCCAACAAGATCTAATTAGTCCCGTACAAGTCAAAAGGTGAATCCAATCAAGGATAAGTCTTTAAGTTTCCTCGTTTATATAAGTTTAAGGATTACTTTGACCCTTTATATTAACACTGCTTAACTCTTATTGCACTAAATATCATTCACAAACATGAATATATATCAATTGGATATTAAATATATGTATAAATGAAAATCAATGTGAAAAACTCTATATGGTGCAACATGTAGGGTTGGTGGTTTTGGATTAAGGGGATAAATTATTAAAACTAAGGAAATTATTTTGTATTTTTAAACTAGCACCTTGCTAATGAAATAGTACCTTAATAAAATATGGATAGGGTTCTGTTACACTTTTGTCAATAGGTGTATGACGTGATCATCTTTTGGTAGTCTCTTTCATGTGACTTACTTATTTCAATCATCTATTTGTGAATAAAAGAGATTGGGGAAGCAAATAATAAGGATATATTCATTTGATTAAATAATAGAATTTACCTTAGATAGTCTCACTTTGTTGGAAAGGTTTGACTTCGTTGATATAATGCATGGTAAAATTCCTTATAAGACTAGTATTCATGAATAAGAGAATTGTGGGGGGGGGGGTGTACCCCTTAATGAATATGAAATAATTATAAGGATTATGATGTTCTTAATGACTTATACTCAACTTGGTATTCTCCATATTGTAAAGCGACTCAAGTGGTGACCATTGGGTTATTTTTTGTCATTTAATAAAGTACGAGAGAGGTACTATTGATTTAGATCTGCGTTTTAAAGTGACTCATGTAGTTCTTGAAGGATTTTTTGTTACACAAACTAGGTCCCATATAAATAATGAAATAAATGGTTGATTCGTTTACTTAAAAACTTAACCGGGAGAGTAATCCCGGAAATGTTGAGTGATAGGACTAGAAACCATTAATGGAGAACCTATGACTAATAAGTCTATATGATGTACTAACTTCCTATCCATATAGTATAAATTGTGCATACATGAGAAAATTAAACTTAATGAATTCATAGTCATGTGTGGTGGTTCTATTGAGACGAAATTGATGAATTCACTGTTGAGGTTGTTTGTATATTTCTCATACTTAGTGAATTTGTAGCCATATGTGGTGGTCCTAATGAGATGGACTTGATGAATATACCGTTGAGGTTGTTGTATAAGTCATACTTAATGATTTCATAGCCATGTGTGGTTGTTCTATTGAGACAGACTTGATGAATTCACCATTGAAGTTGTTGTATTATGACTTCAAGGAGAGGTACTTGATGTTCCCAAAGGATGAGTTTTTAGACTCACCACAAATTCATAGCCTGTAAGGGTGGTCCTAAAGAGAAATGACTTGATGAATTCGCGAGACACATAATGAGGGTGAGGTTTATTGCTCTTAATGATCTCGAAATACGAGAGGGGTCATAACGAGGCGAGATGCTCTTGGAGATCACCTATGTGTAAGGAAAGGGTGATGTTTGAGGACTCTGTAACTATCAGCCGGGTAGGGTATGTGTTGAGTATGTGTTGTGAGGGTCTTGATCGATAACCGTCAAGTTCAAGAGTACGTTCACTTGACAGGAATTTGGTGGTTGCCTCACTTCACTACGTGTCAATTCAAATCAAAATATATTACCACTTAAGTACAATTTACCCAAATGCTTGCATTTACGGAAACATGTTCACCTTCTCTCTCAAAGAACCTGAGTTGGAATTATTAAATAAAAGATGATTTATTTTATTAATTCTTGCATGCTCTTGGGAGTAATGGAAAAGAGTATTCGTGTACTAATAGCACCACACTAAAATTTGAGAGAGAAATGGTTAGAATTACTAAAATTAAAGAGTTTTATTTATTAATTTCTTTCTCTTGAGAGAAGTGGGAAAACTTTTTATGTGTTGAATAGTCCCACCTAGAAAATGAAGAAGAAAATAAAAGACAAACCGACCAATAACTGATGACTTATTGACTCAGAAATAATTCTGGATATTCCATCATCAAGAGATCTTAATTCGAATGTTACGGTGGTTACAAAAGCTTAGTCAAGAAAAACGTCAACATTAATGACTCTTTATCACTGACCATAAATCTGATCATTTATGTGACGGGTTTTTGGTTTTCTTCTTCTTTTATAAATAGTAAATTTGTCACTTGCATTTTCTAGAGAAGAGGAAAAAATAATTCTAGAGAGAATGAAAAAAATATTCTAGAGAGAATAGAAAAAACAATTCTAGAGAAAATGAAAAAATCGTCCCCAAACTATCGGTCAAGCTGAGGTTTCAAACTGAGAAATTAAATCTATTCTTGAGAAGATCGTGAATAAAACGAGGAAGGACTGGTCATTAAAGCTAGATGATGCTCTCTGGGCTTACCGAACAACATTCAAAACACCAGTTGGGAATCTCCGTATCACATGGTCTATGGCAAAGCATGTCATCTACCTATTGAGATTGAAGGCCGAGCCTTCTGGGCTATTAAAACTCTGGATCTAAACCCATAATTGGTAGGAAAACAAAGGTTGATGCAATTGAATGAATTGGAGGAATCTCGCTTCCATGCCTATGGAAATCCGCGTCTTTACAAGGAGAAAACAAATAGATGGCATGACAAACGAATCCGTCCAAAGAACTTCGAGAGGGGACAAAAGGTACTATTATAAACTTCTCGATTCTCGAACTACCCGGGCAAGCTTAAATCCCGTTGGGGAGGATCTTACATTGTTACAAAAGTCACACCTCATGGAGCAATCGAAATTGAACATCCAACCGAGCAAATGACATTCATGGTGAATGGCCAGCTTTTGAAGTTATACCATAATAGTGAGGACATTGGTCGAGAGGAGATGATCCTTCTCGCAGAACATGCTTAACCTGAGGTACACGTCTAACTCAAAGATGTTAAACAAAAGTGCTCTTGGGAGACACCCCTTTTTTTAATTGTTTTTTAGATTAGTTTTATGTTTTGTAGTGTATATTTCTTTGTTAGTGTATATTTTTAAATGTGTTATTGTGTAGGAAATTAGTTTGGGATAAAAAAAAAGGGAAATATCTGGACCACTGACCGGTAGGCTGGTCAAACCACCGGTATGCCGGTGGGGAAACACGAGCCCTCGGGTTGGTGGATTCGTGTTTATTGCCGAGAGCGTGTCTAAGAAAAACCGAGGCGACCGGTATGCCGCCCAGGTGACCAGTATTGCTGGCTAGAAGAGAAACACGAGCCCTCGGGTTCCATGACTCGGGTATTTTGACGAAGCAAGATTTTTCGAAAAGTGGTGCACCGGTATGCCGCTGATACCACCGGTATGCCGGCGCCCAAAAACAAGAGGACATGGGTTGACGACTCGGGTTTATTGCCGAGAAGAACAAAAAGAAAATCTGGCAATTCCGCCGGTATGTCGGTCCGATGGCGGTTTTGAAGAATTTGTTTTCAAATCCACTTCTTACCTTATCAAGAACAAAACCCTAGCCTCTCCAACACGAATTTTCCAGACCCAAACCTTATAAATAGACCTTGAAGCTTGATTAAACCTCCACAACAAACACAACAACATCAATAATCCTCTCCTCCTTCTTCCATATAACATATTCTTCATCAAATTCATCACACTACACAATAACACACCACCAAGATCATCAAGCTATCAAGAATTCTTCCAAGAATCATCAAGAAACCTTCTTCTACCATCAAATCCAGGCAAGAAACTAAAGCCACAACAATCTTTCTTAACTTTATTCCATCCTTGGTGTAACTTGTTGAGCATGATTTAATTAGGTCAATGATAGTAAGTAGTATGTTTTCGAAAGGTGTTACAAATATGTTTTGTATGCATGCATGAAAACACGAAATAAAAGATAGAAAAGTTAATGAGCAATGCTAAGAAGTCACGTTGAAACTTAGGGAGAGTTATATGGTGTGTAGAACGTGAGGTCTGAAATTAGTTGAAACCCGCTTGTCTATGAACTAGTAGTAAAAAAGTAACAAAATCCGGTAGTTAGAAAAGTGAATAAGTCAGTTCTTTCATATTGAAGCCACTTGAAGCCTTTTAGCTTTCTCACCCTTTTATTTGATTATTGTTATTATTTATCCGTCTTAGCCCCTCTGAGCCTTTCTAAAGCCTTTTATTTAACCACATCATGAACCATACCCTTAGTTTGTAGGACTTATCTATATGACCCGCACTCAAATCGCAAAACCTGAGACAAGTCGTTTCTAGAGCTTGAGTTTGGGGTTGTGGGTTTAATCATTAGGGAACATTGGGTTTGGGAAATTGTAATTGTGATTTTATTGATGATGAATTTTTTTTATTATTGTAACCCTTTGCCGGGGTAATAGTGAACGAAAGAAGCTGAAAAGCATGAATTGAAAAGAAAAAATATATGAAAAAATAGCGCGATATCTCAACATAAAAAAGAGAGTCATAGCTATACAAAATAAAAAAATATGAAAAGAATATATATTGGGACCGACAAAGTGGAATTTGTATATCATCATGAAAGGTTTTATTTGGGTTTATTGGGGATGCACATTAAAAGCATCAAAAGTTGGGTTGAGTGAGAACATATTCGTGTGAAAAAATAAAGCTCTAGGGCGATTCGTTGATGGAATGTGAGGAGAGATACAAAAGCTCACTTTTCATTATCCAAATATACCACACCATCCCTAAGCCCCGTTATAACCATAAGACCTTAGGATTTATAACTACTTGATGGAGAAACAATTGAGCTATTAGGCTGTAGGTAAGTGGACCATTGGATTCTATATTAGGACCTATGAACAACCTATAGCCATTAGCACAAACTGAGTTGAGACCTCTCCTTCTGGCATTGCGAATTTAATCCAGACTTGAATTTATGGATGGTTGATTATGTGTATATTAAGCATACATGTGCATTATTTCTTTAGCATTACTACATGAGACTTTTTAGATATTTATGCTCTAGGATCATTCATTGTATTCTGTTCTTATTCTCCTCCTACTTCTTCTTCTTGTTTATTTTGACTACCGTACAGTTCTTTATTTTTATTTTTATTGTATCGGGATGATACAACTTTAAGTTGGGGGTCTTGATGTCTCCCCATTTGTGATGATTTAATCTATCTTGGGGACATCATTTAGGTGTATTTATTAGGTTATATGTCAATTTTCTCATGATTTAGTACACTTTCCTATTTCGTGTCTCGATTTAATTATTTATTATTTTTAGAGCATATTTGGTTTAATTGTTTGTTAATTGTGAAGCTTTAAAAATATATGATAATTAATTATATGCCAAGTTAATTCTAAGAGATAAGGGAAATTTGATAAACATGGAAATTGGAGATAAAGGCAAGAAATATGAATAAGGAAAAGATAAAGTTGCCAAATAAATTTGAATTCTAGCAGCTACGAGCATAAAAAAGATGTATTTTGGTTTCAGCGGTCGAAGAAGTACTAGTGCGATCTCAATTGGTAAGTTAATTTTGATATTTTATTTTTTTTATAGAAAAAGTAATTTAAATATGATAGTTGTTTGTTTGTAGTGGAATCTGTGTATTATGCACACCTTGCAGCGAAACAAATGAGACAATTCGTGGACTTGGAAGATTTGTCTGAAACTAAATGTGTTACATCTTGAGGGAGTGTTATAACAGTTCCTGAGTTGCTTAGGTTGAATAAGCTAGTTGCGGGGTCTATGTTCTTTTGTTGAGTTTTTATTTATTTTAAGGGTAAAATTGCACAGACTAATTAGTTGTTATTATTATTACAAATGGTGTAAATGTTGCTAAATTTGGTGATACATGTTATTATTACCCCCCAATTTTTTTGTAAATTGAGCTGAGTTTTCAGTTTCTGCATCTAATCGAAGCGTACCTCTGGTGTTTGTAACAGGAGCTCGCGAAAGTGGTTAACTCCTCGTTGTTTCTATAATACGTTCCATACCTTTGGCGGCTTCTGTAGGATCCATGGACACAAAACCTTCTTTTTCAAGATTATCTACCCTCAATCTACTCTCAGCGTTGATACCTTGATAAAACATAGCTATCTGTAAAGATTGGGTATAATTATGGAGGGGGCATAAAGCTAACTTTTGTTGAAACCTTGTCCATGCGTCTCCTACTTCTTTTTCATTCTCTTGGCGAAACTTAGCAAGCTCCATCTGATCTTTGAGTCTCATACTATTTGGATAAAAACGGTTAAAGAATGCGGCTTGAAGTTCTGTCCAAGTATTTAATGTCCAGTGGTTGTCTATCTAGACAATCACCAGCTTTACCGGTCCAAAAGAACGAAAACATATGATAATATAGTTGCTCATGTGTAATGTCTGGAGTAATGTAGGCATCATAAATCTGCATGAACTTCTGAATCGCTTTTTCCGGATCTTGAATTGTTGTACCACTGTAGAGTCCAAAATTCAAAAATTGACTGAGCATACCTGGATCGGGTCTGAATTTGATATTCTGGATCTCTAGAGGACGATAACCTAATGGTTGAACTCGAAAAGGTGATCCCAAGCCTGGGAGATCTTGTTCAATTTTGTTTCTGTTTCTAATATCTTCCAGTGGTGGTGGTAAATGTCCTAAAGGACCAAGTGGAGGATCTACTCCATTGTGTTGTTCTGCCATCGCTTTTCGTCGTGCTCTGTCTTCTTTTATACGTTTGTTATAAGATCTGAAGCTCCACTCGGGCTCCGCTAGAGGAGGCCAAGGATTCACTGGTAAAAACCTAAAAAGACTAGAACAAACCAAAATGCGTAAAATTAGAAAACAAAAATAACTAAAAACTACTACAAAAAAAATAGTTAACCCACACGCTAACAAGACACAAGTCCCCGGCAGCGGCGCCAAAAACTTGGTGTCGCCTAAGGTGTAATAAAATAATAGATAAATAAATACGGATAATGATGCACTAACACCCTAGACTAAACACGTTACTCACTGCAAGTATCACAGATCATATGCAAGTTTTACTAGTAAGTAAGATTCGTTCCTCAGAGACATAGTTTGTTATGCTTATGGGCAAATAAATTCGAGTAGCAATTAATAATTAAAAGACAGGAAAATAAATATGATTGATGATTGAGGAGATCGGATTAATGACTAAATAAAATAAAAGACAATAGAATAAAAGATGTAAGAATAAGATGAGAAAATATAGCTCAGGTTTTGCTCGTATGCACTAATCCTTCTCTTTCTTCTACTAGTTAATAAGGGTGATTATAGCTCTTAGAAAAGTATCTATGATTCTAAATTCCTCCCTACCCCCTTCTGGGTGGACTAAGGTGGCGACCTCACAATTACCAGGGGACTTAACTAAGGTGATCCTACACCACTAGGTTCTTAGATGAGACTGGCCTGCAAATAATGATCGGTGATTAAATCAAACCCTAATGACAATCTAGTTATGCAAGCCCTTTCAGATCACTACCGCACACTAGACGTTTATATGGTGTTTCAATAATTAGACACCCCTTACGGGTGACCATCTAATTACTATTAGCACAACCCTAAATTGATCAGGTTTAAGACAAACAATAAATCAAAGCACATAAAACAAATATATGGTTAAGCAGCTAGAATCAATTTAAAATAGTTCTTCCAAAGAAACATAGATAGAAGAGAATAGAATTCATAGAGTATACATATGCAAAACCCAAGCTATGGGAAAATTAGTTCATACTGGAAAGAAATAAACTAAAAGAAAGATACATACTGTCAACTTGCTCTAAGGATTGATCTCTAATTGTTAATAAACTTAAGGATGGGCAAGGACACGTTACAATAGTTAAAGGGTGTATTTATAGGAGTCTAGGAAGCCCTAATTCGGATTCTTGGAGTAGAGGTCAAGTAATAGGACTCTTTTCCAAATCAAATTCGTAGCCCTAAAATATAGAAAAGGTAATAAATTGTTGTTGTCTTGTTTTGGCCGTAACTTCTTCAATATTGCTCTGATTGACGTGTTCTTTATATCAAAACCGACCGTCCTGGAAAGCTCTATACTTTTCCGTCAGACCATTCTTCCAAATTCCCAGACAATCTTGAGTTATGATCACTCTAGTGGACGTGGCTGCTGAAATTCAGATTTATTTGGCAACTTTTTCTTTTCCTTCTTTGCATATTTCCTTCCTTAATCTTCCGATTTCCATGTATATATTCTTTCCTTTACTTCTTAGACTTGACTTAGTCTTTAATTAATTACCATATAACTTTAAATCTTCACAATAAATAAATAATTAAACCGCATATGCTTTAAAAATTAAAAAATCATTAAATCAAGACTAGAAATAAGAAAGTGCACTCTAAAATTAGAAACTCGAATGAAATACTTTCTAACACACTAAAAATAATCTAAGACTTTAATTCTCACTTTTCCTCCTTGTATTGGTTTTCCATGAAATTCAAGAACCTACTAATTTTGTACTAAAAATAACCAAATTAACGCACAAAAGCTCTAAAAGTGCAAATAGTCTAATTCCAAGGGGAGAAAGTGTAATATGACGAATTAAGCATAAAATTCTATCAAATACTTCAAATATTCACCTAACAGGGATGTCTCCAAAGGCTAATATTTAGAACAAATAGGGAGACATCAGTTACCTTGGTAAAACTTTAGTTCTACATCCTAGACAGGTTATTAAGTCAAGTTGGATAGACCTAAGGAGTCACCCTGGTGAAACCTTGATTAACCTCCCATAAAAGTTATTGAGTCTAGGTGAGTAGGCCTAAGGGTTAATTCTAAAAGAACCACTAACTAACTGTTATATATAGCTTATCAAGTCTATTTCAACCCCAATGGTCACTCTAAAACCCTCTATCCAACCCCTAGTCAAATATAGGTTTTACCAAGGTGACCCCTAAGGTACATTAAATGGACTCGATAACTCTCATGGAGGTTGAATCGAGGTTTGCCGGTGGTGACCTCTTAGGCTTATTCGATAAGACTCGAAATCTGTTCTAAGGGTTGAATCGAGATTTTCCAATGGTGACCCATTTGGATTATCAAACCGGACTCGATAACTAGTTTGAGGTTTGAATAAATACTTGCCCATGGTGACCCCTTTTTCCTATTCTACCATACTCAATAACTAGTCTAAGGGTTGAATCGAAATTTGCCAGTGATGACCCCTGAGGTTATTTGTCCAGACTCAAGAACTAGTATGATAGTTGAACTAAGATTTTAGATGGGACAACTAAGACATGAATATCAAACTATATTTTTAAGCTAGAAATTTTTGAATCATGACTTAATCGGTCGAGTTATATGAACGTGGGCACAATAAACTTAACTACTTTCATCTAGCCCTTCTTGGTGGGGTCATGATAACAACAATGCTTACTTACTAATACTACAATTAGATAATGAGTTAACATGTACCTTGGTTGTTCAGTCCATCTTGAATTTAAATTTGATACTTTAGGTTATCCACTAGTATGATTCCTTAGCTCTTATTGTGATGATAGATCTAGCCACATAGGGGTTCCCTGTGGTACATGGTTACTTCTGGATAGTTGATTTCTTCTTTGGATGCTTGAAGTTGTGAGATACTCAGGTTTTCCTTTCTTGGAAGGGCGCTGCTTGCACTGAGTAGTTAATTCTACCATTTTTTGGCTGATATGCTCATCAGATTCAGATTATATGGATGACGGAGCTCCCTTATTGTGATTTTTATTCTGTGTACGTATTTTTTATTGGATTTAAATGATGGTATGTGGTATCTCAATGGGTTAGGAAACTTTCATTTCCTATAAATTACGCCAATTTGATAGAACATAATCTATCAAATAGAGTTATGCGAACTTGATTGAATAGATATGTTGGGTAAGTATGTTCATGTTAGTTTAACATAAGGTAAGATGGGTAATCCTTGCAAATATAATTATTTAAATTGAATATGAATTGCATAAAATTAAAGATGAATAGAATGCAAAAGAATGAATGATACTTATTGCAAATGTTAGAGGTGTAATTGTCCAGATTACACTGGTCTCTTTTTTTATACATTTTTACTCTTTATAGAGATGCGTTGGTAGTCGTTATATAACTACATCTCTATCATACCCTACTTGACACATGTGCACTCGGTAGTTAGATATATCCCACAAACTTAAAGGGGGTGTTGAGACTGTCAACCGTCACTGTTAACTGTTATCAAGATAAAAATAAGTAGTTTATCTTACGTCATCGACCTCTCGAGGTTATGATGAGATGCTCTTGTCGTGCCTCTTTCAACTTGATATCTTAAGTTTGACGGGCTTGTAGTGTATTTGATAGAAAATAGGTTTTAAGTGACATTTTTCCCTACCAAAGACGAAGGAATTAATTAAAAAAAATGAAAATCTTGAAAAAAAATATTAAAAAAGAGAAGAGAGCAGTTATTTTGTTTTCCTAATTTATAACTTATCATTATTTTTTCATATTTTCATTTAGTTAGCATATTGATAATGAGATTTGAGAAAAATGTGTAATCAAAGAAAAAAAATTATAAAAAGTAATAACAAAATAACCTTTTTATCTCCTTGTATTCCTTTTTTTTCTTCATAACAATACCTTTTCATTTTATATACAAACAATCCTATCTCCGAAATTAGATAGTGTAAACAATTCTTACCATTTTTATCCGATTCATTCATCAATTTCGCTAATCAAATCAAACACATCATGAAAACTTATACGTTACCAATACAAGTTGCACAAATCAACAACCAATCCAAGGTTTAAGTTTGTGAGCTAACTTAGTTTTCTCCAGATCCAACCATGACCGACATTGATTTAGCGTTTTTGGTGCGTATCAGTGCTCGTTCAGGTCAGATCTATTATCTTATATGTATTTTGAGTCGCATATTTATGGAGTAAACTATTATATATCCTCTTGGGTCCATATTCTCTTTGTTGGTAGGTATATCGGAGAAGTTGCGGCGGTTTAGATTGTAGTAGATTATGGATGTTACTGATGTCGATTATTGGTCATAATTATCATTTTCGTTAATGTCATGATTGCCTATACCCGGTAGTATCTCAATTGTATTAGATGGGAGATTTGTTTAATTACTTGTAGGGTAATATAGCAAATACACCTTGTGGTTTGATAAACGGTCAAGAAACCCCCTATGGTTTTAAAAGGGACAAATACCAACCTATGGTTTTGTAACTAGTGACAACTCACCCTTTATATTAATTATTACACAATAATTTTTAGCAACTCGGTGCAACTCATGTCATAAAGTATAGTGTAATATTTAGTGGATCGGTGAGTTATCACGAGTTACGAAACCATAAGGGGGTATTTGTCCATTTTAAATCCATATGGGGTTTTTTTACCCTTTATCAAACTATAGGGGTATTTGGTATTTTACCCTTACTTGATCTGATTCAAGGACTCAATTCGCTGCCAGCTGCATGGTGGAAAGTCAAATAGTAGTCAAGCGATCCTCCAGTTTACAGATGAACATGGTAGAATGTTCTTCAAGCATCTGTCGCGAAGACTCAACAGAATGACGGACCGCACCGCGAGGAATGTTAGACAGTGGAGTAGGGTGGACGATCGACAACTGGAGTTAACATACCAGTTTATAAGGTTCATGATTGGAAAATCCGACCGCTTGCTTTAGCTTTTACATTTGTCCAGAAAAAAAAATATATTTCTTTTTAAATTTATATTTTGAATAAAAGAATCAATAGATATTCCATGTTGTACTATCGGTTACAAATGGTTATTTTTTTGCATCCAATTATTCTCTCTAAAAACAAGACCTCTCGCCTCTCTCATCTCTTGTACGATTTCTCGCCGAATAATTTCTTAGATCTCTTTCACCACCGTCTAATCGGGGGTTTCTCTTCTCTCTCGCGTGCGTTTACACAACACACGCTTCCCTCTCTCATCTTTTGGGAATGGGGATTTCATCAGATGGGGCTTATAGGCTAGAACTAGGGTTCCACAAAAATTATTTGGGAAATAGGGTTTTGATCTGGAAGCTACAGTTGATTATTGGCCAGATACAAATCATTTGGAGTGTTGAAGGGTTCGATGCTAATGATGAGGTTCCAAAGGCAGAAATGGAACCGTCGTTTGAGATCCCCGATACTCAACTATCTGCAAACAAAATCTCAGCTTGTTACGAGGTAAAAGTAATCAAATTTATTTTAAATTTTGCGTGCAGGGATTAATTAAGACAGAGAAAGGAGCCCTACTTAGAATTCGTAAGGACGATATTAGATGCATTTGTATAAAACGCCATAAACAAGAGACCAAACAAACCCTCTACTTTGTGAGAGTTCCAAGAGTAATTATTACTACTGGTAATAATCAAGAAGGTAAGAAGGAGAAAGAAGGTAACGTAACAGCCTCTTCCGATTACCAAAGCAATCTCATTACCTTTAATCAAAGTGTAAGCAGATTCAAGAAGGCTACTAAAGAAGCCAAGTATAGAGACTTATATAAAGCCGTCTTACGAACTGGGTTTATCACTTACTCCTCTCTATACATCTATTTTATTTTACCTCGCTGTTTCAACTGCATACCTCTACTCACATTTTATCTCCACCTTATTACTCCCTCCCTCATTTACATTTTATCCGTTGTGTGCACTGTGGTATTTTACTTCATTAGTGCATGTTTTATAATGGCTTCTAGAGAACATCATGCTCTACCCATCATCCCCCTTAATGATCACAAGGCTCGTAAGCTTGGAGTGATCAATATTGGTTCAAAAGCTAGATTATCAGAAAGTATGAAGGAAGAGAAGGCCATTCTGATCAAAGCCATTGGAGTTTCTCCTATTTATGCTGTTCAACTTAGAAACTACATAGAAGATAGATGGGGAATTCAAGGGAATTATAGACTAACAGGTGTGAAGAACAACATGTTCAAGCTGGAGATTTTCAACGAGAAAGAGTTCAAAAGAGTTTGGGAGATGAGACCTGGCCTTTATCAAAAACTTCATCTTAGCATGAACATGTGGCCTCTGGTAGTGGATTTTAATGACCTCAACACAGATTATTCTTCAATATGGGTTCAAGTTAGAGGACTAGCGTTCGAATAATATTGATACAGTTAAAGCTCTTGAGGTGTGCTTCATCAGAATAGAAGCTGTTGATTTACCTACTACTCAGAACTGTGATGTGAAGGTCTCAAGATTTAGAGCAAGATTCAACACTAAACAACCCTTACCCCCCGGAGCTTACTTGTATCAAGAAGAAGGCGCGGCTTGGGTTCTTTTTCAATATGAAAACACGGGACTGTTATGCTTTAGATGTGGAAGAATTGGTCACCAATATGGGGAATGCCCAGTCAAAGTCATTAAACAAATCGAAGACATTGACGAGCGTAGGAAAGCCTCTTGGAGCATAGATAACGTTGCGAAGTTTCCACCTTTTAATCCTATTTACGGATTACATATTAAAGCTAATGGTGAATTTACTAACTTTATTTGTGGTGAAAAATCTATTAAGAATGCAGGTCCAAGTATGAGGAATATCAATCCTGTTCGTGGTATACAAATCCGTGAAGAAGATGAGGACATTCTTAGTAAATTCAACTATACCAAAAAAGGAAACACAAGCAAGACAAACACTCAAGGTCAAAATGATGAGGAGAGAGAGAAAGAGAACCAGGATTGGGAGAACTGGAACAAACAGATGCACGATATTCGTAATGAATTACATGAATCAACACTAAAGATGGAAGCTTTTAAAAAGACTCATGGAATAACACAAGATGGTGAGGAAGGTAACGAGGGAGACATTCGTGCAGCACTCATGGCTTTCGAAGAAGAGATGAGGAAGATAAAGGGCAAATATGTGACAAACCATAGCAACACTTCCGATCTGAACATGGATACCTCTTCGAATACTCAACAGAATATTAAGAGAAGAAGAGATGGCAGGGGAATTCGTATAGAAACTGGAAGTGGAGAAGTCAGCTCTAAGGTTACTGGGAACTTTAAAAAACTCAGAGTTGTTGATCCTATTGAAAACTTTGTCAATAATAATCAATTCAGCTTATTAGAGAATGAAAAAGAAGTTGATGAGGAGAACAATATGCCCAGGGTAAAGGTAAAGAACTGGATAATATTTCTAAACTTATAGATGAGTATGATTCGCAGTTTGAACCAGAAGAAGAGGAAGAAGGAAATTTCGAGAGCAGCGAAAACTACTTCGAGAAAGACTATGAAGGAGGAGGGGAAGATCGCGACATGAATTTCCAGTACGAGGATGCTTTGGAGGAAGATGAGGACGTCTTTGAGAAGAAGAAAGGAGGCGGCAACTCCAAGAAAGCCGCAAAAGCCAAATGACGACTTTATTTTGGAATGTTCAGGGTCTTCGAGCGCCCTTAACATTATCCAAAGCCTGCTCGATGGTGGCTCAATTTAGACCTGGCGTGGTAGCTTTTTGTGAAACGATGTTGAGAGAAGTGGACTCTCAGGGGGTGTTGGCGCGTCTTGGTTTCGATAACTCCTTTTTTGTAGAACCCTTCGGAAATGCTTTCCATTCTGGGGGGTTCTTGATTTTGTGGCACTCGAAGGTGCAGTTGCAAGTTATTTCTAGCTGTAGTTCTTTCGTTATCGTCTTAATTAATGAAATTTCTTTTGCGTATTATATTGTTTTCATTCATGCCCCAAATGACTTTAAATTGAGACTTGAAACTTGGAATGAAATAACAAAATGGAATGAAGGAAACAAATTACCATGGATAATTTTAGGTGATTTTAATGAGATACTTAATACAACCGAGAAACAAAGCAAGAACCAGGCCAATATAGATCATATTAATGCATTCATTAACTTTACTAACTGTAACTCTTTAGCGGAAATTGATTCTAATGGTTGTTTCTTTACGTGGTCCAACAGGATTGAAGGGGAGAAGAATGTTAAAACAAGAATAGATCGGGGACTCGCAACCTACGAATGGATGGAAAGATATCCAAGATCTCAAATTCATATTCCTCCGGCTATTGGGTCGGATCACTCACCCTTAATCCTTCACTTTGATATTAATATGAAAATAGGAAAGAAACATTTCAAATTTGAAACTAGATAATTGTAAGAGAGTCATCGAGGACAATTGGAAAATTCCCCATGATAGGATCCCTATTCCTAATTACATTAAAAAAAGGGAGTATACTAAGAAAAAACTTAGTAAATGGAGTTCCGAGAATTTTAAGAATCATGAAAAAACTATTAAAAATTTACAAGACAAATTAATAGAACTTAACCGAGCTAAAAACGATAATGATACTATAAATGAAGAACATGAGATCAAAGAAAGGATTAAAAAAGAATATGAAAAAGAAGAAAAATATTGGAGCGATAGAGCAAGACAAAATTGGCTTATTTATGGTGATAAAAATACTAAATTTTTCCATTTAGCTACTATAAAAAGAAGGAAATTAATTAGAATAACCAGAATTAAAAATAACGAAGGAAATTGGACAGATGACTCGGAAAATATCAAAACATGCTTTCAATATTACTATAAAAAGCTTTTTAAAGAAAATGGAGGTAATGAAGATTTGACTCAAAAAGCTATCGAATTCATTAGACCCCGGGTTACGGATAATATGAATGAAGAATTAATTAAAATACCTAATATTGATGAAATAGAAAAGGCAGTCAACGAATTATCAGCATCTAATGCCCCCGGACCTGATGGTTTAAATGGAAAGTTTTATAAAGAGATTTGGGATATAATTAAAGATGATGTGATACAGGTTATTATGGATTTTTTTTAAAATAATTGCTCACTTGAAACAATAAATGATACCTTGATAACACTTATACCGAAAGGCACGATACAAGAAGATCTAGGTGACTTTAGACCCATATCATGCGTGAATTTCATATACAAAATTATTATGAAAATTCTATCGAACCGACTTAGAGAGATCATGAATGAAATAATATCTCCAACACAATCCGCATTTATCAAAGGGAGAGCGATACATGATAACATCATCATAGCTCAAGAAATATCCTTCTTCATGAGTAGAAAAAGAAAAAAAGATAAATATTTGGCGGCTATAAAAATTGATATGGCAAAGGCATACGATCAGTTAAGATGGTCTTTTATTTTAAAGGTTTTAAAAAAACTAGGGTTTTGCGATACTTGGATAAATTGGATAGAAAACTACATTACATCTACATCATTCTATATCAACATCAACGGGGAGAGACTCGAGAATTTTAAACCTAATAGAGGGCTTAGACAAGGTGACCCATTATCTCATTTCCTTTTTTCTATTATGACTGAGTCTCTTATTTGTTTGATTGATCATTTTATCAAAAATAATTTGATTAGTGGTATAAAGATTAATAGGAATTGTCCGACGATATCTCACCTTTTATTTGCAGATGATTCTCTATTTTTATTGATATAGAAAAGACAGACATAAATCAGTTTAAAGAATGCTTAGACATTTACTGTAATATTTCCGGACAGAGAATAAATTTCCATAAATCAGCAATGATCTTTAGTAAAGAGACCCCGATTGATATAAAAAATGATATAGTAAGGATGATGGACATCAAAGAAACAGACGATTTGGGTTACTACTTAGGAATTCCCCTTTGTCACAAGAGATCAAAGGTTGAATCACTTGAATGGATAGCTAAGAAAGTCTTTAAAAACACTGAAGGATGGAAAGCGAAGCTCCTTTCGGAAGGGGGCAAAGAAGTACTCATCAAAGCAATTCTCCAGGCTATACCTAACTATTATATGTCTATTTTCTCTTTTCCAATTAACTTTTGTAATAAACTAATTTCAGCCATTGCTAATTTTTGGTGGAACTCAGGAGAAAGAAACAGGATACACTGGGTGGCTTGGGAAAAAATCACGGTAAGTAAACTTATTGGCGGACTAGGTTTTAAGGACTTCAAGAAAATGAATACTGTCTTACTTGCGGCTCAAGCTTGGAGGCTTATGCACAACCAGAATAATTTAGCGACAAAACTACTTAAAGGTGTTTATTTTAATAATTCAAATTTATTACATTGTAAATTAAAGCAAAGCAGGACTTGGAGCTGGGCAAGCATAATAGAAGGTAGAGATTTTATTAAAAAACATGGAATAAAAATAATTGGAGATGGAAAAGATACTAACATATGGAACGATAGATGGATTGACACAAGTTGGGAAGTAGAGAGGCCTAAAGGATCAAGGATTAATATGGTTAGTGAATTAATGAAGAAAGATAAAGATGAATGGGATCTGGAAATTCTTGATGATCTTTTTCCAGAAGCGATTATCCAACTTATCAAAAGAACAAAGATTGGAGGCCTAGGTAATAAAGATAAGTTCATTTGGCCGTTTTCTAAAGATGGGAGATACAATACAAAAACAGGATACAAGGTTCTGATTAACGAACAATTGAACAATAAAGCAACAACAACGGATACAAAGGATATAAAGGATTCAGAATTATGGAAAACTATATGGAATTCTAACATACCTAAAAAAATAAAGATGTTCATGTGGCGAATAGTTAATAATGCGATCCCAACGAGACAAAATCTATATAATAGA